>CM039089.1:6596417-6696399 GCA_022113865.1 Chimonanthus praecox | reverse complement strand
CAACATTTTAGAATTCTATCACCAGTCAACAGCCAAGATAAAAGGGGACCATTATTATGTCAAAACTCAAAATGCAAGTTGGTCTACACGAAACATCTTGTCAAATCCAAATATGAGTTCTACTTATATATTATCACCACCACCACCATTTTAACAACAATAACAACATAAGATGACAATGGTAATAATAACAATTGAAGTAAACCACCTAATGGTTGTGAGGACCTTGTACTAGTTGATGATTCATGGGCATGTATCTACACACATGATCATAATAATAAGCCCATAATTGAATGGAAGAAGAGGAAAGAACAGAAACTTTTTACATACAATAAAGCCCACTTCAGATAAAAATGATGCAAAAATGTAATGTCCTTTACCACTGCACCTATAGATGTACTATTACAGAAGTTGCTGATGCACCATCAACCAAGGATTTGCCAATGACTTAATTATATTGCTATACTGCAGAGTAAAACAGCCTTGGAGGGGCATAATGTGCAGATACCAATGTCAGCAAGGAGACAAAAACAAGCCATGAGGTATCCCATCTGAATATATGATACCAGTACTACAATATAGAAGTAATCTAGGTATACTAAGTTTGTGTGCACATGATTGGTTGTTCACACCATTCTTAACTAACAAGCCAAGCTCATACTTCTGTTCTAATACATCAATCTCGATCTATCAACTGGCCCATAGCCTACAATAGCATGACAAAGCAATTAATCTAGCACACATTGAAAAAGAAATGTGTCTCTTTTGAGAATGTCAAGGTTTTTTTTTTTTTTTTGACTGATGGTAATAATTTATTGAAAGGAAAAATATACAAAGAAACAAGGACCGGGGAAACAAAAACAAACCAGCACAGACCCAAACACTAGACAAAAAAGGCCGGAGACCAAAATTGAGTAACACCTGAATGGGGAAAATGTTGAAGTTATTCAAGCTATGTATGAAAAAACAACTGGTGTAAGAATAGTATGTAGAGAGGCAGAAAAGTTCTTAGTAGGGAGTTGAACTGCACCAAGGATCAACTCTAAACCTGTACTCATTTGTCAAGTAATGGACAACTTGACATATAAGATTAGAGATAAAAGTTTATATGGTATATACCTTTTTGCTGGTAATATATTGCTAATTGGTGAAATGAGAAACTAATTAAATAAGATATTGAAACTATAGAGGAAAGCCTAAACAACCAGTAAGCAACAAAAAACATAAAAAAACATATACTTTTTTATGGGATAGAATGAAAGAGAGAAACATATAAAGGCCACCCAAGATAGATGGAATTAGTGGCTTCGACAACAATGAATCTCATCTAAAAAAGGGATCCTTTCAATGACAAGCACAACATTTTTTTTGGCTCAAGATTTTACAAGAGATGGAACAGAATTTCTGTTTCATTTCACTTGTGTGTTGTTTATCACAGGCCACAATGAATCCTCATGATGGCTAAAGAACGCTATCTATAATACTCGAATGTTGGACAAGTTTGGAGTCCATTCCCCTCATATCAATCTGCTTATCATGAAACCCTGGAATCAAATAGACCTCATACCAATGGAATTGGTGGCATCACGAAACAATACATATCCTACTAGAACCCTATAACTCCACATAAAACAAACAATCAAGTGCCAAGTGTCGCCATACAATATATTCACAAGAAACTGCCCTATTGACCAATAAATGTGACTTTCAATCCACATTATCAAACTTCTGATGATTGCTTTTGTTTTAACTTTCTACAAAAGCTAATGATGTCAAAATGTCAAAACAAACTTGGGCAATACAATAGAGGTTGCAAGTTCTAGTCATATGATCATTACATAGGTAGATGGCATCTGGAAAACAATTTGTGAAATTCAACTATGAAGGCCAACCCCAGATAGATGGGATAAATGGCATCAATGATTAAAACTTCAAACATACCAACAATAGAGTAATACAATATTCTTATCAGGAAGAAACAATCAATGCAGTGGAAGAACTCAGTAGAGGAAAAACATGAAGGATGAGCTATAGAAGTCCTAACCTTTCGTGTATGTGAAATGTCTCCATCTGAAGAGATAATTGGGACTTTCTGCATATTAACACATTAGGAAAGACAACTGTGGAGTAAACAACTTGGAATATTCAATAAATGAAAATTAAAAAAATTCCTACAACTGTGGAGTTAAAAACTATATATACTTGAGGCTTCCATCCTAGCTCATCAGGACAACGGAATGTGGCTTCATTGACTGCTTGGTGCTCAATTGCGAATCCTGTGGCACCACTGTTAACACCAAGGTGAAGCTGAAAAAACAAGGTGTCAAAAAGGAAGTCAAGTAATGATGGACAGCTGCTGTCACCGACCACATGCCAATCCCACTACTATAAGAGAGACATGAAAAGTAATTGGACTTAAAAGGTTTCTATGATGAAGAAGTTGTGCAAAATCACAAGTGCTAATAATTCATGCCCATATATAAAGAAAAATAAGACATAGTTTGACTTTTTCCCAGGTAAATGTAAATTAAACAATAAATGGAGTGGTGTTTCTTTAATTGGAAAATTATTAATATAAAGCAACCAGACAGAAAAGGAACAAAATATATCAATACATTCTGTTCTTCTAAACAGTCACTCCTCAGCTATATAACATTCAGCATTCACAACCTTTTTCACCTCAAGAGGATACTATCCAAATCAACATAACCCCTTTTTTTTTTTTCTGAAAATTCAAATCAACATAACCCTTGCAATCCAATATCTTATTGATCTCACCTTAGATGGATGGGATTGGTGGCCATGACAATGATGATGAATCAAATATCTTATCAATAGTAACAACCAACTTCCAGTGTTTGTAGGGCCTGTGGGTGTACGGGGGTTGTGGGCTTTTTATTTCTTTGTTGTTGTTTTTTTGTTTCTTCTGTTCCGGTGCCTCTTTTTATTAATATATTATTTATTAAAAATAAATTAGTAACAACCAACTTCCACAAGCCCAAACATTTCATAGTCACCACTTATGATTTTATGTGAACCCTTCCACTGAAATAACTCGGTGGGACATGTGCACTTCGTCCACAAGAATCTTTGATCGCAGAAGACAATGAAGGCAATTGACATGGTAAATCAAGGGAGGATGAATCCCTTATTAGGACAGACTGATACGGGTAATTAGTAGGTGTTGGGCTGAGGTTTAAAGAGAATAACCTGAGTCCAGTTTGGGGAACAGGAGGTTCAAGTT
Source organism: Chimonanthus praecox (assembly GCA_022113865.1). Lineage (NCBI taxonomy): Eukaryota > Viridiplantae > Streptophyta > Magnoliopsida > Laurales > Calycanthaceae > Chimonanthus > Chimonanthus praecox. Next base: position 6,693,155 of record CM039089.1, on the reverse strand, counting down.
AGATCTGGTTTGGTTAATCCTGACTGGTGCTGAACCAACTTTGCAATTGCTACCTAACTGGTCGCGGATCAGGTAATGTTGAAGATGTTGACCACATGCAGAGTCTAAGCAATCTTTTGCTAAAAAATGGTTGTAAATGTGGGTTATTCAATAGAAGAGCATTTATCAGGAATTGTAGAATCAACAAGATCTAGAAATGCTTATATGCTTATTTAAACTACATAAACAAGCAGTAGACAGAAAGAATGATAGACATCAAACCCAGTAAAGGAACTAAGATGATTGATTTAGTTTCCCATATAATGTCGACAAGCGTGAGATTTGGGTTTTGGGTCTATAATCAGAAGGGATAAGTGTCCTTACCCAAAAATAGGGCATTGTGATCATCAGGTGGAACATTCCTAGGGGGGCAGTGGAGATGGTCAGCAATCATGAATCTCATGAATTTTAGTTAAGACAAGATACAAACTTTCATCATAGACTGAATTCCATCTTCTGACTTACTATTGTCAAGATGAAAATTCAAGGTTCTCGAATAATAGCATCCTCTGAAAGTAGATTTGATTAGAAATTTGAAGCAAATAACAGTTACCCATACAAAAAATGCTGCATCAAATTATGTCAAGTGAATTGATTGACAGGTGAAGTGCATCTAACTACTTAAAAAAAATCCTCTAAAACAACAGAGTTGAAACAGGCCAATTATTTATTTCAAGTGAGAGGGAACTGAGAGATAGAGACAGACCCAAATAACCCGTCTAGAATTGGAAGACATGGAATCTGGTTCAGCTACTGCAGACTCTAGTATCTGGTAAAGCGGTGCAAGTGCCCCGTGCCCAGCTGTCTCAAGAACACTGCAACTGCCAAGAACCACTCCTTTGGGAAGACCCTTTTTCTCCATATATCCTTTCAGATTAGTCACAATTGTTTCAGTTGGATTCTCAGCAACTCCATGAAATTTCTTGAATCCAGTAACATGAATTGTTACAACTGATGGTCCTTCAGACCCCATTTAGAGACAACAATCGGTACAAATAGCCAAAGTGTTGCAGCAAAAGAATTGTAATTACTAACTAGTGCCCCATATATCTGTATCAGGAAGGTGGGGAAAAGAACAATTCTGATATGAGTAAATAAGTCAAATAAGTAAGACTATGGACTAAAGAGTATAAAAACTTATCAAAAAGAGGAGCTTGGATATAGAAGAATCAGGACAGTTCATTTTCTATCCTGGATAACAAACAGAACTCTCTAAAACCAAATAGTCTACATAGGAAAATTTTCCTTATCATTACAACAGAATAAAAATATTACACAGAAATTAGATAAAAAGCCAAAAGATCGAATCCAATAAACCCAGTATAAAGAAACTATAGTATAAAACACGACGCAGTCGTGCAACTGTACACCACTCCCAAATTCCTAGAATCAACATATTCAAGCACAAGCAATGAATACCATATGAAGACCTTGATGATCAACAGTCAAAACCAAACCAACCCACCTAACAACATAACAAGTTGGTGGGTAAAATAAAAAACAACTGACACCCATTTGGAATCAATGGAAAATGAACAACAGAGACATTTCAGATACCAAAAATAGTCCCCTAAATTGAACAAAGAATCCATATTCCAAAAAGAAAATTAGAGCATGCAGAACCAAACCAAAACTAAGAAAACCAATTGAAACAGAAGGCAACCAGGCACAATTTATTTTCTTTCCAGAAAAGATTAAACTCCTGATCATCACGAAATCCAAAACCCCAAATGACATTTCATTAAAAAGGAAGTAAATTAAACAGGAATACTGGACTAGAAATCTCAACTCGAGTTAACCATGAGCATAGAGTTCTCGTCTTCTTACCTCGGAAAATTAGCTAGCGAGAGAGAAGAGAGAGGCTAAAAGAGGATGAATGAGCAAGAAATTGTGAGCGGAGACGTGATCGAGAAAGAAAGTTCTTTCTGAGTCTCATCTGTTGTATCTAATTCTCAGTTTCTCACCCATGGTTGAATTCCTCTACAGTGAAATACATTAAAAAACAAAAATCTAATTTTGCATAGAAAACTTGGAAAGTATCATTTATACTATTTGTCTATTATATCCTAACGAAGAGTGATCACTTAAAATTTCAATTGTTATATAATATTTTTGGGTTGATGATGATATCGCACCAATATTACTACCAAAGTCTTTTTTACCTCTGTATACAACCATCATTTTTATCTATTTGGAACTATCAAGCATTGGGTGGAAATAGTCAGTAAAACCTAAGGTTTAAATATCGGCCGATACATATCGTATCGGCCGATATATATCGGTTTTTTTAAACCGAGTAATATCGGCCGATATCCGGTCTGAAATATCGGTCACAATATCGGCCGATATTCATAAATATCGGTATTTAAAAATAAAAAAATTAAACACCGATACGGTTTTTCACGGTTTTTACACGGTTTTTCACGGTTTTTCGCGGTTTTCTAGGGTTTACGGTTCTCAGGGGTATTCACGGTTTTTTGCGGTTTTCGCGGTTTTTCGCGGTTCAGGGTTTATGGTTCTCAGGGGTGTTCACGGTTTTTTGCCGTTTTTTGTGGTTTTGTCACGGTTCATCACTGTTAATCACGGTTTTTTTGCGGTTTTTTCACAGTTCCGATATCGGAGGAAAGAGAAAATGCCGATATCGGTATGAGAGATAAAATTATCGGCCGATATATCGTCCGTATCGCATATCGGCCGAGCCGATTTTTTGACCCCTGAGTAAAACAGTAATGATAATGGCAGGAGTGCAAAAGCTGATATATCCATTGATATTTTCTCTCTTCTCCTTTTTTTTGTACGATATCAGTCGATATTGTGATATCGGCCGATGCGATACGGTCGAGATATCAACGTATCAGAAAATTCTAAAAGTACAAAACATGGATTTTTTTTAATTTTTTTTGTTTTTTTAATTTACATATGGAAAACCGTGGGATACTCAACGATAAACTCCACGAGCCCACTACCACTAAAACACACTAAAGTTACGCTATGAAGACTTGAACCTACGACCTTATATTTCCTGAGATGAGAGGTAAACAGTTAAGCTACACTCATATAAGTAACCGTTGTATTCATCCATTATCAATCCATGTCCTTCACACACTTTTCTCCTGTAACTTACTATAAGTCTTAATTTAAAACTTCAAAATGATTCAATCAATATTCATCAATAAATTAAAATTTATTTTATGATATTTTATATCAACTAATAGCTTAAAAATAATAAAATTAAGTATTAAAGTGATCAAATTATAATTAGGTTCTAATACGTTAAAATTATCAATTTTCTTTTACATTTGTATAGTATCTTCTAATCTAAAAATACAAAAAAGTATAAATTATAATCTATACTATTCGGATAGCTCAGCTAGTTTGAGCTTTCTGTATTAGAGCAGAAGTTTTAAGTGCAACTTCTTCTGAACTAATCTTGATGAATAAGACTTATGAGTAAGTGACTTTCATATATCTACTTAGAATTAATCTCATATCTAATAAAAAAAATATATGTTGCGAATCAACTTAATGAATTAATGTGAACTTTCAATCACAACTTTACATTAAATTATTGATTGACCATGAAAAATAAAATTTATTGAACTTTCACTCATATTTAATTGCAATTAAATGTTTACATTTTTTAAAAATAATCTAAAAACTCAAATAGACTATACAACAATGTTATCAAAATCGGATCGAACTGGAGTCAAATTGGAGGTTCGACCGAAATCGCGGTGACTTTAGTTCGGTTCTAGTCGAAAATCACTTATGAGTCAAAACCGCATAAAAGACTCAGAAAATGTGAACTGCGGCTCACAAAATTTAATTTAATTTTTTTTTTAATTTCTCTTTCAAAATATAAAAAATTAATATTAAAAAATATGTATATTTGAAATATAAATATTTATTAGTATTTCTATCATATATCTTTCATAATTTTGATATATTACTAAGTGTTTGAATTTTATTTTTAATATTTATATTAATATTATTTGTAAAAAATATCTTATTTAATATTATATATAATATTTATATTATATTACTATTTAACGATCTTGATTAAGCTTTTATCGACTTCTAACTGCAGTTGAATTCAAAATGACTCGACGGTTTGCCAGATGGTCGGATTATTTTGATAAGATTGCTACAGTGATAGTGCGACAGGACAAAGCTGGATGTGGCTGTTCTCATTCCAAATCATGTGCAGTAGCATGACTAGTTAGCTGACATAGCCTTGAGATTGACATGTTGGCTTGAATTTGAATTTAAACCTTTTTATCATTCATCTGTCAAGCACCCAATGTGAATAAAGTAAGTACACTAATTGGAATTTTGAACTTTCGGCCGCAGAAATTGAAATCAGTCGCAACTAACAAGAAGCACACTTATTGGAATTTGGGATAATTGCATCCTAGCTTTCAATCTTTTAATTATTTTGCTTGTGATTTACAATCTTTTAATTATTTTGCTTGTATATATATATATATATATATTAAAATTTAATCACAGCTAGAGGTAAAACTCAATCTCACACATCAGTAGATTTGAGTTATATATTTATATATTTCGAGTCAGATTTGATTGAGAAAAAGATCTGTATAAAATTTGATTCAAGTTGAATTAAGAAATTTAAAATCACTCTAATTTAATCTAATCTGAATGGACCAAGTTAAAAAATAGTACTTGAATTGAGTTGAATAAAAAATTTGAATCAAATTGGATTGAATAATTCGAGTCGAATTTAATAAACTTTGACATAAGCTGAATTGAATTTATTAAAACCGAACAAACCGGCCTAAATTTTAGCCTTAATCCTAACTATATTCACATGACATATCAATGCATGAAATAGTAATGCAAAACACAAGAAAGGTAGAATGTCAATTTATTAAAAGCCCGTTTAGTTACTGTTTCGCTATTCTAAAGTATTACTGTTTCTACATTGTCATGGTAAGGATATTATTAAATCAGTTTTCAATGTTAACTATACAATCATAATGTTTAAAATATAGAAATTTTCCTCTAAACTACCACCTTTATATAAATGAGACAATAACTTTAATGATTCTTTTGAAATTTGATCTAAAGAGAATCAGACAGACATGCTTATGTAAATACCGGTTGGTGAAAGAAAATCCAATTCTCTAAAATAAAGAGAAACTGTGTTTCGTACTGCATTGTATGCCTTCTTTAGAGTATATGAGCTTACAATTTTTAATTTTGATTAATAATGAGTCAAATATTTTAAATTTACATTATCATTTAAATGATAACAGTTTATTTTTTAACTAATGTTATTAGTCTATGCAATTCATTATATATTATTTGTAGGACAGCGATCTTTATACGAATATTTTGTATAATCTGAAATAAGTTTTACTGTATTGCCCAAGACCTTTGAATCAGCTTGTTGAATCCTTTGCTATAAGTGATTCGAAAGATTCGGCGAGCCGATTCGAAGAGCAAAATGGACAATATAGTAAAACCCGTGTCGAGTTATAAAAATATCCGTATAAGGATCGCTACCCTATTTGTAAATGGTGCTAATAAATAGTAGTATGTAGGAATGTAAGGTAACCACAATTGTTCACTCAGCAGGAGGACTCCAATTCAAAGGAATTTTTTTCTGGAATCTAATAATTTCCTTGTTGACAAAAGGGTGCATTAATAGGAACTGTAACTAGAAATGGAATTATTCAAATGGAATTCGTTTTAAGAGGTGGGAGTTTTAATTTTAAATCATATTTTACTACGAAAGACCACTCTCCGTAATTTTATTCAGTGTGTAAGTAAGAAGACTTACACATATTTCGAAGATTAGTCGAGTGCTCTAAGAGATTTTGAACACTTCAATTATAAAAAAATGAAAATTGAAAAATTCTTACTATTTTTTAGCATGAAGATTTTAAAATTAAGAAACTAAAGAAAATTACTAAGAATAATACTTATTATTGAAGAAAAAGGGTCTTTGGACTTGGGAGATTTTCTCTCAAAGTCTCAGCAAATACTCAGTACCAGAAGAACAAAATCGTAAACATGTTCCCTCTTTTTAAATCCCCAGCTAAGAATCTCCTGTTTTCTAACAAGTTGATCATATTCTATCGCTTGCCACTTGCTTACAATGAAAGTTTCAAATTGTTTAATATTAAATTTGTCATTTTTTGAAGATTAAGAGTTGTCAAAGAGAATACTCATGTGATTATTGGAGTTCAGAGTGTGATAGATTCAACACCTCTTCTTCAAGATATCTATTAAAAAATTGAAATTATGTATAATTACATCATTAATTATAATTATTCAATTTAAAGTTTTTCATTCTATTTCAAAGGGTCACTCTTTATAAAGTTATTTAGTGTATCTGGATAAGAGGTTTGCAAATATCTTGTGAATTAGTCAGATGTTTTGAGAGACCTGAACACCTAAATCATAAAAAAATCTATTTAAGTTTAAAGTTTAAGTTTTCAAATTTTATTTTTTTAATTAACTCATTTTTTTATATCTAAATCTGAGAAGAAGATTTATCCATCACCCTTACTATTATAGTTCTATTGCACGTTTTTATGTTAATAGGCTCTTATGAGACCAAATGAATTATTGATCAAATGAGCAATGATTGTTTTAAATGAAAAGATTTAAATAATACATTATGCTGAGTGTATGGGTGAGAAAACTTTACATTAGTTTGCAGTTCGTGAAACTCTTTTAAAGTTGGTATTGTGGTCGAGACACCTGCATCATGAGGTAAGGTGTTAGTTTGATTCACTCAATTTTTTTGGACTGCTTTCTATAAAATTATTTTCTATCCATTCAATTAGTGTGAATGGTGGAAGATTTACTCATACTTGTTGGATCAGTCTCATATCCAATATAGAATGGAGACGATTAAAAAAAATTATCTTAAAACTTAATTTTTAATCAATTGATCTCGTAATCAAATTCACTAGACGTCTGTTAAAAAAATAAAAGTAATTTTGACCATTAAGATTGAATAGGTAAAAAATAATTTTGATTAAAAATTTGTGTACTTATGATTTATCAAGTCTAGTTTCAAATTGAATGGTTAATTTTTACTAAATTTTTAAAAAAATTAAAGAAAAATAGACGAAATGTATACAAAAACATATAAATAAATGAATTGAAAAGCCTAACATGCTATACAAGCTTATTCAATTTGTTTATGGCCACTTGCTGAGCTAAATAGGCTAATAAAATGAGCTCAAGCTTGGCTTTTCAAGCTATTATTAGACATCTTCATGTGTGCTCAAACCCAATCTCAACCCCACTCCATCCCATCACAAATGAACGGACTTGAACATATAAATAGCCCAATGGGCTATGCTTGGGCTAATTTTATTAGCCCGTTTTGCTAGCGGGCTTAGGTTAATTGAATGAGCCCGTGAAGTCTATCGGATTTTCAACTCATTTTATATACATGTGTGTGCACATGTTTATTTTCCTTTTTTTTCTTTCAAATTATTGAAAAATTAATATTGAAATTAGACTCAAAGTTTTGGTCTTTTAATCTTAGTGATAGAAGTTACTGAACATTTTTGTCTTGGTGAAATGAGATGTTTATCTCTAATCCAATCAAATGAAAGCACATGTAAACTTGGGTAGAAAAATAGTCTCCTTCCATTTGATTTAGAGTATAATTACATAAAAAATTGATTCCTCACTAGGAGTAATTTAATTTAAATATTTAATAATTAATTTTAAGTATTTTAAAAGAGTCACAAGTAACCTTATCAGGTGAATTTTTTTCAATATTTATGTCTATGGAAAAAAAATTACAATAAATTAGAGGTCTGTGACCCTTTGATATAATACATTATTGAACAGACGGTTAATATTATATTATCGAACATACTACGAAGTACCAAGTTAGGGGCGCCTAATTTTCCAAAGTACACGACCCGAATTCTAAAGATGAGCAAAAGGCACGTGCCGAATACACGTGTGACTGCACGTGAGAGGGTCAGTCTCTTCTCCTGTATAAAAGCCCCCAATGTAATGGAGGGCAGAAGGCTCGGATATAAAAGCAGCTCAAATTCAAGCACTGACAGAGAAGGGCGAGAGCAGAATCTCTTCTTCACATTTCTTCCTAAACTGCAAACTGTACCTCGAGGTAATTCTGCCACTCCTCTCTCTCTCTTTCTCTCTGTATCTCTTCCTATCGTCTTCTTCCTTCTCGATCTTTCTAGGGTTTTTGAAGGTCTTGGTTCCGTTGCCTGGTTTTTCCAATCGGATCGTTGGAGGTCCTGATTTCTACAAGAAATCCACAGATCGGACGAAGCTATGGCGACATTTGAGCTGTACAGGCGATCGACAATCGGAATGTGCTTGACAGAAACCCTAGATGAGATGGTCTCCAGTGGAACGCTCAGTCCCGAGCTGGCAATCCAAGTTCTCGTGCAATTCGACAAGGTTAGCTCGAACCTGCCTTGATTTTTGAATAAGCTGAAGTATTATTTTGCTAAGGAGGATTTGTTTTGTTTCTTCTCTGTTTCATTTTCTTTCTCATTTTGATTTATGGATGGTGATGGCAGTCGATGACGGAGGCGCTGGAATCACAAGTTAAGAGCAAGGTCTCGATCAAGGTAAGAGTGTGGAAGTTCTTTTCTTATTTTCATCTTATGGGATTCTGGAGAAGACTAGAACATTTTTAAATGAAAGATTGTTTTTCAATAAGAGCCTTTCTTATTTAATTGTTATTAATAATTATCTTGTTTGGATTATTTAGTGATTATGTTTATAGAAGCAGCAACTTTAAATGCACCAAAACAAATTAGCAAATATTTAAGTACCAAGCCTCCATGTCCATGTGTCAAAGAAACCGTCCCTCCCTGAAAATAACCTTTATTTTTTAAATCAAAGTGGTTAAAACCTGTTTCTTCATTAGTAGAAAACTTGTTTCTTTTCAAAAATTACTTGCCTTTCCACGCAACCTAAAAGAGCTAGCTATGTCATAGTAGTCATTCACGAATTTAGTTCTATACCTTCTCCTTTGTCATGGCTTGGTTCTTCTATGGCAGGTATTGATTCACAGACTCTTATTTTTATGGAAAAAGAGAATTTCTGTGAACTCTATGATGGTAGTTGTTTTACTTATTTCTTAACTGCTAATGCTGCTTAAAACAACTTCAATGGTAGCAACAACAAGAATTTGTCAACTTACCAGGGTCACTCATGTCATAGGTATAGAAACTTCTTGACGTATATTTGATGTATATTTAGTGTGAAGTGTTAGCAAGAACAAGAGGAAATTAGGCAGATTTTAGATGCTATAATGGTGTTACTTCTTTTTGAAGGAGATGGCAGCACTTCAATTCACCCATCTCTACGAAGACAGTAGCTAAATTGCTGTTGAACGTTTTCTTTTTTTTAATGAAACGTTGAGGGTAACGATTTCCTTCTTTGACTCGATCAAGTGGGTCCATTGAATATGCATTGTTTACCTTTAGTGATGTTTGATCAATTTAACTGGTAATTAGTTTTTGGCCCTGAATGAGAGTAAGGCTTTGAGTCTGGAGCAATTTTAATGTGTTGAAAGAGATTGTTACTCTATAAATTGTTCAGAAAACAATGGCCAATATGGTACCTCCAATAGCTAATTTATCGGTCATATACATAGGTTGTACTGTGATATATAATTTTGGGTCCTTTGGCCCATCCAGTTAGATCCCACTGCAACTAGGATGTCAACGTGCTCTGCCTTCTTATATTCTTTGATTGTGGTTCAGCAAAGAGGGGTGCACTTTGGGAACTATGCAAACTATTCCAGCATCTGCTTCTTGAACTCTTAAAATTAGTGGTTGAAAAATCAATTTTGATCTTTAAGCAGGAGTATTTGGTTTTCCTTAATTCGAGTATCCTTGGTCAAATGGGCTGTAGTTTGTAAACTGCCTTTTTTTTCCTATGCCTGTAGTACAATTATGATAATGAGTAACCCCGGGTTACCCCATCAAGGTATTGCTACTGCAGATGATAGGTTAGACCGCCAGGAATCAGGATAGGTTCAATTTTCATTCCTCCTCTCCACCTTCTCAGATCCTTTATGAGGTTCTAGTATAGCAGAGAGGGTGCACCTTGGGGACACGGAACTGTTTCTAGGTATTAGTTCATGAACTCTTGAAAAAACATTGGAAACTACACAAAATTTTAAGTGAGAATGTCTGGTTTTCTTAAATCACCTTTTGATATTAGTATGATCGGTGACTGATGAGTGGCGCAAGGTCTAATGGATTGTCCCGTTCATGATGCAATCTGGGTCTGATTTATTTTACTTTCTTATAAGAGCAGCTATGACTATAATTGCTACAGTGCATCTAGATCGTATAACTCCTTGATTCTTGGATGCAAATATGTCTAGTACTTTCTGACTCCTAAATGCAGTCAAGTTAAAATCATCATGATCATCGTATCAGCCTTATCCATGTATTTCAGTTGGCCTTTTGAGTTTTACCTTTTTACTAATTTTAAGTCACATCTTTTGTGACTTGACAATCCAACGTGTCATATCTCATAGTTTCAACTGAAGTTGTTGGTCTTGAATTTGTAACCCTTCATTCTTATTCTAGGGTCTGTTCATTCTGTGCACATCCTTAAACATCATCATCGTCGTCAAAGTTTTATTCCATTGCCATGGGGTTTGCATTAGAGGTTTTATTCCCCATTCAAGCCTATCAAAAGCTGTGCTTCATATTCTTGTGCAATCTAGCATCCGTATTCTTTGCACATGTCCTAACCAATTGTTGAAGTATTTGCAACTCAGAGCTGCTACCTGATTGGGCACTGTCAACACAATTCTGAATAGCTATTAGCCTATTACATATAAACTCAGAACTATTCTGAATCTTGAGTTCCTGTCACATTGTTGGAGGATCCTTTTTCTTTATCCGAGTATCCATCTTGCAGTCTCTTTATCTTCTAAGAAGGATTCAGGTTTCACAGATGTCTAATTGCTCTCTTGCATCAGCTAAGAGTTATTTCTTGCCTTCAAACGAGTGATTGGAAGTCTGTTGACTAGGGGCAATGATCCGGAAAAAATGTTGGGAAGATTGATGATTCAGCTTGGGTATGAGCAAGTTGCATTATATAAATAGTGTTCATATTGTGGCAATTCTGGTGTTTGGCAGATGCACCGAAAATGTAAATGCTGACCATCACATAGAAACAAAGCAACTGAATTTTGCAATAAAAAAGTTATTTTTTCGATTTAGAGAAAGAAAATAGTTCGAAGGAAAATAAAATTTTAACGACTTGTGATTATCTGCAATATTGAAGACTATTTTGCTTAAAGAACGTTGAATTATATTCTTTTTTATCCTTGTATGCCAGATACCACATCTGGAATTGACTTTTGTATCCATGCCTGTATCCCAAGGGTAATTATATAATTGGCTGACAACAGACTTCAATAGCTTTTGTTATATACAATGTCTAGCTGCTTCTCCCCTTTTCAAGGACAAAATGTGTAGTTCAAATGAGATTAATTTGCCTGCCTTCAAAGATGAATGTGTACTCCTTTACATGCAGTAGTCTAAAATAAACTGATTGCCCATTGTAGCTCCCGAACTTCAGTTTACCAACATCCATCATTTGAATGAAGAGGAAAAGCACTTGAATATACAGTGAGTATGATCATAATTGATAATCTGTGCTTTCCTCCTTTTTTGGTTCCAGGGGCATCTGCACATACAGGTTCTGCGACAATGTGTGGACATTCATCTTACGGGATGCAGTGTTCAAAAATGAGGAATGCAATGAAAATGTTAGCAGGGTTAAGATAGTTGCTTGCGACTCTAAGTTACTTTCTCAATGAATTTCCAGCTGTTAGGCGCTGAGAGATGTATTTAGTACAAGAACATGCCTCGCTCGTGGTTGGAAACTGAGAATATAGAGCAGGAATTGCTCACTGATATTTGTATCATCATTTGCTTGCAGTCACTTGTTTCATCCTTACATGAGTTTGTATTTTCTCTCATGGTTATGAAATCTTATGGATGCTTGGACTTGTAATTTTTGAATTTGGGGTGAGTGTCATCTGGCCAAGCTGTTGGATGCACTTGAAAGTGCAGTGCAACAAGTTCGGCCATTTCAGGAAGCCATTGGCGCTTGCCGGACTGCTGAAGCATCATGTCTGCGTGATCTCAAATGTCTTGAATCACTAGTAGAAAAAGTAATCTACTGACCACCTGTAAACAAACACATCTATGGACAAAACCCATGGTTGATGAGAAATGGCTCTAACGTCTTCTAAATTGGAATGCTCTGACCTACAAATGGAATGGAATGGAATGTTAAGAATTAAACAGAGCAGCCTTGTGGAAAATGACCATGGCACTGGTAATAAGGATGGGGATTGGGCAAGTCTTTGTGGTCTTTTTTCCATCCCAGCTGGGTCCATATAATCAATCAATGGTCTCTCTCCATTTTCTCAACACCAAAATGGAAAAATGACTGTCTCGGTCTCGGATATTCTATTTAAGGAAGTTTTTTGGGTCATCATGCATCTCTAGGGCCCAAATGATCGACGATCTGCTTCCTCTGATATCTGTTGAGGAAGATTTTTGGGCCATCTTCCTTCCAATGATCAGTGATCGCTGCCAGCCCGCCAAAATTCATCAGTCGCCTGAGAGAAAAGGATCCCTGTCGTAATTTGATGATTTTAAGTTTATATAATATAGCTGACTCTCAACAGGCCATGTCCGGTAAAACACAAATGGATCCCCCAACAGTAAGTAGAGGATATATCGAACCTGGACTGAACAACAGTGCAGCTCTGCAGTTGTTTTGCCATCCTTTCCGCCCTTACCCATATGGGTTCATGAAATGTTGAATTCAAACCGTTCAGCAATCGGCACATAAAATTTTCTTTTAAATTTGAAGCTGTGGAATTAAGTGTCGAGATATAAATATTAAAAAACTCAATAATTTAAATTAATAAAAATTAAAAATTAAAAATTAAAATGTATTTGGTCAATTTGAATTCTGTCTTAAATCTTTAAGTTAAATCAATTATCAATAGCATAAGAGAATCATTCAATATTTAATTTAAAAATAAAGACAAAGATGGTATGATTTTATGAATGTTATTTTAGATAGTAATACAATCCACGCAATTTGAATTGTTTAAAGTCTTTGATAGTGTTAATCCAGTTCAGGTATCCATTATAAATTAAAATCTTGATTTTTTTAGCAACGACAAAGATAAAGATTACTATAATTTATAATTTATAATATGGTTAATTAAAGAAGAACTCATAAAAGCCAACCTAGATAGATAGAATTACCGGCTCATGATGATAATGACGGTGGTGGTGATGATGACAAAGATAAAGCACTAAATACAAAAGTGTCCTATGATTTATATAAGAGAGTTATATTAAGGCAGCTAGATACCCCCATTTCCTGCCAGCATACACAACATTTCGAATTCTTAGTGGAAATTATGTTTCTGCCCTTCCGCGTGGAATCGTGCGATTGAACAGACAATTCATTTTCACTTCGATTGATCGATCTTAGGCATATACAATCGTGCGATTGATTCTAGGGATCGTGCGATTGTTTCCAGGAATCGTCCAATTGAACTTCCAAACGGAAGAATCTATCGAACGATTCCAGAAATCGTCCAATCGAACCTCCAAATGGAGTGCAGAGGGATTTTCAAAAGAGGTTATTTCTCGATCGATTTTTACAAACAAGGTATCAAAATTCATCTATTCTGAATTTTATGAACTCCGGGACTTATTTTAAGTGAAAAGGGTATAGTTTTGGATTTCAAAAATTGTATCAAAAAAATTAAGGAAAAATGATCTTCCCTCTTAATTCTTTGGATATAATTTTTTAAGCCCAAAACTATACCATTTTCACTTAAAATTAATCTCAGAGTTCATAAAATTCAGATTAGATGAATTTTGATACCTTATTTATAAAAATTGGTTGAGAAGCGGCCTCTCTGCCAACTGTAACCTTTGCAAGATTGGCTCGGGTTTTCAAACGAGGCGGTTTCTCAGCCTATTTTTACAAACAAGGTATCAAAATTATCTACTCTGAATTTTATGAACTCCAAGACTGATTTTAAGTGAAAATGGTATTTTTTTTATTTCAAAAATCATATCGAAAGAATTAAGAGGGTATGCCATTTTTCCTTAATTTTGAGGTACGATTTTTTAAGTCCAAAACTAGACTTTTTTCACTTAAAATTAGTCCCAGAGTTCATAAAATTCAAAGTAGATGAATTTTAATATCTTGTTTGTAAAAATCGATCGAGAAATGACCTCTTTTGAAAATCCCTCTCCACTTCATTTGGAAGTTCGATTGGACGATTCTTATAATCAATCGCACGATGTCTGGAATCAATCGCACGATTGTATACGCCTAAGATCGATTGATCGAAGCGAAAATGAATTGTCTGTTCAATCGCACGATTTCACGCGGAAGGATAGAAACGTAATTTCCACTAAGAATTCGAAATGCGGTGTCTGCTGGCAGGAAATGGGGGTGTCTGTATGGGCAGCCTATATTAATCATATCAAACCAAGAAGATAGATCATACATGTAACCCATAGAAAAAAAATAAAGGAATGTCATAATAAGTCCTTTATCTCGATACACTCTCACCCAATCTTACTATGAAAAATTTCACAGTCGTACCAACTTATGACCTTCGCCGAAAAATCAACAACACTATTAGCCAACTGCATTACATGCCTGAAGTGAATGACTCTATTCCTTGTGAAGTACCTCACAAAATTAACCATTCTCTACAGTGTTTCTTCCTATCACTAGTCTAAGTGATATCATTAACAGTCGCTCTTCTGATAGCTAGGAACTCTACCTCATTAGATTTCATAACTTATGTTGATTTGGAAGAAGCTAGTATCATTCTTTCCCTAAATTCTTCCCAAATTTAGCCTCGTCTATATTGAATTTTTGAAATCCAATATTAGATTTCGATTAACTTACTTTGACCTTATCCCTCTTCTTTTCTCCCCTCAAACACCCCTTGCATGAGAGGTAAAAGTCCTATAGTGAATTTCTGCTGAACTCCTCACACAATGATAGCCACCCCATGAGGCCCCATTTCAACTTCTTAAAGACATCCTTAACGTCTAGTGACTTACCTTCAAATATTCTACCGTTCCTCTCCCTCTCCAAACCAAAAAATCATAGTTGGAATCAGAGATTAGACTCTTCACATCCCTATTAAATACTCATGAACACCACATCCAAGTTCAAAAATCAATCCCAAATAAACCTTAAAAACTGATTCCTACACATTAGATGGTCAACAAATTTCTCTTCCAAACGGAATAAGACACAAATCTCTGATGTACCTTCTGGTAAGAGGCCCCTACTATAGTGTTGTTTGTTCTCAGAAATTTAAGTTCTTATTTGCAGACATTTTTGCTCCTTGAGAGACATGTAACTACTTGAGATAATGCAGTAATACTGATTATTTTTCATTTAAAAAAAAATTAATCATACCTTTAAAAAAAAAAAAATCATTCCAGGTCTGTTCTCCATTTCTCCCTTATTTAACGACTAGAGTTGCTAGCGAGTTAATACACTTTTTTTTTTTTGTAGTAGAGTTAATACACTTGAACACTATAGATGCTAGTGTATAAGTATGCGTTTGACAATCATAAATGTCCAGAAATTGAAAGTTCTAATCTTTTAATTAAAGAAGATTAAAATAAAACTGTTTGGTAGAGGAGAGATTAGAATCTAATCTCTAAAAAACTGGGACAAATTGATGCATGTGGACAATAATGTATCCATAAAAAATTTTAATGTGTTTTAAAATATCCAATAATAATACGACAAAGAATATATTCAAGATAGACACAATCATCTCTAGTTGCTTGGTCCAACATGATGCATTAGATCTATGGTTTGCAAAGATCAAAATCTGATCTTATATTTTAAAAGTTTTAAATATTATCAAGATTTCTAGCATTTTAGCCAAATGACAGAACTTTAATCTACCAAATTTCACACTATTCGAAAAGCAGAAGCCAAACGCAAAAATTTTAATCTACTGGAGTGGGAATGGATATACACTTGCAAAAAAATTAGGGTGGGTTGAAACTCGGGCGGGTCGAGTTGAGTTTTTATAAATTTAACCGAACTCATATAAAAAATTATTGAACCTGACGTGAGTCGACTCAAATTGCTCAACATAATCCGACCAGAATTACTGACCTCACTCAACTCGAGTGCTAGCCCGACTTAACCGAGTCCTATATTAAATTTTTTGAGTTGGTAAAGTCGTGTCAATTTGAGTCGGATCTGATCAAGATTTTTTAAAAATATAAAATCCAACCTACTTGATTTCTCAAGTCGAGTCATCTAAGTCGAGTTAAATCCCGACCTAAGTTTCACCCCTACCTTTGTAACATGAAATACTGATGTCCGCGACAATTTTTCCAATAAAAAAAGAGCTATAATAAAAGATAAATTTATTGGAGGGAAAGAGCTTTGGATTCTTACATTTTGAAGGAATCTTATACAGATAAGGTGGTCTTGAAAATTTCCTTGATATGATCAACGAAGTGGTGATTTCCTTTGAACAGGGAGATGGGAGGAATTGGGAGGAAGAACCAAATTGTGTTCCCATTACGCAAAATCATCTTTTGAGTTACTTTGTCTAGAAGTTAGTCTCAATTCTCTACATTGATGTTTGGAAGAATCATCATTGTCATGATGAACATTTTTTTACATTCTGCTTTTTATGATCAGAGGAATCTTACCGCTGATTTGAGTAGAGTTTTGTGGTGGAGATCCAACATTTTTTTTTAAAAAAAATCTCCTTACCAATGATCAGCATAAATCTTCTACCTTGGGATAAAAAAAAAAAACCCTTCTACCTTGGTCCGAGTCATACCAGTCAATTTTTAAACTTGTCTGAGTCGCGATCATTTTAAGCTTGAAGACAGGATTTGCACGTACCAGGTCTTAGCAAATATTTCATTAAAAAAATATGTTCCATTACAATTCCTTAGGCTCAAATAACCCATGAGGGTTGACTTGACGGTGAGGAGCTTGTCTTAGATGTGGGAGGTCTTCAGTTCAAATCACTCTCCATACTCTTATCAGGTGTTGTGTGACACCTTGGTCTTAAAAAAATCTTTAGGCCCAAACCAAGTACTGAAATGACAATAGTTGGATAGTTAGGAGTCTCAACTCTCCAATCACAATAGGCCCAGTAACAACTGAGATGTGGGCAACTCATCATGTTAAGGAACGGATATCAGTAGTTCAGAACAGTCAACTCCAGATGAAAAAAAAAATGTATAAACATGCGACATACGTGAAAAAAGTTGGTCAAGTTCACTCAAATCAGCCAAATTCCGAGTCTGATAGGTTCTGAATTTGATAATGTGATGTAAACTACTCAGATGTTGTCATTGATGATGTTTGGTGAGTGGTTTCTCAAAAGCCTGGAATTGAATATTGAACTCATTGCATCAATGGGACCTACTTTATCAAATACAGAGAATGCACCCACTAACAAGTCAATGGTAGTGAGAACAACATCACTCCAACCACAAGCAATGGATTCAGAATTTCAGATTGTAAAGCCATGGTCAGGCATGGAGAAAAGAGATTTCCTTTTCTTTCTCATTCTCCTTTTTTTTTCTTTATCAGGGAGGGGATGAATTATAGCCAGGACTTTCTCATTCTTTCCACTGTACTTTGTTCTCTAGATCATGTCTGAACAGTTTATCCTTCTGTTGTCTTTTAAAAAAGTTGGTGGCTTTCATGAACCTTGGTTTGTGCAGGTTTAGATTCTTGGGGTCACCATCAGACTACTTTTTTAAGCCATTATCCCATCTAAGGAACTCATATTTTTTTTTTTTTTTTTTAAACTAAGGTATTCACATGTCTCTTAGAGCATCTGACTAATCCTTGGGGCATATACACACCTCCCTATCCACACACATCAGGTAACACTATGAGGAGTAACCCTTTTGTGTTGAGATTAATTTGAACTCAAGACCTCCTGCATCTCATGCAGGTACGTGACCGCCAAGCCAACCCTCATGGGTTTTCTAGAGATATCTTAGGGGGTGACCAATAATACTTCGGGCCAGCTCTCTATCTGACACATATAACTTGAACCTTTTGCCTTGGGATGGGTACACTAGGAATACCAACGTACCCAACCTAAGAAATGAACGGTGTAAATGACATCCATTCTGATTATAGTGAATGGTTTAGACGCAAATAGAAGGTTTGGGTTCAGTTTCGATGTGCAGATAAAGGTAGATGGGCTGGGTCATTTGCTGCCAAGAATGAGGAATTGGTTGGTTTTGCAGGCGTATGAGCACAC
Organism: Chimonanthus praecox; assembly: GCA_022113865.1. Lineage (NCBI taxonomy): Eukaryota > Viridiplantae > Streptophyta > Magnoliopsida > Laurales > Calycanthaceae > Chimonanthus > Chimonanthus praecox. The sequence goes on along the minus strand of CM039089.1, from coordinate 6,674,779 downwards.
TGCATCCACCATCTGCATTTTGCATGGCAGTACTAATAGTTCTATATACAGAGATGCAGGTGAGATGATGATTCATGTAACTTTCCATCCTAAATTTGTGGTCTCATTCGATGTAAATGGCCCCCTAGTTGGGGCACCTCAACCCTGTAGGAACTTTGTTATTTCGTTTTTCTTTCATGGAAGATAAAACTGGTGAAATCTCAAATTCACTTGTATATGGAATGTCAGGCACCTGTTCTTTTTTCCCATTGGAGTGATTCAGGACCGATGTCGTTGTTGGTAACTTGATGTTGTGGCCTTGGCATTGGATAGTTTCTGATTCTCTCATTGGTGAAAATTTAATGTTAGAAATGATCTTGGAGCAACTGCTTCAGGACAATCAATGTCAAAATTTGAGTTCAGGTTAAGTTCAGGATTAACAGCTCAGAGAATTCTGTTGATGACAAGAGAGGAAGACGATGGACCTATTTTCTTACTCACGATCACCTTGTTATGCATATCGTGTAACTAGCAATCATTGATCATTGAAGGGAGGAATGAAAGAATAATTATAGCCATTTTTGTTATTAAATCTTTCCTCCTCCTTTTTTTAAAATATTTAATACAAGTTTAATAGGATCTGGATTCTTCTAACCTTTAGAATTGAAAATTTGAAACCAGGTCACATTCTTCAAAAAGATGCATGTCATTCTCCTAAATTAAAGAATGGACAAATCATGAGAAATCTCTTCACAAACTAATCTCTGGTTGATTTAAAGAAAGGAGTTCCATGTCTAAGCACATTTCAACAACAAAAAGAAATATATATATTCATATTACAGGATATTTCAAATGGTTGAATCAGTTAAAAGGGGCTCCCAATTTTTTGTATATATATTTTACAGTGCTTTACAGTGCTTCTAGTGGGAAACAAAAGAAATTATCAAATTTTGAAAATGTTATCAGCACGCCTTCTATTATCCAACTTAACAATTACAAGGCCTTAGTTGGCCAAGGTTTCTTACAACAGCCCACACAGAGAAGAAACAACGTTAAACTGCCAATAAAATACCAGAATATCAGCAACAAGGAAGAAACTACAAGACTTAGCTCAGATCCTTTCTACTTCAAATTTGAACTTCCAGCATCCTGCCCCAAATTAGATGGTTTAGCTTCCCCAGTTCTCGGACTGTATGGACTCCTTCCGGCAGCTCGAGGACTGTACTCTTGTTTTAGTTCAGTTACACGGGGGCTGTATGCTTTCTCTGAAAACCGTGGGCTGTTAAGGCCTTTTACATCTACAATTGGTGTTCCAGTTGAACTAGTTACTTTTGGACTAGATGTATGCCGAATCTCTCCCCTGCTACGAGTAATCATCTCGTCTAGGATCTCACTGCCCTCAACAAAATTGTTTCCTTCCTGCTGCACACAGGACACAACACATGAGAAATACTCATCTCGGTCATATGAATTTAGTGCAAGGGAGAGTGTATTTCATGAGTTCATCTAGCAATTCAAGGAAGAATGTGTTCCATACATACACAAGCATAAATTGGTTTAGTTTTTTTCCTTTCTTTTTTCTCCATTCTAATGGTAAAAACAGCTAAGCAGTTTTACAGGGGCACTGAGCAGAGAAGGTATATGTATAAGTAAAATACAGAAGAGGAAAGCCTTTCTTTTTTCTTTCAAAACAAGGAAATGGAGGAAAGAATTTGCTATAGCATGAACAAGGCGAAAAGATAGTCATAGAACACATCTTTTATTTCAAAGATTTTGATCAGTCTAGGTCAATACTTCTTAATAATTTTGGTCACAGAGAAAAAATTTAGGTTATGATTGAGCTGCTTGCTCTATAAACATGATTAGGTACCCAATGTACCAGTCAAGCATTCGAAAAGGATTTCCAGAACATAAACACAAATTAAACCATCAGCCTGGGAAGGAATGCTTTCAGTTTCACAAACCAAACGAATGTGTTCCATGTTGGTTCAATACTCCAACAGGGAGTATGAATTGTATTTCTATGTGGTCCCTCTACTCTATTTTTGGTTTTTTTTAATCTCTTGGCAAACCAAGGCTCCTTAAGTCCCTATTGGATGGATGGCTAGTTGGCCCTTTCAACAAGGGAAGTGTGTACTTAGTACATGCTATGGCATGGGGAATTGGAACAGGGTAATAGGAGAAAGTTTCATGATGAGGAAGTTCTCACAGGGTCAACAATGATTGGGAAAATCTAATCAGTATAAAGTGAAGCCTCTCAGCAAAAGAGATGATAGGGACTTCACCTGAATTGCATAAAGATTGGAGGTCGGTGGTGTTGATGGTAGCATCATGATTGGGAAGCCCTACAAGGTTTACTAGTACACATGCATTTAATCTGCTGTGTCATTTCTCGCTGGAATCATTTGTACTGCTATCCTACTTGTGTATTCATTAGCTTTAAGGAAAGCTAAACAGTGAATTATCTTTTCCTCATTCAAAATTCTGTTTGTTTCTCAAGATGGTAAGAAAGCCTTCAAAGGTTTAGAATTCTAGTGCCAAATTGAAGCTTGAAAGCTTTTTTTGGAGTCTAACTTACAGCTACTGCAAGATCAAATGGCAGAGCCGGCGCCTCTTCATACTCTGCTGCATCTAAATCTTGAAGATGTGCTCCCTTGAAAAACTTGGGTAGAAGGTACTGTCGCACAGGAACCAACAACATGATCATCAAAGGAAACAGAACTCCAGCTATGGGAATCCATGTTATCCCGAAACATATCACCAAGTAAGCAGTCTGGAAGACTGTAAAAGCTGCAATTGTCTTAAATGGCACAGTTTCAACAAAAGTTGCGTGGTACTCCTCCAGCACTCTGTAACAATGAAGATAAACTTTAATAACCAACCAGTAATGATATGTCGACCTATTATATGTACTAACCACTTTGAAAGAGCAAATGCAAGGGTTTGTATGGATGTATTCAAATATGAAGTGGTCGATTTTTCTTATAAGTTTTTTTTTTTGAGTGATAGTTCAGTAGCCTGAATAGTGAAAAAAAAATAAAGCATAGCTGCTTGTTAGGCCATGTAATTGGGGCAACATGGAAATCAGAAACTATCTGATGGGACACCCTGTTTCTTCATTTTCTGCTCCGAATCATCATTGACACTTATAGAGAAAAAAGTTTTATTCTCCAAATTCTAATACTAAATGGGTCCAAGAGCAAAATTTCTTCAGATGCCACATGCAGAGAAGAATAGATAACCATCCATTTATTCAATGCATTCAGAATCAATTGTAGTTTAGCAATGATAACACTTCTGGCAGACACAGACATAAAAACATAAGGTTAAGGGGGAAAAGGAGTAGAATTTTACTTGTATCTTCTGCTTGGAGCAGTGAAAAGGAGTAATATCCTTTCCCAAAACTGGTTCCCAGGAAGGCTTTCAATAGCCATGAAGGCAAAGTAACCCCAAAGTACTGATGTTGGGATCTTTCTCAGAATTGGCAAGGCTGCAACACAGCCTCCTACCATTGTTGCCTGCATCAAATTGCTCAGCCGCTGTTCTTTGACTTCAACAGGTAAAAGGTCATCAATTTCCTTCTCGACATCAAATACTGACTCATCTACTGGAGCATCAATGTTCCCCATGCTCGAAGCCAATTGGATTGTTGAATCTTTCAATTCCCTCAGTCCCTGATCAGGAAACTCGTGTTTTTAATAGAGGCAAAATAGATCTCTGAATTATGTAAAAATGGTGATTGAAATAAAGTTATACTCGATCTGACTGTTCTTGGTATATCAGTGGAGTCTGCATTCGTTGATATGCTTCTTGCATGTTTCCATAAAGTTGCCCTAAGCTTGCATTCTTGTCCATACTTTTGCGTGCTGTGGCTACTAATCGATTACGAAGTAGCTGCAGAAATTAATTTCAGATGAAACTTCACCATCCCAAAACTCAAACTGAAAAAACATAAAGGCAAGAGGTAGAGGCTATCCCTTTCTATTATCAAGTTTCACATTAGGCCCTCTCATCTTACCTGATGCTTAAGAGTAGCCAAGCTCTTTGTGTGCATGGGTGATTGAGGAATGACACCATTTGATGGAGGAATTCCAAGGAGGCCACATAATATCGTCTGGCATTGAAGAGATTACATTGAGGATGTAATGAAAATGACAAAATGTTATAATATGAAATAAATCTTAATCTGCTTACGTTGGTAAGTGTTCAAACAACCAAGAGACAAATATTGCAAAATTTGGCAGTTATTTTTTCTTATCATTGCAATACTAGAACATTCAGTTCGAGGCTGCAAGTTGCACTGCCAGAATATTTGGCGGAAAGTGAAAGTCTTTTGATACTCTGCCTTTGATGATACATAGTGTTAACCACCATCATCATCTAAGCTATTTATCCTATCAATCTGGAGTTGGCCTTTATATTGAGATTTGACAAATTATTTTCATGGGCTAACTACATATTTGACGCCCACGGGACTTGAACCCGTAGCCACTAGGCTATAACCACAGCATTAACCACACAATTAGTTTTCCAAGTAAAATCATGTTTCAAATTTCAAGTTCCAGGATGCTAACACTTTCACACCACATATCTGCAATTACATGTTTTGGGCCTTTTTTTCAGAGATGTGTCATGTTTTGGCCTTCAAACCAAGTTCATGAGTGAAAGGGAAAAACTGTGAAGAATATTAAAAATATGTACCAAAAACCCAAGAAGAAGTAAATCGTAATGGAATGCAGGTGGCTTTCGCAAGTTAAATTCCTTCTGCTGAGCGAGTTGAGATGCTACACTGTGGTCAAAATAGTAAAGCACTGCTATCATTGTCGCTGGAATAAAGGCTCCAATTATATAGAGAATGGGCACATCTAGCATTTGCTGCAGTTAAGAGTATAAATTGTGAGCGACATGCTAGCTATAGTAGAGAATCAAATAACTTGTGATATGTATATTAAGTATAATAAGTCCATTTTTAAATGCATCCATCAGTTATTCATGAAACATGGAATATTTGAGAGTGAAATAAGAAAATTAGCCCTTCAATTGTAGGATAACAAGCACCGCAACAAGCAGCAACAAAGAACACTCAAAAGGAGAGAACATGCCTTGACAACTGTCCAATTTTCATAAGCACCAGGAGACCATGGGTTTTGGGCTGAAGAGCCGTCTGGGGACCCCACTTGGAACACTACCAGATGGTATATATGATACCGCAGTCCAGACCAAAACCATCAAAGGCACCCCATAGTCAGCAATTAAGCCTCGCAACCAACCTACAAAAGTTCCCTACTTCATTTATTGCACTCAGAAGATCAAAGAGACCAGAATACAATTCTGTTATCATCAGATGTTGATGAGTTCAAAACATGCTTTTATTCCTACCTGTGCCGTATCTCCATGACCGTGCTTTTCTGCTTCTTAATGCTGTGAGTAGAAGCCCAAATGACAGAACCAATGCAAACATCCCATTTGCAAACCTCCATGAAGGCATAAACTCTGTCAAACTTGGATTTTCTCGTTTTGGTATGCGAAACTCATCCACCAATCCCTGGAGAAGCAAACCCATGAAATGGATGAATAATCAATCATAGTAATTCAAAAATCAGTTAAGACCTTGTTAAGAGAAATCTTAGAATGTGATGCCTATCAAAATAAGCTCTAAAATCCTTACCTTAATAGCCTGTTGCATAAAGAGCAATGCAATAAGCAGACCAAACAGTTCACCTGCTACACGAGTAAATCTATTGATAATGGAGCATGCCCCTAAAATGGCCATTACAAAAAGCAAGAATGCGGTCCAAACACATACCCTGTCCATTAAAACAACACAAGAATATGCTGCAATCAAGAAATTCAATTCCATTTATAATATCTGAAAAGCCATATACAACAGGAACAGGAAATTATACTAGATTCTTTCAGCAAAACCTAAGCAGATGACATACCATCCAGTCCAGGCTAGAAACAACTTTGGCCCCAAATCAGGTCTATCTTTTGCAAAGTTAAACATGAAAGTATACATAATCACAGTGGGCTCTGCTACACCAAGAATCAGCAAAGGCTGACCTCCAATAATTGAATGTATGATCCCACAAAGTGCAGTGGATGCCAATGTTTGAACTGCAGTTAGAACACCATCTGCCAAAACCAGGTGAGACGTACAAGTCAGAGAAAGCCAGAAATATATGTAGAATGTCATATCTACTGCAGGGACGTTTGATAAGTGATTTAGATTCACCCAATAACAATGTCAGCTCAGGCCAAATATGATAATATCAGCCAAAATATCGTTAGATACCAATATTTTGAAAATCAAAATCATATTATAAATCATTCTAGTCATCAAATCATAACGAATCACAAATCATGTCGTAAATCGTAAGATTTTTTATGATTTTCTCAATAAGGGGTAAATCTTTTAAAAATATTTCAAAAGTAAAAAGAGCAAGTTCTTCATATTCTATGCACTTGGTATTCAAAGCACTATCGATAAAATGACAAAAATTGATACTATTGTATATATGACTTGATGATTGTCATTTATGTGAACGTTTTCTAAGACTACAAAAAAGAAAGTCATAAATATGACTTGTTAATTACAAGTGACATGGATAGCTTACAAGACTAATGTTTTGAAAATTGACTTGATAATAAAGGAGAATCATATTTTGGTAAAACAAACATTTAAATAACAATAAGTCTGAAGTTGTAAAACAATTGTATTGTATTATAAGATCCAAATAGTTTTCTATAAAAATTGTATCATATCGTAAAATTTTGAATCATAAACAGTAAGATTTTAGTAACTATACAGAGTATAGTCTTCGTACTGTATATTACATATATAGCTGATATGTGATGTTCCAATATTCATTGAAGCCAAAAACAACATATGTCGGCTGGGTTTTTCCTTTTCCATAAAGCTCTTTAATTTAACTAAATTAACCAGTGAATGAGCTGAACACTGTAATACTGTATGTAGGGTTCACAAGGAGTGCATGCATATATGCAAGAGATGTGTGTATTTCACGCACATCACACATACAAACTATACAAAAAATTAGTAAATAACAACAAAATCATCAAATTTTAAACCCAAAGTTTATATCATAATTATAGGAATTTAACAATGACATTAAGTCTAACAGAGTCACCAATTCAACTAGGTAAATATGAACCAATTTTTAAGCAGTTGCAACAATTAACAAATATAAAACACAAAAACATACTGACTTGGAACTAAAAGAAAATAAAATTACTCTAGTGCTAATTTACATTACCTGTATTCCTCTCCAATTGTTCCCCAAATGATATGACTGGGATTCCAGATGCAAAAAATATATAAGTTGTGGGAGCCAAGATCCTGAGTAATCAAAAGCAAATTTAGGTTCTAACATCAGCTAAAAGCAAAATTAACCAATATATAAAAATAAATTTATTCAAAAAAAGAAAAATCTAATTCCTAATAAAAAACAGTACCTGAATCCTGCTCTGAAACCGCCAGTCCAATCTTGCTTGTAACACTGCAATCTTCCTTTGAGATCATTTTTTATTCCACGAAAAGGTACAAAAGTCTCCTCCATCGATAAGTGATTCAAACAACTGAATATTCTTCAGTGATTTAAAAGCAAAGGCAATGAAAACAATCCGATTGACAAACGACCTTTACGGATATGAGGCCATTAAAATTACAGATTGGGTTTGCAAATGCCAGAACAGAAAAAGCTTGTAACTGGGTATAAATTCACTACATGACTTGAAAGCATTAAGATGAAAGAAACCCAATCTCAAATGCTCAAGAAACTAGCATATGGTCAGCTGAGTTAAGTCAGATTTACAAGAGAGAGAGAGAGAGAGAGACGTAAGTGTTTAAAAAGCTAAGTTAACACTGAAGAAAAAAGTACAAATCAAATGCCCAGAAACGCAGATGAGGAACTGGAAGATTTCTTATCAAATACACCCAAACCAGCAACAAGAAGGTTAAAGGAAACTGCAAAAGAACAAAAGGATTACATGATTCAGCCACCCAACAGAACTAGATTTGTATTCAAATCAACAAACCCAGCTTGAAAACCCACAATCAAACAAAATCTTCTTTTTTTTTTTGGAAAAGATCCAAGCTAAATCAAATTCAATACAGTAGCTTTGTATGACTGGATTCAAAACAAGACAAACCTTCTGCTTGCAATGAGATTTGTTAAGCAATAGAAGCAGAAACAATGCAGAAGGGAGTAACAGCTAAACTCCAAATATATATAAGGCTGGAAAGGGTTGAAAGAGGAGATTGATGGGTTCTGAAGCAGGGCAATGTGTGTGTCTGTATGTATAAATAATGTGCTGATGGTTAAAAGGGAATAAAAGACAACTTCACTGTCAGCTCACAAAAGCAAAACAAAACTAAGAATAGAAAATGAAAAAAAAAATGAAGAGACCCCAAAATGCAGGAAAAAATAATTATTATAAAAGATATTTAAGATAATGGTAATGTATTAGAGTATAATAAGAATACAATGCAGTGATACATATGTCATTGAACTTCTAAAAAACGAAAAGAAAAGAAAAAAGAAGAAGAAGTGGATCTTTTTCTATCTAGTTCAGAGAGAGAGAGAGAGAGAGATGTGGTGATTAAAGGGTGGGCACAATAGAAGGGATTTGTCTGACGGGTGGAAGAGATAGAAAGGAGTTTCTTGCTTCAACGCCAGTCCATGACAAGCTGGCTGGAAGTCGCCGAGCAGCTTCAACCCTTTCTTGCGACTGTACACCGTCGCTCTTCTCAATTCTACCCGATCTTAATCGGAAAAATGACCTGAAATGGCACTAGTTGGGAATTGGGATCAGTAGGGGCCAATTTTTTAAAAATTATTTATTTATTATATCTAAATATGAGAAAATATATATTTTTAAATTTTATGAAACTATTGAACTCAATGTTAAGTGAATTAAATGAAATATATTTGATTAAAAGTTATAAAGTTTAAAACTCTCTTATTTAGTTCTTCCAAAAGTGGATTCAACATTCACAAAATTTATATATATGATTAATAAAATAAAATAAAATAAAATTTTATCCTTATTTTAAAAAAATAAAGACAAAGAATCTTCTTTAGCTCTTCTCAATTCTACCCGATCTTAATCGGAAAAATGACCTGAAATGGCACTAGTTGGGAATTGGGATCAGTAGGGGCCAATTTTTTAAAAATTATTTATTTATTATATCTAAATATGAGAAAATATATATTTTTAAATTTTATGAAACTATTGAACTCAATGTTAAGTGAATTAAATGAAATATATTTGATTAAAAGTTATAAAGTTTAAAACTCTCTTATTTAGTTCTTCCAAAAGTGGATTCAACATTCACAAAATTTATATATATGATTAATAAAATAAAATAAAATAAAATTTTATCCTTATTTTAAAAAAATAAAGACAAAGAATCTTCTTTAATTTTAGTACACTGTGAGAAAAAATCATGATACAAAAATCATTATCTTTAAAATTTAATGAATAAATTAATTTTAAAAAAAATTGGATCAAATATATCAAGGGTCATTTCAAGTCATCCTTAGCATTAGGAATGACACCATGTGATCAATTTTCAAGAAAATGACTTTTTATTTTCTGATATTTTTCTTAAGGAATCTTTTGAAAAAAAGTCACACTTATATTTGAAATTTTCTTATGTACATAAAAGTATCACATTAAAGTATATTTTTGTTGTTTGAACTTTTGAATTTTAAAATGAGTCTTTTAATTGACTCCTCTTTCATAAAAATTGGAAAAAGCTAAAAGGTTTAGTAAATTATACTTCCACCGTCTCATTTTAGTTGTCTCATTTGAAATATTTGTATTTTTTAAGAAACTCTCTATATAAGGCCAGCACTCTTACGATCTCATTCATTTTTAACACATTTTATATTACTCAAATACAAATGAGATAACTATTTTGAGACAATTCCAAAATTCATATAGGACAATTAATTTGGGATAGAGGGAATGCTTTACAAGAGAAGTCTAAAGTAGATTAGCAGTTTGAACTAAAAACTCCATCCTAAAATAAGAGGTTAACATAAATAGATAATCATAGGTTTATCACACAATAAAAATGATAATCATTGAATAATATGGGCCTATGAATTTTTCATCCAGCAATGAAGATATATCAAATTAAAAATAATTTGTATAGATTAGATTTAACATAAAATGAATTTCACATGAGGCACTCGTATCAAAATGCCAAAGAAAGTTGGGCAATTTTTTTATTTTTTTTAATTTAAGTATGGAAAATCACGGAAATCCAGTGTGAAACTCCCACAGACAATACCCACTGCTCTTAGGGTACACCAGGTTACGCCATCGAGGTCGAACTTGACACCTCCCACTTTCTAAAGTGAGAGATTAACCAATTGAACTACACCATGTAGCCATAATTTGCTCATTATAAAATAATTTATATTTTTAATGTTATTAATAAGTCCCCACCGTTTCATGAATGATCATTTTACCCTCTTGTGTTTATGGTTATTTTTATAAATAAAGTGATTTTGTGGGCTCAATTGAAGTCTCTTCATACCTTTTTCTACCTCCACAAGTCACATTCACTTATTAAGTTGTGGTGTATGATTTCTAATCAGTAATTACTTCGTGCCCAGAGGAGTCACATTATTGACTCTTAAATTGAAAATGGTATTTTAACATCAATCTATCCGTGAACTTCAGGGGCATAAATTATGCTAAATTATTGTTGAAATTAGTGAGAGAAATTTCTCATTGAATTTGAGTAGAATCGACTACGAAAAGGAAAAGTGATCATTTAAGTAGGAATTTGGTTTGACAAAGGATAGAGGTGAAACTTAGGTCGAATTTTAATCTAATCATCATGACCTAATTCAACAAATTAGTGGATTTAGGTTATGTATTTGTATATTTTAGGTCAAGTTGAGTTGGAGAAGAAAATCAACATGAAATTGGAGATGGTTTGAGTTGAAAAAAATTAAAATCAACTCGATCCAACTTAACCAAACTCAAGTACACCAAGTTATAAAATAGTAGTCATTAGGTCTAAAACTCGAATCAAGTCAAATTAAACTAGCATTCGAATTGAGTCAAAATTCGAGTTAGGTGCGATTGAGTAATTGATGTCAGCAATTTAATTTGGATCAAATTGGGTTCAATAAATTTTAAGATAACTTGTATTGAATTTATTAAAATGTAAGTTCAACCCACCTCAATTTTAGCCTTAACAAAAGAGTTCTCTAATTTTTTTTTAATAAATATAGAAACCTATGAGTACTTTTGTACAAATTTCCCTAAAATTTGGAAAGCCTAGAAAACCGACCCTAGTTCTTGTACTTTTTAACGCTAAGGACATAAATGTAAATATCCTTTTCAATGTAGAGAGAATCTTGGAAAAGCAAGATCTTGATTCTTGAACCTGTAAAACAACTGTAAATATGAAAACATACCTACGGCAACTAATGGGAGTGATCAAATGGTTGCTAGTGCCTTAAGGTGCGGACATAAATGGGTTAGGCCAACATGGGCATGGGCTGTTTGGTGGGCCTCATAAATGCATCAATGAGAGTCAAATGAGAGCCTACCTGTATTAGACATGTCAATGCGTCAGATTCAGACTAATTCAAAGGAGCCCAAACTAATTTTAAATTGCTCAAACCCATAGTCAACATGGGTATTATTGGTTAATTATATGATTTTGTCATTTTGTCAAATAGTTGGTCTAACAGAGGTAAATGCAAAGGATAAGATTTGCCTTATTATCATCAGATCATAGTTAAAATATTTTAATTTTAAATTAAAAGTAATTTTATTGCATTATCATGTTAAATTTAAAAAACCCATCAAATAACTATAAATTTATAGTAAATATATATGAAAAAATAATATTGTGAGTGATTTGAAGAAAGACAAGAGAAAAAGGCTCCACCTGAAGCCCATAAATCAAAGTAGGCTGCATAATGCCTATATTAAAAGATGTCCACTCAGGCACTAGATAACATGTTATTTGCGTTAATAGAAGGAATGGGGTTCACTAAATGGGGTGGTGATAGATTTATTAGACATGATTTTTCTTTCAACATATTGTCTATTAAAAATTATTTTGATTAAATCGATCAAGTCATATTTTTAAACATCATAAAGTTTAGAGATTATAAAATAATTTAAATTAATAAAATTTTGAGAGATTTAAAAATATGACTCAATCAATCCAATCAAAATTAATTTTTTAGACAATTTATAGAAGAGAAGACTATTTAAACAGGTCCATCACTATTCGATTTGGTGGCCTGACTCCGTGTCTAAATATGTCCGATGATAGTAACTGCCCCCGTTCGTGAGTGAGTGAACATCACACTAAAGTATACACTCTATAAAATATGTATGGTATTACTAAATCTATAAGCTTTATAAAAAAATTTATTTGTACAATAATCTAGCTAGATAAATGTACAAGAGCTTACATTATTGGATTTTAAGTAGACAACAGTTTAGATAGAACAAACTAGAAATAAACTCGAAAAGCTTGAATATCTAAACGACTCTACTTGAGAAATAGTTTTAGGTTCATGATTTGGGCATATTTGCAAATCAAGATTAAAAAGGAACTTTTATAATCAAATATTCAAATCTAGATTATAATAAAAGTTCCTTTTTAATCTTAGATTTGATTTGCAAATATGCCCAAATCATGAACCTAAACCTATTTCTCAAGTAGAGAATTTTAGTTATTCAAGCTTTCCAAGTTCTTATATCCGGAATCAGTTGGGAAAGTGAAAAGAAAAGAAAAATAAGAATCAAGGGTCCTAACACATAGATTATCACTTAAACGTTAAAATTAGATGTGAAAAAAAGAAGAAAGAGAATCATGATTTTATTAGAAAAAGGTAATGATTTACACAAGATATATTTGAAATTAATGGAACATCTTTGTCTTTTTTTACATTTGTACTTCAACAAAACAAAAGGGTAAGATTCTTATCTATGTTATAAAATAAATTATTAAAAGATTCTAAGTTTTTTATAGAAAGATTTTATAAAAGTGTTGTTAAATTCATAATGATTTAGGCAACAAAGTGTAAGTTCATGAAGAAAAGTCAAGCCAATAATTAAAGATAAAGTTAAAAAAATAATTATCATAAACAGATGTTAAAAATAATCAATGGAAAAGAAATTCATGGAAATATTTTAAAGATTGTTTGGACATACACATAATAGACTTCTTTCAAAGAATTGAAACACTACAAAATTACAAATAAAAAGCACGAGGACAAAAGAGTGACTATTAGAGAACGAGGAAAGTTGTTGAAAAAAAATATGATATAAGTGTGTTGATCAATAGAATTTTTGATAAGATAGTAAAAAAGACTAGACTAAAAAATATACTTCAAATAAGTAAAAGATTAAATTTTGAGGGGTTAACTTGATGGTCAATTTCCATCTAAAATTGATAAGGTCAATTATCAGTTTATCGTTGATATGTATTATATAGACGATGTGTGACCATATCGACACAAAAAATATATATATAGTATAAACGATATACGTATTCAGTGATATCTCGACTCAACAAGGGATATAATGTTAGAAGTTCTTCATCTATAATAATAATCTTATTTGAGATTTATGTAATATGTGTACATATATATTTAACAATTTCTAGTGATGTTTCTAAATCGATTCTAGAGTTCAAAAATAATTTCAAAACAGCTCACAATAAAGAATTCATATTCCTCCATGTACCCATCAAAGCAACGCCACTATTATTATTCAATTCTATATTACAGTGCTTTGATATCAAGCATTCAAAGAACTTAGACACTTTTTGTATGAGAAAATGTTTGGTTTAGATCAATTTTCTATGGAAAATTGAAACTTTGAACAAATGATACGCAACTTTCTATCACCATTTTCACCAAAACATGACCTTGAATATATATGATATACAATACAAATAACTATATGAAGTTTCAATTCATTTAAAGGGTAATTTTGATATATATTACGTCTCTTTAAATAAATTTAAATTTAACTACAGACCGTCAAGATGGGTTTGAAGGTTTTCTCGGTCTCATAAAAAAAGGATAAATTTAAATTATACTTAAGTGGATCCGAAGTGATTTAACTTATTTAAATAGACCCGAAATAAATCCAAACTGGAATACACTTGAATCGAACCAATGGTCAATCTAGTGGTGATCAAAGAATAAGTCCAAACATTTGGTGTGTATACAGTATGGAGACGTTAGGTAGTCGTTATCATTTCATCAGTTGTGAATTTTAAATTTCCAATCATGTTAAGAAATAGGTTCATTTATTGGGTGATATTGTCAAACCCATCCATTTATCTATAAGTTAAGAAGGGATGACTATGTAGGCAGCAGCATACAGGTGGGACCTACAGCCTACTTGCATTTAGCTAGAATGTGGGCCCCAATGGACGGTTGACATCAAACGCATGACAAGTCTAATTACTTTCCCAACAATCTCTTTCCCAATTAGGAGACAGTTACCTGTTGTTCTATGAATAAGAATCCCAAAGAAATTGGCATTTTCCTCCCTCTTTTATTATTTAACTAAGATGATTTGATTTGATGCTCTTTTTTCACTGTAACTAAGATAATCCTTTTTGTCCTTTTTTTCATAATTTGTCAAAACAAAATTAGAAGTGTAATTTAAGTTTTCTATTTTAACCTCTATTAGTTAAATAAATACTTTTGCGACTTGAACTAATTTTCTTTATAATCTCTTTCCCAATTTGGACTGCCTATGAATAAGAATCCCAACCAGATTAGCATTTTCTTTTCTCTTTTCTTATTTAACTAAGATGATTTGATTTGATGTCCTTTTTTCACTATAACTAGGGGTCCGAATTGTATCGGCCGATATGATACACTTTTAAAATTTTATCATATCGGCTGATATCGGCGTATATGTTGATATTAAAATCACATCATATCGGCCGATATTACAATATCGGATGATATCGTTGATTTTTGTTTAAAAAATAGTAGTAATAAAGAGAGAGAAATTTTTCGGCCGAAATATCGGTCGATATCCGACTGATACCATTTTTTTGACCCCTGACTATAACAAGAAAATTGATTTGTGCACCGGTAATTTTTCTTGGAGAGAATTGGGTGATGTAATTTTGATCTCAGCTGATACTATTTTTTTGACCCCTGACTATAACAAGAAAATTGATTTGAGCACCGGTGATTTTTCTTGGAGAGAATTGGGTAATGTAATTTTGATGTTTTTTTCTATTATGTATTTCACTTTAAAGATAAAATCAAAGAAGAAATGAGAAAAAAAAAAAAAAAATCATCACGATGTCACTGAATCTCCATTAAAGAGAAAGTACTGGTGCCAAATCAATTCCCCCGACACTCATAAAGATAAATCTTTTTGTCTTTTTCTCATGATTTGTCAAAACAAATTTATTGATATTCTTATTTTTTTAAAAAAAAAATAAAATTATTTGAACATGTGATATTGTTTCGGTCTTGTTTATTTATTCAAAACTCAAACTTTTATTATTTATTTTTATTATATTCTATCAAAATATATTCTTATACCATATAAAGTACTTTAAATAGATCAAACCCATAAGGGATTGGCCTAAGAGACGAGAATCTCCCCTCATGAAATGAAAGAAGTCTTGACTTCCATTAATGTTCAACTTTCTCTTAGCCATTTTCCATAAGATTGTTTACTCCTCTTGGGCTTAGGAGTGGTAACCTTATTATCGAAAGTAATTCAACCAATGCCATCTCTTGGACTAGTAATAGGAGATTTCCCCTATGGAAGTTGATCAGTATTGCTAGGGACATTTGGCGGCTGTGCAAGCGTGGAGGTGTCTCCTTCACTCACTCACCTCGCTCAGCAAACTGTGTGGCTGATTTTCTGGCGAAAGCCAAGGTTCATCTTCAAAGACCATCTTTGGAATTTTACTCTTCTCATTTGCATTGATCCATGGGGGTCTGGGTGTTCTTCTGGTTGTTGTTGTTGGGTGGTTATATTATGATCTCTTTTGTTTTATTTTTCTCTTTTTCGTATTTTGTGATTTGAGTATATTCCTCTTGTACTTGAATCCCCTTGTAATTTTTTCTTAATGAGAATTTACCGTTAATGTTTCAAAAAAAAGATTGCTTACTCCTCATCACTTTAATCCTCTATATGTGTAGAGAAGTGTGTACATACTCTGAAGAATTAGTCGTGCAAAATCTCCTACAAGTGAGACATTTGAACACCTGTCATAATAAATTGTTAATATACTATGTTTGTACAATTTATTATCATCAATAATATATTGATGAGCATTTATTCCATCGATCTGATGAGTCCAACATGGATAAAATTAACAATAATCAAATCTCAAAATTGGACAAACAAGTATATTCAATAGCTCTGATTTTCAGTATATGTTCTGATCTACAGTGTGGCCCATCATTTAGATAGCCTGAATTGATGCTCATGTACCCATGAATAGTGACCATGGGCATGAGTGTGGATCATCATTCTCTTTTTCTGCAACTTGCAACGCCATATACATGCTGGAGACCACATTCTTTGTACTCTGCACTGTTGATTGCCCCATGCATTTGAGTACATTTTTTATTTTAAATGGAAGATTGAAAGATGCACTTAAATATTCACTTATTGTTTTTCTAATAAGTTGATTATGATATTAATGAATTTATTGTTATATAATACAAGAGTGCTTCTCTTCTATATATTAGTTTATAATTTTTTTTTAATTTTTTCTTACATATGTCAGAGAAAAAGAGTCAATTAGAAACTTCTTTTAAAATTCAATCAACAAAAATATATAAATATTTCTAACCATATTAAATCTCTTTTGTGTTCATCAATATAATTAATATAGAATTGATTAATGACCTCAGGAAAAGTGAGAACTCTAAACAAGTGTTCAATGGTGAGATGTGCAAACATTCATTCGACTCATTTCATTTGTCTAACTTAAGTCAACTCAATTGAGCAATTGTGATTTCACTCGGTTAAACACTTGGGTAGAATTTACCTTCGGCTTTTAAGGATAGAGAACTCATGTTCTTATAAACCCCATAACCTCAAGGCACACAAGCAATGTGAGATATTGCTAACATTTTTCTTCAGCGCTCGGGCGGGAGACACTCAGCTCTTTCCTTCCATGTAGGGCTGAAGACATAAATTCGACCCATCCCTATGGTATCCCTGCTTTGATATCATGTTAAACAAATAAGTAGAACTCACACTTAAAAATTGACTTTTAAGAAGAGGAAATTCATGTACTTATAAATCCATAACCGTAAGGCCCTCATGGGAACTCATTTGTTTAACTTTGATACTTAAGTTGAAGATCAGAGTGATTTAATAAACTTCATTTTGATAAGTCCCATAACTCGTTTACTTCTATATTTGGCCATTGTTAAGTCAGAAGTAAGACCTATAATGTTACATGATAATGCATGTAAACCTAAGTTTTAAACTCTATAATATTTTCAGATCTCCCTAAGAATTTAGATAAAAAATTCAATACTTCTTATGATTTGTTTGATTAGGAAGAAAACTCAATGTGACAACATGTACCCAAAAATGGTCAACATATATTGAATATATCACTATATCATCTGATCATTCTAATGTATATTAATGCTAAGAAAAAAATATTAATTACCCAATATTTAAAGCTCAATATTGCCCCCCATAGCTTCTAATAATCTTTTATGCTAAAATAATATATATAAACATACCTATATTCCTCTAAACCAATCATTTTCAATAAATTACAAGGTTGCATGCACATGATAAAAGCCACGATCTAATTAACAAACCCATTGACTTAATCGGCATCATAGTGGATCATGTGCAATGGAAGCTTTTTACCAAATTCCAATCTTACTCAACTCCCTTGACCCGTTTACAACCCTCCAATGTCCAAAGCCCACGAAATATAAGCAAAGTGAAGGTATACAGTTCTTTATTATCACTACATTATGCTGTCATCTTAGAAGATTATGTTATCATCTTTTCGTTTGGTAGGCCAGATTCGGTAAAACATTATTATAATAGACTGGAATACATCATTCATAAAAGAAAATGACTAGATACATGCCCACTTGTGTTAGGCCATAGGTTGAAACTATGGATTAAATGGAATAAAATACCATCAAATTCCTATTTCTTCTTCATTGCTGCCCGTCTTTAGTTGTTGGGTGCAATTCAGATCATGGAGGTAAGATTAATCACGTGTATAGACAAAAATCACTCAAGCCTTATCCCATCATGGTCACGAGTCATGATATTTGATATTGATTGACTTGGAGGGTGGAGGCAGGGGTACAAATATCGGGCCGATATGTACCGGTTTTGAGGTTGCAAATATCGGCCGATATATACCGTTATCGGCCAATATTCACAATATCGGCTAAAATATCGGCCGTATCATATCGGCCGATATCGGTTGGAGAGAGAAAAATATCAGCTGATACCGATTTTTTAACCCCTGGGTGGAGGGAGGCAAGTCACCGAAGCCATCCATAAACCTAGACTCCGATAACCTTCATAACCAACGCGTCGCGATATAATCCAAACTATTAGATAAGTCTAAGAAAAGTCCGAACCTAAAACATTTGATCTAGTTATAGAAGTTTAGATCAATTGAACTATCTATGCAGGTTAAGAGTCTCCATTTTCATCAGTTTAATATTGTAATTTAAGATTCTGAATATATATTTTAAAAAAAAGCTATTAAGATATATATATATATATATATAATATTTAAATAGAAGATGAAAGGCATAACTCTAAAAAGTTCAACTCCAACCATCTATTTATAGTTTTTCTAATCGAAAGGCTATCATCATTTCTTCAAGGAAAATTTACCGCCACAAAGCTATTATGGATTGATTGAATTGTGACTCAGCAGTGCACAATTTCCTCAGCCTCTGGTTATTGTTTTCTTATTTTAAGAAATATTTGTCTTCCTAAGCTTCTTTCTGCCATTTATTGAACTTGTTCCTCAAGCCCATTTATTGAACTTAGCTGAGTCAAGTTATGAGTCGAACTCAGACTCAGCTGAGACGAGCGGGCCTCATGCAACCGTTTTTTTTCTCATTAAGCTCAACTAGCTTAGATGAGAAAATGAGTTTAAGTTCAGGTCGAGTTCAACTCAAAAAACTTCCAAGAGTAGCTAAGCTCATTGAAAAATCTTCTCAAATCATAAATTATACAAATTTTTGAGATCCTAAGCACCAATAATTGCTTAGCTACCACATTCATGCAACCATTGACAAATTATTTCTCCATTGAAAAATTTCATTAATGCCAATAGTCAAGTCTTGTAGAAAACAAAACAAAAATATAACAATCAGAAAGATATGAGAATGGCCAGAGATATAAAATCCTTATTAAAGGAAAGTCTTTACCCATTTGACTCATTGCCAACCACCTTCAATAAATATATATTTCTTTAGTTTACTATGCTTCTTCAATCAAGAGAGTATAGATTGATTTTAGATTGATTTAATGGATTCTTTGATTAATTATTTCTCTTCAAATTAAAACGTATATATATATATATAAAAGTGTTAATGATACATTCTACATGATATTAGAGTAAGACGATCTAACATTGAGTCATTCATGACCTTCTCCTCTCTCTCTAAGATCTTAAATCTGGTGCATGTCGAACAAAAATTAAAAATTTCTCCAAATATAAATATATAAAAATTAGAGCAAGACGATTGAGTTAATCATGTCTTCCTCTCCCCTCTCTCGTCTTAAACCCTTTACATCCCAGACAAAAACTAAAATTATTTCTCCAACTTGCATTGAACTTTTCAGACCAGGACAAACCATCTTGTCCTAGGCAGATATAAATCGAGGCCTAGGCCATTGGACATGAATATCAAGTTTGGACCTAAACTAGAGTAAGGTGTATTTCAGAGTTAAGTGGAAATATAGAAAATTATGACGATGATGATCTGATTTGCGTCCAATCAATGGTGTAAAAGTCGCTCATGTCCAGCCCAAAGTGGGTGAGACTGAGACTGAGTTGACTCCTACTCTAAGGCTAATTCTACTCATTCCAAATGGTTTGAGTCCTGTGAATCTTGACCCTACAATTAATCACTGAAACAGAGTCCACCCATGAAAAGAAAAAGAAAAAAAGAAGGAAAGAAAAGCCTAGTTATGCATACTAAATCTTGGACTTCTGATGATAAACTAGGCTAGTTGGACATTTATCTCTTCAGTGAATGACAGGCATCTTTCCCAATAATTATACACCGACAAGCGCATGGCATTTTTGAAGCACTACGACTTTAAAAAAATAAATGTCATGAAAACATATAAAAAGAGGTCTGCTTACGCAAATGATAATATTCAAAAGTATATCCTGTTATAAATTTGGAGAAAGTTTTAGGACTTGAGATGAAAATCAATCACTGGTTGAAACCTGTCCAGTTTTTCAAATGAGAATGTGACGGCAAAAATTAGTGAAGTCCTTAACTTGATTATGGAAACGTACTCCTTCCAATAATCCAATAACTGACCTTCTTTCTTAGACAAAAGCAAGATAGATGTAAGCATGTCAAAGCTGTACAGTAGTTCTCTCTCTCTAAAAAAAATTTACCTACTGTGAACTGTTCATAAAATTTAATGTGAGCTTTCAATCAATATTCTCATTCAGGTCGGGTTCGGGTCCGTTCTTATTTGATTTGAGTCTATTTCACTTCTTAGGCCTGTTTCAGTTTTGGATTGGGTCTAGTTCAGATTGGGTTTATCCTTTATCTAACTATGGAGATTTTTCTAATGAGATACATACCAAAACTATCCTATCTCATATAGTTGCATGTGTTGCATTTAGATATGGCAATAATAAGATTAGTTAAATCAATCCATTTATTTTTTAATTTGGATCGAGTCTAACCATTTAAAAATGGAGTGATATAGGGTTGGGTCATTTGAGTTGGGTAATCAATTCAAACTACATTTTACTAAATCTATCCAAAGGTTGTCACTGAAAGTTCATAATGGCTAATTTTTCTCTCTTTGTTTTTTTTGAAAATATGAAAATTTTAACATGTTCATGGGCATTGCTGGATTGCCACGTAGCAGGATATTTAGAAGTGGGCTCATTTTACATGAGAAAATTTATAGATGTTGACAGTAAAAAATGTCTTGGCTTTTGTGAAAATTTGGAAATTTACTAGTTGGTCGCTTTCAATGAAAATGAGAGAACTGTAGTACAGTGTTGCCAAACAGGATTGTCTGATTTAGAATTAATAAAAACATGAACAATTGAGGTATATAACTTGGACTCTTTGATTATTTTGTTCATGACCAGCTAACCTACCTACCTGCCCCCTCTCTGTCTCTCACACACAAAAACACACCCACGTTTATCATTTCTTGATCATGGGTTACCCTTTTTTTTTTTTTTTTTTTAACGATAAAGAAGAGATTTCATTAAGAAAAGAAAAGAGCAAAGAAAAGTTAAAAGGCACAAAAGGCCTACGAGGATTAGACCAAAGAAAACAAAAATGTCAAAAAAGAACAAAACCTAACAACCATAGCATGGGTTACTTACAAAACTTCTTTACTTCATGTGTCATGCATGACTTTCTAAAGTGGTTGACACAAGAATTTTGGCCTTCTAATCCTTTAAAAATCTAACTATGCATTTAAATATATTGCTATTTTTTTTAATAATTTTCAATTTAAGCTATCATTTTTTTTAAATTTATAATCTGCATGTGTAATGTATTAGTACTGGGTATCCAGCCTAAATATTAGATTAGGTAGACTGACCCAAATCCTTTATAAATCTCAAAATCTTCATCTTCGCAACTAATGTGGGACTCGTTCGTTGCCTCAAAAACCCACTTCGAACGATGCTCTCTGGTGGATAGAACGTCATCAGCCATCCTGTTTGGCTAAGAGATTCCTTGAGTCCACATGCCTTGACTTGGTGATATAGCTCTGATACTTGTTAGGATTGAGTATCCAGCCCAAAAGATTATTCCATTAAGTGGAGTGAGCCAAATCCTTTATAAATCCAAAATCTTCAGAACTCGTTCGCTACCGAACATAAGGAAGGAAGAAATCTTGATGTTTCCCATACTTAGGATTATGCTGCATGCATAAGGACGAATATAATGGGATATGTCACCTTTGTGTCAATCATGGAATCACATCCCATTCACAAACATGCTTTTTAAGAGGCAAAGAGCTTTCAATAAAATGAGAATTGACATTCCATTGTAAAGAAAGAAACGTTCGTTGGACTTGATTGATTGTAATTTGTGTTCTTGGGCACTCACTTCAACTTCTTTCTTTCTTTACCTCTCCTGCAAATCCTTGCATATTCTTTATCCCTATCATGTTTGTTCCTTTACAAGTATTCTATTGCTGAATGGATGAGTAAACATGGTTTCAGTGGATGCTACAAGACAATTCAGTCATGTACTGGAGATTCCTAATCAAAACTTTTTTCCCAAAGTTGAATTTTATATCAAGATATCATTTTTTCTTGCTTTTATATTGTTTATTTACTAATGAAAGTTGCCAATCTGAACCACTATTTAAATGGTCGGTTGGTTCTCAACTAGTGTCAGCAAGTTGGGTAGCCTAATCTTGCCATGCCACCATATTTTATGTGGCTGGTAAATTTAGTATCTGTCATAACTTTGTCATGGCTTGAATAAAGGCTGCCTTGGGTTTTAACCAGTTTGGGTCTGGGTCCAGGCTAGCCATAAGCAAATCCAAACTGAGTTCAAATACAAATCCATACCTGGGTCCAACTTGGTGGACTGGATCAGGCAATGTCAGGCCCACTGCTCAGGTCGATCGCTATACTGCTCTGCTCTGTTCTCTCTTGGGCTTTTGACCCTGACATGCTGACTGGATTTGAACATGGACCTGGTCGATCTCGGGTTTTAGCCGGTCGATTTACAGCTCTCCTGTAATAAAAAAATTCATTAGGCATTCATGATCATGTATTAAGGTCCACATGTTAATATGCCTTGGCTGGATTGATTCTTGGACCCGAACTCATGAACATTGAACTAACCAAGGATTTATTTTCACTGATCTTACAATCACCAACAAAGAAGCTAGTAAATCAGGAAAATTATGGATGCCGCGGGAACAGATGAACCCGGCGAACCGAGATCAACTCTTATGTGGGCCTAGAAACCTCTGAGCTGGTATTGAACTTTAAAGTCAGTAAATTTGAATTATGTAGTCCACAAATCAACATTCAATGATGAAAGACGCATTTGTTATTGTTGAAAGGGGAACTAAATATTAATATTCTAGGATCACATGTATATTCTAAGCATCCCCTGTTTCTGTTCCTCGTCATCTCCAATAATAAGAAGCAGTAGCACTGAAACTAAAGAAGAAAAAGAAGGGAATAAGAGCTTTCTGGCACAGGTTTTCATCACACCAAAGCATCTGCTTTTAGCTAAAATGTGTTTAAAAGAAATCATTGACATTTCCTTGTCATAATCATTGGATTCCACAAACTTTGTTTGGTGAGGAAGATTAATTATTTAGTGTTAAACTAATGATGACAATTAGGTAGCCAATAATATCAAAGGTTTTGTCTGAGATGTTGAATGATGGAGTTTAGATTCATTTTTATTTGTTTTGAGAACGTTTTGCTATGTCCAAACCCCCCAAAGTTGTTGATCCTTAAACTAAAGTAAACCATCATTGAATGAAAGGCTCCTCTTCTGTTGGCAGAATTATTGGTTGTGCAATGTATTTCAACATCTTTATGAATTGGCCATCTAATCATGATAAATTACTCTAAGACCCTCACTTTTCTATGATTATAAGAGCATTGAGTAAACTTTGGATGCACGCAAATTCTTGTAAGCCATGTGAATCATATTAGTATGGGACTCGAACTTGAAACGTCTAGTTTCTGAGTTAGAGGGTTTTTCATTTGAGCTACCAATGCAAATAGTGATATAAAAAACACCTGTCCATATATATAAGTTGAGACACGTGTCTGCTAGAAACGTTTTATCGTCAATACGCATTCTCTCTTCTATATTTGTTTTTGATTTTTTTAGAAAAAATACATAAAAGTAGGGAAAATAGAAAACCTAGTATGAGCATATTTTGGTTCAAAAAAATATCATTTTTATAGAGTATTAGACCTTTGAGAGTTGAAATTTCGATGTGAATAAAGTATATCCTAAAAATTTGAAAATGTTTAAAAATTAGAAAAATAGGAAACTAATACGAGGAAACACCTATATGATATTCATGTTCTCTGGTATTTCATAGTCACATGCATCTTCCATTACAATTCATAATTTTTTGTCTTACAAAAAATATGAATTTGATAAAAATGTTAGAATATTTAAAATATCATACAAACACCTTAAAAACTATATCAATCACATTATTGGTTCTTCATTTAATTATATAAATATTTGTATATTATTTCATCAATTTTTCCACAAGAAACCCCAAAATGGGAATCATATGAGGAAACCCAGTTTTCATTAAATTGAAAAAAAAAAAATCTTTACAAACTATATCAATCACATTAAAACGTCTCAATTGAATTCCATAAGCACTCAATGTTATTTCATTAAATTATTTTCACAAAAAACTTTAAAATTAGGATTATCTTAGAGCAGAAATTTAAAAAAAATGATGAAAATAACTAAAATGCTCAAATTTTAAGAAATTGACAAATACATTTCACACTTTAAGAACTTGCTTCTAAACCTACTTAAAATCATACTCAATGCAAGATTTAATCGAAAAAAGATCAAACTTGTTTTTTTTTTTAATTTAAAAAATAGATTTATACCATATCGTAATGCCAATAATTTGATTATATCAACAACTACAATAACGTATTATCATCATATATAATTCTAATACGTATCTGCCTATTTTTTCACCCCTGCAAGTGGATCCGTTCCTACCTTTTTAATAAAATTTTAGGGCACATTGTAGTGTAAAATAACTAGAAACCCTCTATTTTCTCCAAGCAAGAAAATTGGAACTTTGCTCCACAGTTGTGGAAGTCGGAATCTCAAAAAGATTATTGTAGAGTTTGGTAGATGCAGACAAATTCTGCTTGGCCACGTGGCATTGGAGATAGATCCCTAATTCTGACCTCAACTACAAATTTAGACTGAAATTTAAAATATCAGTCACAATTTTTCAGTCTAAATTCAAAATGAAATATGTAATTTTTTCATGTTTCAGTCAAGATTGTCTTTTAAAAAGATTTGAAAAAAAAAACCCAAAAAATCAAGATATTTGCATTATCCTCCCCTTTCCGGCTTTTCCCCTGTTTTTTTTTTTTAAAAAAAAGAGAGTAAACATTTTGGATATTCGGCTAGTTTTTGGGTGCAGAACTATCAATCATCAAACTCTCACGAAGGGTTTTTATCGATTAAATTTCCTATTTTTAACTGCTTGGAAATCACAACGATTAATCAAGCTGATTCCATCTGCAAGTATTTGATTGGATCCAGCCTTCATTTCTAACTTGCCAATGCCAAAGAAAGTATCTAACATTTGATATTCAAATCCTAGATGGGGCAATCTATGGAAAGAGCTACTTAGTAGCTGGTGCTTGAGTAAAAGCTGCCACAAAGGTAGAAAAGATTATTGTCCGGATTGAGAGCCACCATAGAGTGGGCCATCGAGACGTCAGCAAAAAAGCATAGTGGCCTGTTATAACCTTGGTGAGGCCCAACTTAGGGTATGGGAGTCGGATTAAAGCTTATGGGCTTGACCGTCTATGTTTCATTAACTTTGGAGCTTTTAGTATATTAGTTAGACATCTAACAAGGTGCATGCTGCATGAGAGAGAGAGAGTTGATCAAATAAACTAATTGTTGCAGTGGTCATCGTAACGCAAGTCATAAAAATCAATGCAGTGGTCATAAAAATTGCATGAGAATCGGTTAGGTCACGGTCAAACGACAACAGGCTCCAAAGTACCTCATATGAATACACTATCAAAACATGACAGAGACCCACGGGATTCAAATCTGTCCTCAGTCACACCATATAATGACAACATAAAAAGCTTTTTATTACTGCATAAAAGCATATTATGATAGAATTATATACAGTTTGGCTTCATCAAATAAGCATTTAAATACAAGTTTACGCCCTCGTTGATAAGCAACAGGAATACCGTAATACATCAATCCTAATCAGATGAAAACCCTTTTCTTGGGAGTTATGTAGACGAGGGATAAGCTCAATCAATGTATTTCAGAGACTTTTCTTCTTTAATCCTGTACTTAAGCTCCTTTTGCTTCTTTACTTACCTCCACTTGATGCAGTAGGCAGGGCCGGCCCTGAGCATAGGCGGCGTAGGCCGCCGCCTAGGGCCCAGATAAAAAGGGCCCACACACACTTAAACTCCTTAATATACTAGTCATAAAGGGCCCCTGAAATCTCAGTCGGCTTAGGGCCCCTGAGATTTTAGGGGATCTCAGGGCCGATTTTGGCAGTAGGTTATGCAGCACTGACCTCTAAATTAGCCATCGTGTGCTCTTATGCTTGACTTCACAGAACCCACATAAAAGACCTGCAAAATTTGTGGATTTCTATAATGGTTGGCCCACCTCCATGCTTGGTGATGAACTCTAAGCCACAAGCATTAGTTTGACTTTTGTCTAAATGTGCATTTGTAATCCCTAGAAATCCTGTTATTGATGGCTAAATCATCAAACCACTGGAATTTTAGGGATACTGTAAAACCCAATTCAGTGTAGGGACCCAGAAAGAACAGTCCTGACCTCCTTTATGTGTGCCATGAATGCAGGCTTGATAGACTTGGATGTGTAATAATATCACAGGGTTTACCAAGAATAATTCATCAAAGAATAGAAAACCGCCATCAAACATGCATCTTCACCATTTTTCAACTGCCAGTCACTTCAAGCTTCTCAGTTTTGGTTCAAAACCATACCCATGTCCATATGCAATGCGATGTAGCAGGTCATATCCAGCTAGAACTCCAGCACCTGCCATGCCTAGAAGAATTTAGCAGTCACCCCTCTATAAAGAGAGAAGAAGCCCTCATGCCTAACTATCTGTTGGAAAGCATGCATGCCATTCTTATACTTAGAAGGTTGTCCAGAAGTCAGCATCATCCTGCGGCGCAGAGTATCAAAGGGGTATGCACAAACACCAGACACTGTTGTGACACTCCACCCTAACAAAAAACTGGCAAGGAAGTTTCCCTGGAATAAAAGAAGCTGGTGACTTTGAGATCCATAAAGAAATGTATTAAAATTAAAAGACAAGTAATAACCATATGTTTCAAAATAGAACATTTAAATAGATTATCCAGTTCCATTCTTCTTTAAGTATATGCCATTATGTGCACTGTATATGGATTACCATTTCCAAAAGGATAACAAGGACGTAAGTACACACTCGTTTCTATTAATAGTGGGGTGCTCTTTTGTATATCCTTATCTTGACACCAATTAAGTCAAACCCTTTTTTGCCATATCGGTGACTATTTTCATAAAATAAGAGAAGTGCACAAGATCCAACTTAATCAATGGAAGACCCTTCCTGTATGGACTGTAGCAAAAAAAAAAGGAAAAAGAAACCAGCAGGACACTGCCAACCAATTGAATACATGACTTGTGACAAAGAAACAGATGTATAAAGGGGGAATATGCTAACCAAAGTTCCATTGATCTCAATCGATGTGATTTTTATTACAGTGAAGCATTGAAATGGCAAGGACCTGAAGAAATCGAAAGCTAAGATCTCTTCTATGCCACATGAATGACTACGAGTCACCAATAAGTAACCATGGTTCATATGGATTATTTCTCACCTCAATGCACATGTTGCAACGACAACGAATATCAGTTTTGAAGATACATAGAAAAATACAAATCCAAACCACTCATACGACACCCCACTGTAAAGGACATAGCACAATAATGAAGCTGATTAAAGAGAATCACCGACAACCCAATGGGGTTGGAGTGATGGCCAAGAATCCACCTCTAAAAGTGGGAGGTCTTGAGTTCACTTCCCACTCCCCCAAAGGGCCACTCTCCGTAGTTTTACCCCAGTGTGTGTCGATAGAGAGGTTTGCACATGCCCCAAGAATTAGTCAGGTGCTCTAAGATGCCTGGACACCTTGGTCTTAAAAAAAAAAGAGCATCACTGACCAACAGGAGTAAAGCCAAGATTGATCTGATTTTTTCCAAAACCCAAATACACAGGAACAACAAACTGGTCTGCTTCTTTAAATCATGACTCATACATGGAGAGACCTGGTGAATGAATGATCAGTACCTAACAAGTCTTCCATGTGTTCCCATTGGGTCATCACAAATAATCAGCATCCCTCTAAATCAAATCCAATAACAGAATCAGATTTATTTATTTATGTACCAGTACATACAATCAGATATGAGTAAATGCCAGAACATGAGAAGCCAAAGGGAAGATCATGCTCATGTGGTCCCCACCCCCACCACCCAAAAGTGAAAAAGAATGGAAAAAATTAAATAAAACCTCTAACTATCAAACTCAAAGCATCTGAAACAAAGAAACTCGGGAACTTGAAGCTTGATTGAGTTTTTCCAATTGGATTTCAAATCAAGCATGAATGCAAAGAGCTTTCTACGTTTCTCACCAAAACCCAAAAAATTGATAAGTGGAATCAGAAATTCTAACCAGTTCAGTAGGCAAATTTTGAATTGACTCAATGAGCTTTTAATGAGACACTGTAAAAAAAAAAAAAAATCACTCTTTAAGTTTTTTTCTCTAGCAGTATTATTCCTTTTCTGTGCTTTTTATGTCTAATTCCAAGTAAATAGCAAGCTTTTACAACAAGACAAATTCCAAGTTTTTTAGTACTCAAGTTGGCTCAAGCCAACTTTCAAAATCAGAGTTTAACAAGCATCTGAACCATGAAAACTAAAGGGGGAAAAAATCCAGTATTGTAGGCACTTACAATTCCAAGTAAATAACAAGCTTTTACAACAAGACAAATTCCAAGTTTTGGAGTACTCAATGGCTCAAGCAAAATTTTCAAAATCAGAGTTTAACAAGTATCTGAACCATGAAAACTCAAAGGAGGGGAAAATCCAGTGTTGTAGGCACTTACCTCCAATGGTCCTAGAAGAACAACAGGCTTCAGAGTATCATAAATTCCAAAATAGAGGCCCCGGTAGAGTGTAATCCCTGTGATTGAAACCCCAAAGCCACGATACAGACCAACTATTCCATCACTTGAAAGGGTTTTCCTATAAACGTCTAATAATCCTTTAAATTGGCGTTGACCACTAACTCGGCATTCCAATGCATCTGTGCCTAGTCGTGTACGAGCATAGTCTAAATGGTACAAAAACAAAGAAGTCATTGCACCAGCAGTGCTACCAGAAGCTACATTGCTTGCTAACCACTTTACATGCCCATCTTTCTCCTTTGAACAGCCAAAGAAGCTGCGGAAGTAATCCTTGAAAGCAAAGTTGAAAGCCTGTTGACAAGACAAATATTTATGGCAAAATATTTATAAATATACATGCATATAATTGGTACTCTCATAAGAATATGAAATTAATAAATTCTCTATTATAAGTTAAAAACCAGAAATGCATGTCGGGTGGCACATTTGGTAGGTTCAAGTTTCTATGGGTATCAGATAAGTACTTGGCCCATAAAAAAATTTGCCAAAACTAGTTTCTAACTATAAGTGCCAACCTCATATAGATGAGGTAAATGACACTGCTGCTATTGCCAATGACTAGAAACTTATGTAAGATGGACATGGATAAACAAAGTTATATCCTACTTGTATTGGCACATTAGAGGTAAAAGATTAGGAAGATATGCACAAACCCACCCACGTGGGTCTATCTAAATATTAAAACTTAAATAAGTATATCTATCATGTGATGCCCCCCAGCCCCTACACACTAACCCCCATAAAATGGATTGGCAATAATTGGATCCCATGCCTGACTGCATCTATCATGATAATACTATAACAAAAAGAAAATCCCCAAGCTTACAAATTAATCTAAAAGGTGTTAAATAAGCAAATCCCCCCTCCTCTCTCCCTCCCTCTCTCAACACCAATCTTGGACAAATTATCTGAGGGAAGGTAAACTGATATTGACCAAACAACTTCCTTCACTTGATATCAAGCTCCAATTTTCACTGTACTTTTTGCTCCTTTTGGATCCCAAAATAAAGCATTAGACACATCTACTTACATGAATCTGATATATATACTTTTTTTGGCAGAAAATTTAACACTTCGTTTGCTATTAAGATCCCATCCAAAATGTTTATCCGTTGCAAAAGCAAATACTAAAAGCGTAGTGTACAAGCTACAATCTAAATACTAAATCAAACAGTAAGAAATTAAAAAGAAATTGGAGAGGCATAGCGAATTAGAAATAATAGCTGTCAGAGGACTCTTTGACAACATGTATATCCATGATAAGATTGTCCAGAAATGGGATTGATTCCTCTAGTACTAGTAAACCATTACCTTGAACACTATAGAATAGCATTTCATTTTATTTTCTTTTGAAATTAAAGTTGGATAGTTCCATGTCTATCACTCACAACACCATTTTAAAAGACATTCATACATGAAAATAGTAGTACGTTTTTTACTCATTTTCTGCATCTAGTTAAAATGTATATTTATTAAACTGATTTAAATATTAAGCTGAAATCCTGTCTTAGGGATTTGCTACAACGGATGTTCCCATACACATACTCCTGCTCTTAGCTCATACAACTAATTAGATTTTTATCCATCACCTTGATGAGTTCTGACAATGGAGTGAGAGAACATTTATTTTAACAAGATTAAGTAGGAAACTGGAACTCATAAACCCGACACCAAATAGATGAGATGTCACAAACTGCATTGTAACATTCTTATATTGATTTTACATTTTTTCACCAGACAACAATATCCAATATCCAAAATTGAATAACCAAAGCAGCAGCTCCATATCCACAACTGATAGCAACCAATAAAAGAAGTTGGAACAGAGAGAAACTAGTTTTGCAAGCGGAAAACAGGTCACATGAATGGCCAAGATATAATCTCCGAATATAGATAGACGTGGGGCAAGGCGAGCGAAAGAAGAAAGATACCTGGGTGGGGAAGTATCTGATGACATTGGCTTGGTTGCCTCTCCAGAGGGAAAGGACGCCTTCTTCTCTGAGGACCCTTTTGAAGCAGTCTCCTATCCCTTTGTAAGGAGTCTTCAAGGAACCTCTCTTTATCATCTCTCCCTGGTTCTGCAGCAGCAGCTTCACCCTCTCCAGGGGCGCCGCTGCACTCTTCGATATGGCCGCCGCCAGGCCCCCCATGGCGAAATCAACGGCCAGCTTCTCCCCTGGCCTCCCCTTCTCTTTCGCCCCCCCATTCATCTCTCTCTCTCTCTTTCTCTGCATGCAATGGAATATAGAGAGAGAGAGAGAGGGGAGGTGGGGAGGGGGAAGAGAGAGAGAGAGAGCGAGAGAGAACGAAAGAAACGGTAACGGTGAGGTGGCGGCCTGGAATGGATGAACGGAAGACGCAAATAGGCGGCGGGAGTTCTCTAAATCGTAGATCGCATGAGTTTTCATCCACTCATACAGTGCTACAGGATGATGATGTATGGCGCGTCCGTGGCCGGGAAAAAATTTGGTGGATTGAATAAATTTTAATATAAAATAATTATAAATTAATAAATTGTACTTTGATAATTACTTTTATCACGGAGTATTTTGGGTTCATTTAAGTTTAAAGATGAAATTGTAGGAATTTAATAAATTTATAGAATTAACATTATTTTATTAAATACTTTTAAAAAAAATTTAGTTGATTTGATTGGTTTACTATTGTTGTTTTAGCTATCTATCAAAGTGATTTATCTAGTTGATGTGATTGGATTAACCCATTTATAATTGTTCCAATTGGGCCAACCTACTTAATAAGTTAGGTCAAGTTTGAAACAAGTAGGGTTAACTTAAACTTTTAATAAATGAATTAAGATATGTCAACCAATTTAAGCTTGTTCATCTACATGAATTTGATTAATACATTTAATAAATGAGTAGAGACTTGTTGAATTAACTCATTTTATAAAATAACTGAGTTCGCTGAACCAGTTTAATTTTATCTAATGTCAATTCACTATTTAAAAAATTCATCGAGTTTGGCCAATTCTTACCTTACTTAAGTCATCCCAACTCATTTAGAGAATGTAACAAGTCAAGCATGAGCTCCACCCACATTACGTTCCCCGCATGAGGTATACATTTTATTCCAAGGTCAGATCATTCAGTTGCAAGTTGCAACCTTGAAGGGTCGCTTAGAGCTAAAACATGCAGGGTCATAATAGTTTAAACACATCCTCAATAAGTTTTATCTTGTCCCTCTTAGATTTAGAGTTTAACAAGCCACAGATCAATTATCATCATCATTTATGTCATTTATCCTGTCAATATGAAATTTGACTTTATATTTGATTCAGACAATGTTTCAATGAACCGACTGCTCTACTGGCTGCCCATCTGACATCCATGAGACTTTAACTCATGGAGGTCTACTAAGCCGAAGAGAAAAACTCCGTTGAGGACAATTAGGAGAGCACTTTAGATTTGATTTGGATTTAGGAGTGGTAACCTCATGATCGAAGGTGACTCAGATAATGCCATCTCTTGGGCTAGTAATAAAAAATTCTCCTGTAGAGGCTGATTGGTATTTCTGGGGACATTTGGAGGTTGTGCAGATTAGGTGGCGTCTCTTTTACTAATACAATTCGATCAGCAAACTTTGCTGCAGACTTCTTAGCGAAAACTAGTATTCAATTACAAAGTCCTTTGGAGTTTTTCTCATCTCACCGGTCTTGATATCTTGGGTTTGAGGGCTTCATTTGGATCTTGTGTTGAGCGGATTTTTGTTGTATTTTTTATTTCTTACTCTTTCTTGTTCTTATATTTCTTTCCTTTTATCAGCTCTGAATATATATATATATATATACTAGACTCGGATCCTTCTCTTATACTTTTTTCTTATTTTAATGATTCTTATTTTAATGATACCAATAGTCAATGTTCCAAAAAAAAAAATTCACTCTAGCCTCAAGTTTTAAACCGAATGGTTTAATAGCCACCTTCTATCAAATGCTGTCTGGTGCATACTCTTGGAAGGGGTCTCCTCCCACTAAGTATGGGCCAGAAAAAATTTTAAGTCAATCATGCAGGTTTACGATGTAGTTGAAGCCATTTGACATGACAAGAGCATTCAAAGAAAAATTACTGCTACATGCTGCAATTCAAGTTATGTCCAAACAGGATGTTACTGACACAACTATCACTGTTTCTGTTATCTGCTTTACCTAAGTAATGCTATGCTTTAAAGTTGTTCTTTCTAATAGGATTACAAGCTCAGTTATTTGTTGACTGGCTTTCTGTACTAAAATTAGACACAATAATAAGCCACTATTTACATCCACTAAGAGCAAATGGCGGCTACCTCGAAAGGATGGAATGAAGCTTCAATGACGATAAAAGACGATGACAATGATTACGATAATGTGGTTGTTCAGCAAAAGCAGCAAGGTTACAGAGTAAAATGTGTTCCTTCAAAGCAAGGAAATCACAGCAGCATTAAGCATTTCCATCTTCATCTCCACAATAGCATCTTCATGAATCTGCATCGAAGTAACAAAATTGGAACAGAATCAGTATGCATTGCGACAGATTTCTTGCTGAACACGAATCACTTCCAAAAGTATCTTACCAGAAAACTAGTCAAAAACAAAGAATCAGTACCACAGCATGACCAATAAACAACCAATCGTTACATTAGAACACAAACGGAAGACATGAACCGTATTAATAAAGCATGTGACATTATGTTTCAAGATTTTAAAGGCATCATGGAACAAAAGAAAAACTTTAGGCAGTAGAAATTTCAAAAGAAGCTACTCATTCCAAAGGAATATTGCATCACTCAGACACTCAGAAAAAAGAATATTAACTAATTTAGAGTGAAAAAACAACCCTTTCTTCATGTATACATCTATCCGCAATTTGGTTCGCAAAGATTGAGTCCGCAAGTTCCAAGATTGGAACTTCTGCACCTGAAAGCACAGCACAAGTTTCAGTCTATTTGAGGTACAGCTAATGAATGAGGCACCTCTAGTACATGAAATTTAGAGCTAAGAAAAAGTGAAAGCAGCTTCTAAAAACCACAAATAAAGATCATCCATTTTGAAGTTCTAATGATCTTCGGCAGGGATAATCTATGGAAATTTTGGGGAGCTAGTTTAATAAAAAAAGAACATCTTGGGAACTAACAATAGAAATAGCACTAAAACTAGCAACAACTATAATATTATCACTAACTTTTGCTATTATCATCATCATACCATCACAAGAAATGCTTCATGTCAATGAGCTTACTGTTTAAATTTTATTATCAAACAAGTAGCAGATAATCGTTTTGAAGTTCCTAGGTAAAATACTAACACAACAACAGCATCACCATCATCATCAGAGCCATTTATCACATCTATCTAAGGATGGTGTTTGTAATTGGATTTGGCAAAAAAAAAAATCCGAGAGCCTATTGCCAATATGACACTCATAGGACTTGAATAACTTCTAGTTGCAACAATAAGCACTTCCTAGGTGACAAAGTTATGGCCAATAAACATCATCCCATAATCATCCTTGAAACTTTATTCCACCACATTTATTTGGGTGCGCTTTCTAAGTTTTACTTTTCCACTTAAACCAATTAAAAGCCACGTCTGTAATTCCATGATTTATGATCTCATACAAATCTTAATATGGTCTTTCTTGTTCCTAGAATTCATAATCTTTCAATTCTTCATGCTAGGGTAGTTTCTCATATCTTGTATATACATGCCCAAACCATATTAAACAAAATTTCTTGATATTTTCTTTTATAAAAGTAATCTTCAGTTTCACTTCATATACTCATATTTTATCCATCATATCTTTTTACATCACACATCCATTTAAACATATGCATCTCCCCGACATATAATTCCATTGTCATTCCATCATTGCCCACACTGTTGAGCTTAAAATAAGAATGGAAGTCCAACTGTCACCTTATAAAAATGCATATTTAATTGGTGTAGTACTTACAAACCACATAATACTCCACTTTGCCTATCAGCATTATTATTTTGGAAAGTCTACTTGCAATATCCAGATGAAAGCCTCCATTTGTTCTATAGTTATCGACAACAGCCAAAAACAAAATTTCCACTGAATTTAATAAATGTTGATGAAATAGAAAGGTCAAAATGAACATATTTCTAGTCATTAGAGATCAAATTGGGGGGAAAAAAAGAGGAATCATGCTAAACAACATAAGATGGAAGTCTTGGAAAAACACCATATTAAACTAAGAGTTCTGACAAATTTGCAAGTTATTGGAACTCTATTGAATAGATAAACAAGCAGAGAAATGCTGGTTGATGGATTAGAAAGCATGCAACTAGAAACACAACTGTCAACAAACCCAAAGAATCACATGAACACCAGTGTTCTCTGAAGATAATTGAAGCAAAAAGAAGTACATAAAAAGCATAAAAAAAAAAAGGTATTTGTGCTAACTGGGCACACATATGCATTAGAGTATGTAGACTGGATAAAGAGTCTCCCATGATCAGTATGCACAACCAAATTACGATTGATATTTCTAAATGTTAGTTTAGCTATTTGGTGTATCAGAAACCTATTTGTAACTAGTTGAGACCGGAAACATGCTTTCTTTCAGGGGTATCTTATCTCACACACAGGTTAAAAATGCATGCATGAAAATGGTATATGCAGAATAAGAATAAGGTTTATTGATACTCCTTTTAACATTATCTGTATGGTCATGAACTTACCCTTATATACATACTATAATGCTAGGTAAAAGAAATGAAGAGTTGTATGACAATAGTGTAGATAAGATTGATGCAAAGTGGACCAGAAAGGAGACAAGCTAGTGGAGTCTTACGTGATTGTATAGTGCCATTGTGATAAAATACCTTTTCATCAGATGGAATTTAGATGTGCATCACTATTTGGAGCTGAATGTTGGACAAAAAAGCTTAGAGATGCACGCTAAGCTGGGTTTGTCAAGTAACAAGAATAGAAAGAGAAAATGAAGGAAAATGATTGAGATGGTTTAAGCATGTATGTAGTGAACCCACCCTCCATTAAAAAAAATTAAAACTGAGAGGAGGTTATTTCTAAGTACTAATCGAATTTTGAACAAAGTGGTAACAAGTGACAATCTGCATAATGATATAATTTAGCAATAAATAGAGTAGAGAAGGAGAACTAAAGTTGAATTTGGATAAATGAGATACTGCTTTGATAACAATAAGATGATAGTGATGATGAGGATGGAGGTTTCCTTCAATCACATTAGTCGAACGGCAAATAGAGTTGCAGATTTTTTTGCTAAAAATGGTGTCGATGGACCGAGTACGGGCATTCTTCTTTTGTAGCATAGTTTATGGGTATTTGTGGATTTTAGTTCTTTTGATTTGTCTTTTATTCCTCTTGGGCCTACTAGGCCTTTTTTTCCTTTTTCTTGTACCTCTCTTATCTTAATGAAGTTCTTCTTTACCGCTCAAAAAAAAAAAATGATGAGGATGACTACAGTTACAGTGGTGGTGGTGATGGTGACAACAAAAATGACAACAATCTTACGCTTATAAATGCTAGGTTCCTAGATTAAAACACAGAGCAAGTTAAAATCACTACCGAAGTCAAATCATGCAGATTCAAAGACACAAGCACACAATAGAATGCATTTTAAGTTGCTTATCAGGTCCCACAAAAAAACCATGGTATAAAAAACTCCAATCATAATGTTTAACGAAATTCAACAAATAGACTCCAGATGCTCATATTATGTTATCATAAACAAATCACCAACACACAAAAAAGTACAAATCAGGTGCCACCTAGAATTACTAATATTGTTTTGCATTCATAGAATGCATCAAACATCTTCTGAATGTATTATTACTTGTTTGTGTATAATTTATGAAGATAAAAAATAAAGCAGCAAGCTTCAAAAGGTGAATATTAAAATGAAAGTAGAACTGACTTAAAACATTTACCAGGGTAAAACATTATTTAAGCTCATGATTAGTTGCACAAAGCAAGAGTGGTGTTGGCTTGTTGCAAAGGAATTTTGTGCACAAACAGTGAGGTAATGTTCTCAAATGTTAGTAAGTGCAAATGCAAGGAAAGCAAAAGAAGTAAGGTTCAATATGCAAAAAACTCATCATCTGATCCATTTTATCAAAAGACTTCGCACCAAATATCTTATATTTTAATTACAAAATGTATGAAGAGAATTTCTCACCAGATCTTGCAATAGCTGAAGAAATTTCATCTTCAGAAAACCCCATTTCAAGCAGTGGAAGTCTCTTGTCCTTTGACTGAAACGAGGTCTCATTAGAAATTACCTGGTAATTTAATGTCAGGAAATATCTCCAGGGATGATAAAGGGTATTGATTAAGAAATCAAAAAGACACTAATAGCCTTGAAAAATGGCACAAACAAGACAAAAACCCAAGAACAGGAGACCCATGTGTGTAAGCGAGAGAGAGAGAGATTAATTTTTGCTCCCTCCCATTTCCATTAATAGGATCTTGATAGAATATTAACATGATTATCTGCAACCTTCTCTACATGGTCCTAGCAGTTTCAGAAGCAATTAGGAAGTCCAAATGTTGGACAGTCAATCGCTAACTGGCCAGTATGTTATTCGACTACAAGTGGTCGTTACTTCCATTTTCTTCTAGTAATTAAAATACAAAATTTTGATTAATCATCTTTTCATATGCTACAATTTGCAAACTGAAACAACATCCCCTACCTAGTAGCTTCAGAAGACCCACCAAAGAAATATTTTATCTTTAAAGATCATCAACTTGAAAAGATTATGTGAGATGAATGCAGTTGCTAAATGCAAGACAGAACATCAGATGATTCAGCATCATTTCAATCTGTAATCTCTATTTCTTATGTTTCCCCAGTTTCGCTGGGAATGTGACAAATGATAAAATCAGAAATAGATGTTCCATACATAGCAGTAAGAAAGCTTTCCATAGGGGAAAAATAAACATGGAACCAGTATAAAGGGCACATGAAAATGGACCTAGTGCTCAGCAAGGGGGCGAAATACAAGTGGGGATATTGGGAGATTGGCAATACCATCATTATACATGAGGCCAAAGCATAAGATCGTAATTGCAAAGTTGATTGAGTGAGCTCAATGGGTCTTGATTCAAAAGTCTTGAAGAAAAAGCCATGGAACCACAATATGTTCTTTACATCACTTGTTTAGTAGGTCAAATATCAGGGTCTAAGTGGAATCAAACACCACAAAATTACTGGAACAAATATTCTGGTAAAGGTGCATAGATCTCGTGGAAATTTGCACAGAACAGAGCAGATTACCTCTATTTCCTGACCGGCATGTGTGGTAAATACAGCAGGTGAACTATCTACATCTTTCCTGGGATATTCTATCCCAGAGGATACAGAATTTGATTTCCGAAGATCCTGGTTTATTCCAAAGAAAATAAAACATAAAGAATATCTGTTAATATCACAGTAGTGCAATGTACATAATGATAATGTATTAACAAACATGTCCACTCATAATGGACTCTAGGAGCACTAAGCCAATCATATCAAACATATTACACTTTCTGTTGATTGAGATATTCAAGTAGAAAGTTGGAATTTGGAAAACATGATCAAGAATCCAGGGTCAACAGAAAAGGTTCATATATCAGTGGTCAGGACCAATCACTCATACGATTCTTGTGGTCGATCCAAGATTCCAGATGCACAGCATGGTACAGGACTCTGTTCATACATCCAGTGATGCATGTGAGCCCCATGAGACATAAACAAATCTTTGATATTTCTTCTCACTTGCATTGCATGTTCAATTCCTAATGAAACTTATTAAACAAACAAAACTTGTTTTTACTGTCTACTACTCACAGAATATGTAAAGAGAGTCTCAAGTAACAAATCCATATCCTCTTCACCTGAAACTCAGAAAATAAAACTTTCTGGAATCAAGATTTAGAAGTACAGAATATAGAATTGGCAAGTAATCCTCACAGAATATCAGTAACCACAAATACCCATAAATTCATTTGAAAAATTACAAATAATGCAATTTTACATGCGTGTTTCATTATTTATGAATGCATATTCACTTGCATACACATGCGTACCTTTATCCTCAATCACTTGCTCCACAAGAGTTGGTGAGAATCCCATTCCCACAAAATATGATTTCAAACGACTACAAGATGAGCTTGATGGACTGCCCTATAATAAAATGAAAAAAAAAAAAAAAGATAAGTGTTCATGACGATAGGGGTAGAATGTTGACAGCTTTTTCTGAAACAGTTGGGTCAATGGAATCAAATGAGGCTGAACTGAGAGCAATTCAAGTCTGGTCTAGATTTAGGAGTAGTAATCTCATTATCGAAAGTGACTCAACTAATGTCATCTCTTGCGCTAATAATAAGAAATTCCCCCCGTGGAGGTTGGTTTGTATTGCAAGGGACATTTGGAGATTGTGAAGAATCGGTGGCATCACTTTCTCTCATACACCTTGTTCAGCAAACTGTTTTGCTGACTTATTGGCGAAAGCTAGTGTTCATTTACAAACACCGGCTTTAGAATTTTTTCCTCTTGCCAGCCTTGGAAGTTAGGGGGTTTGGGGCCCCCTTTGGATTCGGTGTGGGGTGGTTCTTGGATGTATCTTTTCTATTTCTCTTGTTTCTTGTATTTATGTTTCTTGTTCTTCTTTTTGGTTCTAAGTATATTTCTCCTATACTCAAATCCTTCTTTTGTACTTCTCTCTTATTTTATTGAATCTAAGTCGTTAATGTTTCAAAAAAAAAAAATATAAGTATGATCCAGTGAACTAAACCTACAGGAAACAAATTAATTATAAACAAAAAAAGAGAAGTTCTAGGATAAAATTCATGATACCATGCGATAGAACTACTGTTAGGGGGCCATGTATTCCCTCCAATTCTAGCCAATTCCATTCCTGTGAGTTCTACTTACTTCCGGTATGTGAATGGCAAGATGTCCTGTTTGGTAAGGAATAGAAAAGGCTAGAATCAAAATAAGGTCAAAACCTGTCTACACACTATATACCACCCCACTGCCTGCCTGCACCACAGGCAATTATGGCCATTTCATCCATTCCTACCTATCTCTGGATCTAAAAATGGAACAGCTGGAATCACCAAGATCAGAAAGAGTTGGAATAAGAATGGTTATTTATTTTTTGAAATGAAGGAATGGTCATTCATCCCAATATGGTACTACCAAAAGCACCCTATTAGGCTCTCCTCATTCCCCTTGGTACCACTACATCCACCTTACTAAAATATCAAAACTTCCATAAACACAATTGATAAATCAAGTGCAGTGACAAGTAGAGGATATTATTTTCTGTAAAAATTTGTGTCAATACATAAGGTAACCAGACACAATCCAACATAAACAATAGGGAAAGAACTCTGTACTTAATAGAAAAATAATTCCAATTGACTCGAAGATGGGCTTAAAGGATTTCCCTAGCTCAATTAAGAAAAACAAAGAAATAGATAATTATTTAAGTGTCAATAGATTAAAATTTTACCTCAGTGAACTGAATCTAGCGGAAACAAATTGATTACAAATGCAAAAGAGAAACGCTAAATAAAATTTATCATAACATAAGCTAGAATTATTAGTAGGGCATAATTAGTCGTTCATAAACACCCCATTCCAGACCCAATTCCATAATAGAAATAGAAACTGCCCACACCATATGATATATGACCCTACACAACCCACTTGCTTCCTGCACCCATTATTGCCTGCA
Source organism: Chimonanthus praecox (assembly GCA_022113865.1). Classification (NCBI taxonomy): domain Eukaryota; kingdom Viridiplantae; phylum Streptophyta; class Magnoliopsida; order Laurales; family Calycanthaceae; genus Chimonanthus; species Chimonanthus praecox. The sequence continues at coordinate 6,633,836 of CM039089.1, read as the reverse complement.
CCACCACTAGCAATGGCCATTGTTACATCCATTCCTATTCAATGAATGGATCTCGAGTGCAGCGGGTGGAATGACAAAAACCATAATAATTTGAAAGGAATTATCACTCTATCCCATTCCACTACCAAAAGAATCCTCTTTTGAGAGTCATCCCATTCCATTCACCTTACCAAACAACCCAATTAACTATCAATACGTCCAAAAAATTGTTATGCCTTGTATTCACATTGTCAGATGGCCAAATATAGGAAAAGCATTCACAAACCAAGTATCATCTCATACAGCTTAAAGAATGGGTGTGGGTGGGGGGGTCATAATTTTTGCATTACATCCATAAACATACTTCTTTCGCATATTAGTAATGAGAATACACTTAACATGTGCCTTTCTTAAAGGTTTAACCCCTTATTTTTCCTAAGTGTAAATAGGCCATTCTAGTACCTAGTTATTACCAACATTCCTATCTTCTCTTTCACTATAGAAACCTTTACACTTCCTCTAAGGCAGTTATTTCTAATTTTATCTTTCACTATTACACCATGGATCAATTTTATCAAATGGATATTTGTTACCATTGATTTATCATTTTTTTTTTGGAACATGGGTATCGCCACCCCACATTGGAGGTGAGGCTAATCCCACGAGCATATGTAGACCTCCCAATCCACACACACTGGTTAAGTCGATGAGGAGTAACCTCACTGTTTAAGTTGATTTATCTATTTGAATTTACTTTATTGCCCAACATTCGACTCCATATAATTGCAAGTCTAACTGACATCCTACAAAATACCCCTTTGACCAAGATGGCACTCTCCTATCCTACAACACCAATGTCAAGCATTCACATCCAATATTAACATCCATGCCTTCTCAGTCTTACATAGGCATCACACAAACATCAGCCATAAGCATAATCAAAGAGAAAAGTTATAATTGGTAGAAAATGTAGTTGCTCTTCCAATAGATGAGTTAATAATAGCTAATACATAGTATCCTAGACACCTTTTTAATCTACAAATCATTGGGGCCTTTAACTTAAATATAAACCAGTGAAAGGTTACAAAATTATCAATTTCTGTCAATAAAAAGAAAATTAAGAAACATTAGAAGGGGTTTTCTATGAAAAGGTCAAGGTGCAAGGAAAAAAAGGTATTTCTCTTCGAAAAGACAAACAAGACAGGGCTAAGAAATGTTAGAAAAAAAACTGATCTTACCAACTGGCAGTAACGTTTTTGGTGAGCAACACAGATCTCCTTAGAGAGAAGGCATTAAATACTTTAGTAGAATTGGAAATATCCTATGGATTTAAGCAAGAATGCTTCAACAATGAAAAAAAAACATCCCTTTTATAAAGATCTACAGCTAGGAAGTTCCCTACTGGTTGCCCAATGTTTTTATACTTGTCTGCCTCAAAGAAGGAAGTTCATGAAAAGAATCTCAATAAAATATGAGAGAAGATTTTGATTAGGATGTAATAAGGTACCATTAAGAAGGAAATTCTTTTAGTTTAAATTCCTATCTTAGAAAACCCAAATCTTCGCTTAAACTGTGTCTGCCTGAATAATTCTGAGACCATGTGGAACATTTATGCTGTGGTCAACTCAGCATTCCATGCCCTCATTAATTCTACTTCCCCTCTGTAGTTTTCAATGGTGAGAGGAGGAACCCCTCCTTGGGGGTATTACCATTTGGTTGACACTTGATAATCTGTAAAAGAAAAAAAAGCTGCAAATATGTGCTTCGCCTGTAGAATTAACCAGGAGTCTAATGGTCACAGTTTCTTCCATTGTGACTTTGGCTACCAAGGCTGAAAAATACTTTGAGCCACTGACTTCTTTGTGGTTTGAACCAATTGATGTTGATTGACAGAAAGGCCTCCTTTTTCAATGCAGAATTTATGGCACTTTCTCCGATTTGGAATGTTATAAGGTCTTTGGAAAAGAATCTAAAGGCCCTAAGTACAGGAATTTGGCTTCTATTATTGACTCATGAAGAAATCCAATGCAATTTGGCCTACAAGGCCTCAGATTTTAAGTTCTGGGATTGTTGGTGCACTCTAAAAGAATGGCAAGCTTTGTAATTACGTGTCCCTGACAGTCCTTGGTTTCCAAAGTGACCTGTCACCCTTCCTATTTATAGTCTCTCTCTCTAAATAAATGTAGAAATTACAAATTAGCTCCTAAAAATTTTCACATAGGCAGGCTCCGTCTCTTTCCTCTCTTTCCTTTTTGGTGGAAATTGACACAAACAGCTTTATGGAAGTTGCAATGAATAAACAGTGAAACATGTCATCATACCCTATATTTTCCTAGTGGGAAGTTTCTTTCAGTTTATTACCAAGATGTGTCAAAATAAGAATGTGTAGAATCCTTACAATTTTGTTGATGTTTTTGTTTTTGTTGGTGTTTCTACTGCTACTGCAGTCCTTTTTTCGTAGAGATATATGCAGGCTTCCTACACAGAACATGATAATTCAATTGATGGAAATGTGTCTGTGAACGGAGAGAGAATGGGAATTTTATTGCTAAAGGAAATAAATACAACCAATTGGTCAGCAATTACAGATTCCCAACAAATAAGTAACTCGTCAAGGGTTCCAAGCCTCAGGTTTTACAGGAAAATCAATTTTAACATCACCACCCAATAGATTATGGTAAATTCAACATCCACAGCACTTCATGCTCTGACCAATGGTACATGCTAACGACGAGGATATCATTTCTTAAGATATTTCATTTACATGATCTACTGTTCAAGATCCTTTTATAACTGATGATCATCATGACAGACATATCCAGATAAAGATAATTTCATAGATACGGCTAAATGATTAGACCAACAACAAGAATTAAGACAGGTGGAAAACATACATTTAACAGTATATACCATATGAGACATTTCTCAAAAAAAGCAAAGAAGAAAAAAAGCCATATGAGCCAAGAAAATAGTCATAAAGAGATTCACCTCAATTGGCTTCTCAGAAATTAATTGAGAGGACAACACCAAACCCAAGATCCCAACCTTTAACATGGTCCCAGTCTTATCTTCCTGACCTGAAGAACTCTCCCTAGCAGTATAATCTTTCATATTGCCCTATGAAATAAAAGAAGACACTATTCAAAAAGGTATCTTCAAGTTACACCATTGCAGTCTTCAGCAAGTGTCATAGAACACCATTTTGTAACAGCAGAAGCCTCATGAATATGGGAGAGAGAGATGGTTTTTACCACATCTACAGCTTAATCATGTAGACAAAACAAACAATACACCCTACAAATGATTGCATGGTTTCTACCTTCCACCAAATATGTCAATATCATTCAGTTCTGCAATTAACATTTTGAAAGAGGTTTACCATTCACTGACATATGTAAGAATGTCGGGGTGGTCAAATGTGCACAATCAAAATATTTGATTGTGTACTCATCAGATAAGAGTAAGTGTAGGAGCCCAACAGATAGTGGATTAAAAAAATGGCCAATAATCCACATTCAAAATACCATGTGACTGGTCTAACAAGGAAAATGGCTAGATTTTTTGCCAAAAATCTATACAAGTATTAGTTTTATAGTTTCAAATTAAGAGGGAATTACTGGAATTTTGTTTTGTTATTTCTTTCTATTAGTTGTTGGGTGGATATTCATTTATCTTCTTTGTTCTTTTCTCATTCCTCAACCTCTCCTCTATTACAATCTATTTTGCCTATTATATTCTTATCTGCATCTATTCATGTATTCAACAAATTCGGCTCACCATGTAAAGGATCTATATCCTGCACTACATCAGTTTGGTATGAAAGCCGGTTCAATTCTTTAGGGAGTTCAAAGAAACGGAATAACCATTATAAGTAATGGAAATGAAAGGCGAGTATTTACAAAAGAAACTCAATAATGTGAGTAATTGGATAAAGCAAATGCATGAGCCAATAATGAAAAATCATGCAAAAGTCGATTTGATCAGTCTATATGGCAGAAGATCATCTAGAGGAAAATCCCACAGCAAGTCCTCAGATATGAGATCATGTGGTGAAAGATATAACATCATATAACCCTTCAATGGAATATCTTCTGTTAAAGATCTTACAAGGAAAAATAAACCTTACCAAAGAAGAATCTATAAATATTGTGACAAAAAACCATCCTGTTGAGTCCAGTGGGTTAAAATCTAATTAAGAAAATATCATGCCAAAAGATCTTATAGTGGATAAAGCTCTAGGGAATGATCCAACAATCTAAAAAACAGAATTATTCACAGGGAGACAGGAAAATGCACCTGGTTATCAAATTATGACAGATGGAAGTGAAGTATAATCCAACAGTTTGACCAAGGTTGAAACAAAACTAATTCTGATCTAATCAAAGATGGAGATCTCGTTGCTCAACGCAGAGTGTCAATGCCGACAATATATTAAGGAAAAGATCTATAAACCAAGCACTTCAGATGACTATGATTTTTTTTTTCTTATGTTCGGCCCAGGTGGAAGAATGTCTATAATGAAGTCAGGGCAGGATGCTACAGCGGGCCCAACCATGCTCCAAGGAAATGACCTAGACAAAAGTGGCAGCAGAACTAACATTTTTCAGAAGCCTTTTTAAATGGAGATTTTCTTAAGATAGGTGTGATTTTGTAGTGACTTGGATTAGAACTCCTTTTTATAGTTTGAAAATTGGTTTTGAAGATAAGGGTGCATTTGTAGTGTTCAGCTGAAATCAACATGGGGAATCTTTGAATCTGTCTTTTTCATTTTGAATGGCTCCCATTTAGTAATATTGAACCATTTATACTTCAAAAGAGATTAACAATCCAGTAAAAGCCAACTCACATCCGTAAGAAAATGAGAGAACAATATTATGGAACCACTTTAAACCCGAAATAACTTGCATGATGGGTATCTTATAGTCATCAATCATCCAATCAATTTATTTTGGCCAATCAAAAGAAGACAGAAAAAACCAATAGCTTGCCCCTATTTTGGATGATAAGAGATTAACATTGTAATACCCCGCCCCAAAGGGGGTCTATAATGTGGAGCGTGTCTATAGAGAAAAAAGTCTCACATTGCTAGTTGCATTGGAAATTCCCTGGTATATAAGTGGTAGTCTTCTTCCTTCTAGCGTAAGGCTTTTCGGAGTAACAATGAGTTGGCTCACCAATACAAAGCTGTGCGGGGCTGTGTGTGTGGGCCCAAAGCGGACAATATTGTGCTAGCGGGACTGGTCGTTACAACCATATCCATCCCACCCCTTAACAACAATGATGCTCCCAACATGACGGTGCATCAGCTCTAAATGGGGAGACCAGAACAACATCTTAAGAGAATGGAGGAAATGCAATTAGACACAATGGCCTCACCAAATGAAAAAGTCATAGATATTCCAGTAGAAGGGGAAAAAAAAAGTTTAAATTGGTCAAATCTAGGTTTTCAATAAAAAGGAAAGTTGAGTTCAAATCTATGACTGGTTGCCAAATCCACTTATATTAGGAGGCTACCATTGACTAATGAATCCTTTCACCTAGGCAAATAGTTGACCTTGGGCCCTATGGGGCCCACAAGAGTGGGGCCAAACGCAGGGGGATGTATGCATTTGAAAGGTTTTAAAAAAATATATATTTGACATAAAAAATCAAATCCATGGAACTCAAAAAATCATAACTTTTAAGGATCCAAAATCAATAATGAAAATGAGGCGAGCTTTAGATGGAACCTTAATTCCATAAAAAGAACAACTCGAAATGGATTCAAATTTGGTAGAGATCCAACTCCTAGGATAGATGGGTGTGAAAGGGAGAGAGTGTGATTTCAGAGCCCTGGTGGACCCACATGGGGTTCCAGGTGGGGACATCGCCCAACTGAAGTTTTTCTTGCCACCTGTCATATTGTTCCAAATGTTGTTACAATTGAGCTTCCCTAAAATGGGTCATTACTGAACTGAAATATTGTAATATCTGGGTGGTCCTAAAGCGCCCTAAACATGGTGATGCAGGCATGCGGACCCACATCTGGGCCCAAGGCCCACTCGATATTGTGTGAATCCTAATTGGATACTTGCCACACCATTATCTTATCCTAACTTTGGTCAATCCACCCTTGAATATGGCGATAATTTAAGATTTGACTTTTGAATTTGAATTTCTAGATTTTAGGAGTTTTAGGATTAGGACTAAGTGTCCAATTTTGATTGGTTGTTGTAAGACAACCCAAATCCATATTAGAGTTTGGATTATCACAAAGTGTTTGGATTATCACAAAGTCTTAGAGATAGAGTCATAGATTCCATCTATTTAGTTTTTAGGTTGCTTGGGCTATCCAAACACGACGTCCAAGCCTTGTGGACTCTTCTTTTCTATTTAAGCACATGTAGGCACCTTATTTTGTGGCACCCAATATTTGAGAAATAAAATTATCTTTTGTTGCAATTTGCACAATTATCAATTGAAGTAGACTTCGGTTCGTATTGAGACGCTTCGGTTGTTTATCCCGGGTCTTCGGACCCACCCTTCGGGCTTCTGTCTAAACAAGTAAGTACCATGTTTAAATAATCACTTTTTTTGTGTTTGAGTTTCAATCAAGGGCTTAATTCCATTGATTTTCTTTTTCTTATTAAATTCATCATTTAATTGAAGAGAATAATTTTAATTTTAACTCACTCACAAGAACACTCGATTCATGAGAAACTTGTCGTCGTCGACCAATTATTACTTGGGCTTCGGCAAGTAGTCTGTTCATAAATACTTTAACGACTAAGGGCTCCAACAACCATAAGATTATTGGGCCCGAATTCACTGTGAGCATTGAGCTTGTTCGGTGAAACGACCCATGTTTGCATCACATGGGGAGCTTAAAGTGGGAAACCCAAAGACATGGAAGCAGTACACTTCCACTTGTTTCCTAAAAATTGAAGGTGAGGGCATCTGCATGGAACACAGTTCATGATAGGAAAATTCCAAACAGAAACGAAATGCAGAGGAATTAGCAAATTACAAGAAAACAAAGGCACAGTTGAAGTATTTCATCAAGAGATTTGTATTCAGTAGATGAAATCCCGGAAACAAACATTAAAAAAAAAAAAAAAAAAGCGGGGGGGAGCAATCGTTCAGACCTGAAATTTCGACCTCCTGATGATGAAGATAACTGCGGAGGGAGATAAAAGCAAGAGAATGGCGATGAATGGCAGTTAAACTAGCTTATGGATGAAAGAACTCTGAAATGACATTAATGTCCTTGTTTATTAATGAAGTTTTGGTATTTATCTGAGAAAATGACAAAAAAACCCTAGGAAAATGATTAAATACCCTTGCCTTGTGTGGGAAAGTGTGATCATTGAGTGGATTTATGGGAATATTTTGGACAATCTGCGAAAAGTAGGGCCGGGCCAACTACTTTGTTGGTGAAAATAGGGCACATTGTTGTGTTATTATGTTGACGACGTCTTCCCATGAAATCCAAGTAGGTGTAATAGGTGAGAGGTTTTCACCTGCGCCTCAAAGTTGGTGGGCCCGAGGCCCACATGAGTGGGCTCTAAATTTAAGATAGTACATTTAGAATGATAGATATCATTGATATAGGTTTTTTTTTAGAAAAACTAAAACATAGTAAATTATTAATATAATTTAAATATAGTTGTGAAATTAATTTTATATTTATTCAATTTGAGTAACTATACAATGCATAAAATTAGAGACTGGAGATATATAACCCTGAGGGGTTGGTTTGATGGTCAAATACCCGTATGCCTAAAGACATTGATTTAAAAAAAAAAAAAAGAGTGGAGATATATTTGATACATTTCAAATGTAATTAAGCTAAAGTGGGTAGGCTATCAAAAAATTGTCCCTCAAATAAGATTATGCTTGGCTGAAAATTTTTAAATATAAATTTTTAAATAAGAGAATTAGACTTATATGAGATATTTCTAAATATTTATATTTGATAAAAATTAATTAGATATACAAAATGAAATTCTTTATTAAATATTTACTTTTTCATTCAGATAAGGTGGTCAATGAGATTGATTATTGTTTCCAAATATATGGGTTCACATACCATCATGGAAAATTGCGAAAAACTGGTCCATAATAAGATTATGTTCCTACTAAACACTCAGCCTAGTAGCCTACATAAGTTGCTCATTACCATTATAGATTCCAAAACTCGGAAAAAAATATATTAATCACAAGACAAAGGGTTCAAGGTGGTATGTCTACATCCAACATTAGACTGAAAAATTAAAAAATATAAAAAGTAAAATTCTTCTCTTCTTTTTTACATAATAAGAACTCAATAACAAAAATATATATAAAAAAAAAAAAAAAAAAGATAAGATATTTCTCTTGCTTTAATAAATTTATTTTTCATATGAATCAAATGTAGACTTTTTTAGGCAATGAACCACTCACTTTCATTAAATTCCATTCATTGTTAAATTATTTGGAAATGATCGATTGGACTTGCAATATGATAGATGAGACTGGTTTTGGCTCCATCCACAGCACATTTGAGTAGGTGTCCACTTGTGACTCATGGGGAAGGTGAAAATTTTAAATTCCCCACAACCTTAGAAAGTAATGGTACCAAGGAGAAAGTAAGAGAAACAAAGAGGTAGAAATACACAAGAAAAAATTTAGAAAACGAAAAGTGAAAAGTAAAAAAAATAATAAAGAGGTTATTTTATTTTTCAGTTCATAGAAAGTGAAAAGTCTATTTTTTTCGTTGAACATGATCTCTTTACTAAGAGCATACAACAAAAAAAAACCTCTTTTTTCAAAAAAAAAATCATCTCTTATAGTAGAAGATACGAAAAGTTATTTTAAAAAAAATATAGATTTCCCATGCTTGACGAACTCTCTTTTTTTTTTTTTGTCACAATAATTTTTTTATAAACACCAAAGTTTCATTAATTTTTTTTATCACGTGAGACAATGCCAAAGTCTATGACATGTCCGATAACATAGATTATATCTAAAGATAGAAGGGTAGTGATCCTCCTACTGGTATTTTATGTAATCTGACATGGATTTTACTGTATTGTTCATTTTGTCCTTCGAATCGACTCGCCGAACCCTTTGAATCACTTATAGCAAAGAGTTCAGCGAGCCAATTCTAAGGACAAAATAGAGTAAAATCCATATCGAATTACACAAAATGCCCGTGGAGGAACGCTGTCCAAGATAAATTTTCTTATAAACTTAACTTTCTCAGGCTAAAATTGTCAGGTGCATGGAGAACAGTGAAGTCCCTCCTCTGAGGAAAATTGGGTTCGCCATCAAGGGAAAGTTCTTCCCACTGTTGATGTCAGTTAACAGAAGATCTGGAAAAAAAAAATTGATCTGGATTAACAGCAAGCAGGTCCAGAATTGCACACCACCTACTACATCAGAAAATAGAGGCTCGGAAATAACACCCCTATTCATGCTTGGGTCAGTAATCCGTGTAAATGGGACATCATCTGGCGAATTTGAACAATGATCCTTGTAAATGGGACATCATCTGGCGAATTTGAACAATGAGCCATGCCCCTAACGATCTCTCGAATGAGATTCTTGCATTTCAATCTTTGATCAACAGAGAAGTACTGAATACAAAAGCGTTCTAATTTCCTAGGAAGGACCTAGGATTAAGAGTAAAGATCAACATGTCTCAGTCGCATTTTCATCTTCTTGGAATGATTGTCTCTGCAACCAATCATTATGTCCGTTGTCACAGATGCTTTCATTTTGTCAGCAAAAGGTGTTATTTGAAAAGAAAGGAGAGAGAAAAAAAATACACAAAATGATAATACAATCCCCACGAATCTTATCAGTGCCCATCAAAAAATTCATGTGAAATGCAACAAATGTTTGCTGCCAAATGAAATAGGGAGAAAGAGAGAGACTGTATCAAAGGCCTGACCTGATAGTACCAATACAAAACAGAAAACTCCCAGGTAAAGAAGTTTATATTAGTCCTCATAAATAACATGCATACATGATTTTGAAAACCCTGCAAGCAATTAATTCAAACATCTGATGTAATTACATTGTTCGGTCCGTTTATTCAGGCAACCCCAAACATATGATGCCTGGGTTAATGATTCATTTGTAATCACTTAATTCAACAAACTACAAGTAAACTCCCCTCCTACAAATTCCAACTTTTCTGCCTTGGTCACAGCCTCTAAAGGAAGGGGACTAAAACTCCGAGAAGGGCCGTAGAAATGAGGGAAGTAATTGGAACCATCAACAGCTTCATAGACTAGCCCCTCCCCAATCTGCCACAAATGCATGCACATTGTATCAGAAGAATAAATTTCCAAACAAATCCAATAAAAAGGATGCAAATATTTGTTATAGAGCAAAAGTCAAGTTTCAAAATCATATGCATTATCACTCATTCAATTTTCTATCTTAAAAACACACAGACAAGAAATTGTGGTGAGGAAACGTTTCAATTCAGCATTAAGGTTGGAGATTTGGTGTGCTCATAGGGGATTCCTCTAGCCCATGGTACCTGGATGTTCAAAATAGGTATCTTTATCATATGGGTAAAATACTTTTTTTTTTTTTTTGGTGTAAGATCTTTATCCATGGACATTCATTGCATCAACCTATCATTTCTACATCACATCCAGGCATTATACCAGTAACGACCTTCATGGAAGGAGTAAGGAACTCGAATTACTTAAAAGACATGGACATACCTCCAAAGTCATTTCTATTTTGAGATCATGCATACTGTACAAAATCTATGCACACTTCAGTTTTCTCCATTTGTACTTCATTGAAGTGATCTTGGATGTCCATATTTCAAAATCATTGCTATTTTGTTCTCGTGCTACGTTATCTGAAGTACTATGAAAGTGACAAAAGTGAAGCACTAAGAGTTTTTCATTCACAAAAATAGATGGAGATCAGTTTATGCATTGCACTTGGCCATTAGAAGAAATGAGTGCAATCCCAGAAGCATAAGTTGAAATTTAAGCACTGGGACCTGTGGGTTTTACACCTGTAAAACTATAAATCAGACCATTGTAATCTACTTCGGCCATGGCTATCGACTGTAACTTTTCCTCTGGTGACCAACAGAAACCAGTCTGAAGTCAGGCAAGACTGAACCCTTCGACATACATTGTTGGCTGAGGGACCTTTCCTTTAAATTGAAACAGATGAGTTTCAAGACCTTTCTCTTTCTTTTTTTTAACAAAAAAAAGAGGTCATGGATTTCAAGACCTTTCTCTACGCTTAATAAGAAGGAGAAAGGGTTAAAAAAAAAAGAGGAACCACAAAGAAGGCAAAATAAGGTGCTGAAAACCTGGTTTTAAGTGCAAGGTTGGGTTACAATGAATACTAAACAGGAGCTAAAAGAAGAATAAGTACTATCAGCTGAATTTTAGGAAGGCCATGACCCAGCACCATATAACACTGTATAACTAGATAATGTTGGGCATTAAAGCCACGGTCCAAGATGACAAGACAGACGCATATGCTTCTGGCCTACCCTCACCAGTTTCCAGTTCATCCAACAAAAATCTATATGCTGAAATCTAGAGTAAACTAATAAACTATTCCGGGTTCTGCTCTTTTTAATGAACTCAGAATCATGTAGAACAAAGTTGCAACAACTTAGCCAACAAAGCCATTTACAGAACTATAGAAGTAGGTAAAGTATAGTCTCTTCACCCGTAACCAAACTATCATGACTTTGGAGGTTGGTGCTCCTCCATACCAGAAAAAACATATTTTACAATTTTATTGGGCCATTCACAAGATAGATGATTGATCAGACACACTTATGCGGCATACCCACGTCAGATGCATCACCCCATCAAATTTTGTTTGGATTTTTCATGAGTTCTTATACTTTTCAACATCTATTTTTTTGCGGTCAGCACTTTTAAAACTGTTATCCAAGATGCTAATATGTTAAATGTGTGTGCTTGTATGATCCAGGTGACAGTATTATCGCACTGTTCTTTCTTTAGAATCCTAATGAAGATATTGAAATGTTTATGCTTGATTGTTTAGAATAAAAATTTCACATCATTTATCAGTGTTATTAACTAACGGTTTAAAATTTGTTCAAATGTACACAGGCCCTATTAGGTAACAAGTCTCCAATAGGAATCAATAAGAACCGCTGCCAGGCCATATCTTAAGTTCCAAAACACTAGCTAATTCTTAGTAATAATTGCTCTTGGAATGAATTATTTGAAAGGGCTAACTTTAGCCATTTCTCATGAGCCATTCCTTAATTCTACCAGAAACACTTCTTATGAAGAATCAATAATATGTCAGCTTGATCCTCTTGGTCCTTAAAACCAGCTACAGAACAGGTTGTGCTTTTGTCTTGGTCAATCTGATACCTCATATGTGGTATTGGATTCTGAAGCATGCACTCATGCCTACGCAAAACAGACACGAGTTTATGAAAATAGGGTTGTTTGGGTTTCTTGGAAACGTGTTCTGAAGGACATCCCCATGGCTTGTTTGAAAATCTAGCATCTTTTTTTTTTTTGAGAAAATTTGAGTAATACTAAACTAACATTGTTGTGAACTTGTTAAAGTCCAAATGCAGGCTGCATAAAGAACAATCTTGACTACAATAGCTGATGCTGTTGTCTCATCCAAATATCCAAATACACATACATGAAAAGGTTTATCTTTTGTTAATCAATACCTTCTTTGTGTCTATTTGAAGTAGGTAAAGGTCTTCTCTTCCCTGGAAAAACCTTTGTAAAGTATCCTTCACCTGCATAGTAAAGCATTTGCACTTGATATTTGAGTATCAAATTCAAGCACCTTGCTACTTTTATTCATAGTTCAACATGCAAAGCATATTCAAAACACAAAAGGTCATAAAGCCGAAGTCACAAAGGGCATGTCTGGGCATGAGTCTAGTTTTTCAAGCTTCAACAAGATTTTCCACTGAAATAAGATGAAATAGCACATCCAGAATTTTTTTTTTGGAAAGTTGCTACTTTACTCGTGGTGGAAGAAACAGCATAACTAGGAATTTGCTGTAACCTAAAGAAACATAGGAATTTTTTTGTTAGAGGGGACACTTCCGCTGAATAGACATTTTATCTGCTCAAATTCTCTGAATGTCCTCACCCCCCAACCCGAAAAAAAATAAATAATAATAATAACAATAATACGATTGGATGCATAATGAGAGAGTGAAGGGGGCATCTCTTGCCCTGGTAGATGAAAGGAAATTGGCAAGCGAAAGGGAAAGTACTTTCTTGGAAAATAAATACTTTGACTAAAAATTAAATGAGCGTAACTATTTAAATTTGTCATTCTCCTTTCCCATTCATCCGCATAAATATAAAAAAAAAATTGAAATTTTAAGCATTTGGATTCTGGGAAGGAGAAAAGAAAGACGTGGGTTGGTGGATGGGTAGCTGGGAAAATGAACGTTTTCCAAGAAAAATAATGAGACCCAAAAGGTAGAGACTAGAGAGGGAAAACCTGAAGGAGTTGGCTGAGATGAATGAAAGAAGATCTGATGTCAAGATCTCCACCAAAGGTCTTGCCTTTGCTCTCAAGCTCATTCCATTCCTCTGATGTGCTGATCCTGTATACGTATTCTGCCTTTTCTTCTTCTTTCCCTTCCATTGCCTCTTATCTCATCAACATATCTTCTTCTTTGGAGCCTTATCCAGCAATGTTTCCGCTTGTTATATGAAAAAATAAAATTGTTCTTACTCCTAAAATAACAAATAACTTAATAAAAAACTTTCAAAAACTTTATTAGACTTTTTTACTATCATAAAAGTTTTGAGATAAAAACTACTTTGAAATTAACAAAATTTGAAGGTAAAAATTTGCTTGATTAATATAATTAAAATATTTTTTTAGATCTTTATTTGACTGAAAAACTTTCTTTTTAATGTCATACTTCGCAAATCTCACATGTTTTTTAAGATCATAAAAGTCAAGAGATTAAAAACAATTTAAAAGAATTTAGGATTTTAAAAATGTGACTTGATCAACTTAATCAAAGTGATTTTTAATGAAATCTATATTCAACTATATGACATTCTGATTAAAGTTAATCTTTTTAAGTCCAAATATTTCAATAGCCACAGAAGTTCCAAGATTAAAATTAATTTTAGATGGACATAATTTGATCTTAGACTTACTTTACTAACAACCACTTTTAAAACGTACTTTAGTTGGACAACAAATGGGGTTCACATGCATTTTATTGAAACCTTTAAGAGCCAATTATCAACGTATTTATCATCTGTATAGTGCAATCTTGCAATTTACTTTTTCCTCCGTAGATGTGACGAGATATAAGGAAAAGATAACCTCACGTCTTTCAACTCTTTCCAGACGCGTAAGTGATTTCGAATATTTGTATGATGAGGTAGAGATACTCAGTTTTTTTTTTAAAAAAAAAATTCTCTAATTTTAATAATAAAATAATAGTTACATATCAAGTTAACTTGAGTTGAACACTCGAACCCTAAGGTTGACTTTGACTTTTGCAGAATCGGAACACACCATTGAACCGATCTGAAGAACCCTCATCTAAATACGGATTAAACGAGTCACATTCAGATTGAATTTCAAGATCCAAATTTGAATCCAAAATCCAGAAGGATTTGAACTCGAATCATCTAGTTACTTGCATCCAACTTATAGCCTGAATCTAAAGCCAAATTTAGATTTCTCTTTTTTTTTAACACATTATTAATATTAGATCTATAACCTCTCTATTTATATTGACACATGGTAATAAGATTTTCAGGTTGTGAGATTGAGATCTAACCATATCTAAATACATATAAAAACTAAAAATAAAAATAATTACCAAGTATAAATGCCCATTCGAATTTTTAACAAAACTAGATGTTTTTCCAAAACCCATTTATTTGAAATCTGACTACTTAAATTTATCAACTTATGAATATTCATTAACACCTTAAAACTATCAAAGGACAATTATAATTTTTATTTCTTAAATAATTCCTCCTAAAGATGGGAAAAAAGAGCTGGAATGACAGAGAGATGAGACACCTAGGTCCTCAAAACTATATACCTGGTCAACACATGATGATTGGCCCCGGCCAATACAGTTAAGATGATCAAGTGCACCTGAAACTTGATGAATGACCATCTCAAAAAGACAAAGGGGTCGAAGTGTTTTAACATGTCAATAGAGAACTTTGTATGCAATTAATACAATTCCAATGAAATCACATTAACAAAATTGATCAGTGCCTGCATTTTTCTGGCCCTAAATCCACCAACAAACTAGGAAATTACATCAGCCACCATACCCTCTCTCAATTATCCCAGAAAATAAATATTCAAAAAAAAAAAAAAAGGGAAAAGAAAGTACAAATCTTATCATAGAAGTTCCAATCCGCAACGGAATAATCCACCATTTTCACCATCCATCTGGCCTACCGCATTATCTAGATGTATCTTGAGAGAGAAGAAAACTGGGGGGCAGGATACCCAGAAAAGGTGGCACTTAAAAGGCTTACCTTACATCTCAGCCACCAGTTGTTTGCTCGAATCAGTAGCAGAGTTGATGCCATCAGAAATTTGGGACGGAGGAGGGCCCCCAGAACCTGATGGAGGATTCAGGACAACTTCCCGCCCATCAGGTCTCTCATATTTGTCATAGCTGTGGCTCCGGCTGCGGCTGCGACTGCGAGTCCAGCTTCGGCTGCGACTGCGGCTACGGCTTCTGTTGTAGTCCCGTGTTCGAACTCTGTCAGGACTAGGACTATAACTCCGGCTGTGACTCCGGCCTCTATTTCTCTCCCTGAGGCCTCTAGGGTTGTTATAACGATCCCGTGAATCCATACTGTCATAACGGTCACGGCGGCCCTGGTCAGACCTACCCCGACTGCCAGCCCCACCAAATCCTCCTCTTCCCCGGTTTCCACGACTACCAAAGAAATCGGCTCTACCACCGCGGCTAATGTCCCTTCCACCCCTGCTGAAACCACTGTCCCTTCCACCCCTGCTGAAACCATTGTCCCTTCCACTCCGGCCTCCATTTTCCCAGCGGCCACCACCTGAATCCCAACGCTGAACTCCTCCACGACCTCTGCTGAAACCAGACCCACCACGAGCAGCCATTTCCCGAATCTCAGGTGGCACTTGTTGGTTTGCTCCTTCCAAAACTTTCACCAGATCAGCTGCATGTTTCCTGTCCTGATCAGTGAAGAATGTGTAGGATACACCAGTAGCACCAGCCCTCCCAGTCCTTCCAATGCGATGAACATAATCCTCAACGCCAGTCGGAAAGTCGTAGTTAACCACACTCCTGAAACACAAAAATCCAAACGAGTGAACATCTTAAAAAATTCCACATTGATTTTCAAGAACACAAAACACACCTCACATGTCAAAGGAAACCTAGAAACCACTGCTATAAAAATGGTTATAAGCAACTGGTACGATGAATCAAAACTCAACTATCTTCACCTTAATTTTTTTTGTCCAAATAAATTATAAATAGATTAATGGGAAGAAAGCAGCCAACAGATATAGCACAAATCAAGAATCAAGAGTCTTATCTTCATTAGATCCAGCATCTAGGGTGGAGCTTGAGAGAGAGAGAGGGGGGTGGGGGTGGGGGGGTCATGAGTTTAAAAATGTGGACAGTCCCTAATGTTTTGTACACACTATTAACATCACTCCAACCTAGCAGTTTACTAGTTCTATTGACTAGTTTAAAATAGAAAGAAAATATTCTACCCAAATTAGCAAGTGACAAAAAGAAATTAAAAATGGCATTAAAATGTACATTAGAACTAGGACCAAGAAGTACTAAAACCTCTTCACTTCTGGCACTGGATCAAGGGAGATACAAGCACAAAATGCTTTTGAAAGTGCACAATCAATTAGTGTGGGCAATGAAGGAGAAATATAATGTAAATTATTAAAAATATAAAATATTAAACTCAATTTCTCAACCATGTCAGTGGTTCAGCAGAACAAGTCAATGTGGTGCATAGTTGCTTACCACAGTACACAACATGACCACTGAAATCACCAAGAAACAACAAGCCATCCTACTCATTTTTCATAAACTGTAAAATATTTTCAGAATTGAAAAATAAAATAAAGGAAACTTAACATCCTGAGCATGTTTATACAGCACACATCCCACTGGTAAAATATCAAAGAAGCCACATAAAGCAAAGGTTAATATATGTGTCAATGCACATGAGTATTGACATTAACATCATACTGATTATTAAAACTGACAACAAATAAGATTATTGTAAAAAAACTGTTTAAAGTAATTTGGATGTCTGTTCTGCATGAATCAATCAAAATGTGAACACAGAACAAATCAAATTTAATGCCACTTTGATCAGTCCCTTTGAGTGACCAAATACATAGAGAGTAGTAGACACACCTAATATCTTTGATGTCAAGCCCTCGAGCAGCAACATCAGTAGCAACTAAGATTGGAGACTTGCCGGAGCGGTTCAAAACTCGATCCCTCTCACCCTGTGCCTTATCTCCATGAATGGCAGCAGCACCAAAACTACGTCCAATACTGCGTGCAAGCTGATCACATGACCTCTTTGTTGAACAGAAGATAATAACCTTGGCACCAGGCTCCTGGGATCTAAGAATCTGCTCCAAACGTCTCTGCTTCTCCATTTGTGGAACAACCTCAACATACTGCAGTTAGAAAACCACCTTACTACATGTGAATGGAAAAAAATGCAAGGTAGGAAAATAGCATGTAGAAAATAACAAAAACATGTAAGGTTGTCTTTTCACAAGGATGAGATTCCCTCATTTTTTCACAAGGATGAGATTCCCTCATTTTTAACCCCATGAAATATTAAACAAAAACCAATCTTCTGATTCTGGAAAAGGTGGCATTGATTCATTTCTAACCCCATGAAATACAAAACAAAACATCTAACGAATAAAGATTGACTGCTTTAATAGATGAAATACAATATTAGACATCTGCCATCATTTTTCGGCCAATAAAATCAAAGCAAACTTTTTTACAACACAGATATCATCAGTAGCTGTATTTTGACATGAAAAATCACTCTTGCACATGGTCATATTTATAAGGAATTTCTTTTGACACTTCCCTGCCACACCAGCTGTGTGAGTAGGCTCATTGTTTAGGGCACACTTCGTAATTTGGTGAAGGTGACTGAATAAAAACTAAATATCACCTCTTTTTCTCTCTTTAGTGAAGGAGGGCATTAAAATTCACTTTCCACTACACAACCAAAAAAAAAAATTGTTTGGACCCACATGAAGATCTTTGAATGTCCAGTCCCTTCCTTTCTGCAGCGCAACTCAAAACTAAACTTGAAACTACAATCTCCAAGATTGCAACCACAAAAACTTGCCAACTGTGCCAAGTGTGTCTGACCCCTTCATTCATCATTAAGGCTTTGATCAAATGATTCAACATGGAATAGAACCAAGATTCACTTCAGCACCGGTATTTTTTCTTTTTTTCCCTAAATTTCTTGATAGTTTTCACTTCCATACATGGGACCGAGCAGGTGATTGGAGAAGCATGTGGATATCCTAGAATTCATTGTTTCATTTGATATAGATCAAGGTGGAGCATCGAGCTAGTGCCTCTAGCAGTATAGCCATAACACCTATTAAACAGATACATTGACCAAAATCTTTGCTCACCGTTGCATGATAACAAGAAGCAAGATGTGTGAATAGCAGCATAGCCATAAACGACTACATTGATTCGAAGATACTCCAGTTAAAAAAATAAAACATACAGAACAATCACCATATATTCTGGAAACAGCATCAAAATTAACACTGAAAATATCCAACTTTTTACCTATACCATCTAATGGAAAAAGAAACCTCACATGGACACAAAAAATACAGAAATTGTAAATAGGCTGTTATGATTTGGGGGGTTGGTTGTAATCTTTTTTTCGTGGTTTGGAGGTCCTCTTCTCAGCCTCCATCCTTTTTTGTATTTTTCTCTTTTAATTTAATGCAGTGAATTTCCAAAAAAAAAAAAAAAAGTTTTTTTTTTTGGTGTGTGGGTGGGGGGGGGTTTAAAAACTTAAGAGATTGATAACAATGATGCTACCAACTTGCAAAACTCAATATAACAATGATGCTACCACAATTATGCCTGTCAGAGAATTTCGATGTCAGTAAATATCTGCCACAGTAATATTATGATAGAACAAATATGTGAAATATTTTTTTTTCTTCAGAAAAAACCACAATACCAGCAGAGTGACAATTACCTGTGTGATGGCCTTATTTGCTTCAAGCTCATCAATATTGCCAATATTCACCTGAACAGGCTTCACCAATAAATCCCCAGCTATTTTTCTTACCTCCTTGGGCCAGGTTGCGGTGTACATAAGGGTCTGCCTGCGTGGAGGAATCTCATTCACAATTTTACGAATCTGTGGTTCAAAACCCATATTAAGCATGCGGTCTGCTTCATCAAGCACAAGGAAAGAAACTTGATCAAAACTGATCTTCTTCATCTCAAGGATGTCATTGAGACGACCAGGCGTCGCAACAATGATGTCCGCTCCTCGCTCTATCTCTCTCAACTGGGGGCCTTTTGGGGCTCCTCCATACAAACACTGAACAAGAATCATCCCAAGATAACACTTCATCAGTAATACAACAGCTAAAATAACAAATAGATCAGACACATAACAAGTACAACATTGAAGATCAGGGAAGCTTATTATTGCTCATGCACACAACTTGACAACTAGCAATACCCAAAAAAAAAAAAAGCCACATGTAAATGATTAAAACTGCAACTTTAGAAAAGTCATGCTTTTAGAGAGAGGAAGAACAGTCATAAAAAAAAAAATTAGTTCCAAAATGTGATAGGGTCGTGAAACTACAAAATAAAGAAGGCTATGAGAAGATGGCAAATAGGATTAGTCCCGTAGTCTAAAAACTTGAAACTTGGTCTTGACTTAGATATTCATCAAGTTGAGCTTTTTGAGTGTCAGACTTAACAATCTTGCTTAGACTTTGTCGAATCACTCGAAACAAGATCCTATTGAGTTAAAATCGACCCAAGTCCAAGTCAAGTCTAGTATGGTTTGTACACTATGGGTGGTGCAGGGCCGCAGAGAGCAGACAAACTAGTAAAGTCTTATGTGGTCATTGAGTACCATTGTGATTAAAAGGCTTTATTAGAAACAGCAGTTAAGAACTGCATTAGTGACTAAATGTTCATAACTAGGGTGTTTTCTTTCTGAAACAATCCAAAAAATGAAGTATCATCCTACCTAGTAAACTGGGACAACTGGCAAGTCTGATCCACGATCCGTGAACCACAAACGACGATCCAGTTACCCGTCCAACCCTGGTATGTCATGCTATGTCCCTTTGAACATTGACAGGTTGTACCTTTGCACACCCACACTACAAGCATCTGCATGTATCCGGAGCATCATTATCAGCTTCTTGGCATGAGCTTTCAAAGTGGTAGCCAAATGTGCATGCCTTGTATCAGAGTTGCCACCATATGGATGACCATTGACACTGCAGTCCCTTTGGCAATAATGCCCTGTTTGGGTTGGTGGCATCTCTAAATATTCAAGAATAATAATCATGATGCTCAGAAAGCTTTTTTAATAAGGTGGGATAAAGAACATTTTCACAGCCTCAGCAATGTGAGGCTTGTGGGCGCTGTCACAAAAATGATCAAGGCATCTCAATAGATATCATTCAATGAGTGAGCTTGATGTACCCAATATACAAAGGCCAGTTGACTAATGAAAGGCATTCCCAATCCCTGTTGTGGTACCTTGGTGGGCTTTTCCTATTACTACAAGAAGGCTAATCCATTCACTTGATGGAGAACTCATAGTCTATCACCTCATTTTGGAAGGGATTTCTACAGCATGAGTAGGTCTGGTGCCCACGGTGAATGTTCATGCCATAAGACCTCTCAAAAATAATAGTATGAACACCAAGAACTTACAGTGCATGAAAACCTTGAAGATCGACCAAACTTGATAGCTTCATCTTGTATTTGTGTTGCAAGCTCCCGAGTTGGAGCCATAACCACCACTGTTGGGCCAGCCTGAGAATTATTCTGACAACGCCTAAGATGAAGAAAAGCAGGGAGAAGATAGCCCAAGGTCTTCCCTGCCAGTTCTGGCAATGGCCACAATATCCCTGCTCTGCAATGCAATTGGCCATGTCTGTGCTTGTATTGGAGTTGGAGATGAAAAGCCAGCACTTTTTAGCTGTAAATAAAACAAAATAAGGAAAAGAGTCAGTCTAGAGAAACCATGAAACAAATATAATCAATAACATTTTATGTAAAGATTATGTAATCATCATGGAAAAATAAATGAATAAATAGCGACAAGAACAACCCCATGTGTATATAGTTGCTTACTGAAGCAACTTGAGGCAGCAAAAGGGGGCATTCCAGACTGTGTGTTGGAATCATAGTAAGCCACATCACGTGATTTTGAAGAAGGCCCACCCTCTCAAAACACGTCCACAGGATAGGCTCCAACTACATATTTGCAGCCCACAAGGACAGAGCAGTTGCTGTCTAAGCGGGGTGTGACCGCACAGCGTACGACAAATGCTCCTCTCCAGAGCAAATATCGCACCTGAGACGATAAGGGACAGCATAGATGAGTTTAAAGAAAATTTATAGCGAAGCAATATCATTGATCAATTATGAAAAAGGAAACCCCAATTAGATTCAATATTATTCGCTTACAATAAAATAGAAAAAGCCATTATCATTAGTCCAAGTAAAAAACTCACCTCTCTGAGTATTTCTGAAGGAAAACCAGTGGCTTCAAAGGTCATGAATGGTGGCGGTACATCATCACCCTACACAAAAGCATTTTCAAACACCTTATTAAAAGGCTTTAATAATGAAAACAAAAATAAAGGTAAGAACAAATAGAAAACCAGTCATTCAACACTTCATTTTAGTTTGGATAGATCAACCATTACACTGGCCAGTTCAAAATTAGATCGGCATTAATTTTGAACCTAAATCATAACACCTTTTAAGTAAACAAGATCCATACAAATAAGAACATCATGTAAGCATAGCAAAGTCTTATCAGTTTGTCATTTATGAGAACTATTGTGGATAAGCAGTAGTTTTGCATCACATCATTTCGTTTTAACTAGGCTATCATTAACATATAAGAAGTAATTCTCCATAACTAAGCAAAACTAAAGATCTTTACCAACTACTTACAGTCAGTTCAATTGTTAGCACAAATTCAGGAATAATTATATGGTCTGGCTTGACAAATGACCTGTTCTCTCACCTCAGAAGTGGTGCTTGACGGCTGGATGCCAACAAATCATAACAGTAAAGCAGTTGACCATACCACAACAGACATTATCATTGATTGAGCCAAATACATGGTTGCCCATCATCATTAGACATTTTGTCATCTATTTGTGGTCAGATTTGTAAGTCTTATATTGCAATTCCAAGACCTAGCCTATCAAAGATCATATTCTCCTTCACTCCCTTGCTCCAAGACTTTAACCGTTTCCTCCTCCTCACCCCTGCCAACCTTTTTGTTAGTCTACAGACATGTCTGAACCTATGATGTCCAAACATAGAGAGACATGCCATGGATACAACAAGAACATGCATTTACAAAAAGGGGAAAAATGCGCAACATACAGAAAATGGAACTCTAGCCTGCTTTTATCCAGACATCAGGGTCTAAACAATCTTAAACTCACCTATTGGAGCCATCTTTATAGTTCTCTTAATGCAATACTCCTACTTTATTTTTTGGTGTTACCCTACTCATCCACCTCAGTATCCAAATCTTGTTTCCAGTATCAATCGATTTTTTTGTTCATTGACAAATGCACTCAATGGTTGGTACAAGAATCTCTAAATGGTGGCATCACTAACAAATATGGGGACACAAAAAAAAGCAAATCGTTACAATCACATCATCAAACCAAGCCTTTAACCATCCATCTAGGGTCAAGGTCAATTTCAGGAGTGCCAACATCCACTCAACCCTAATAGAAGACATTGAGAGCAAATAATATGATGGGATTATCCAAAACAAAATGTCATCATTTTTCACTGAAGCAAAGAGAATAAGGTCATGTACATAAGTCATATTGGGCTCCTATTTTCCTAGAACGATGCACTTGGTTCTTCAATATTGGAGGAAAATTCTCCCAACAGTTTCAAGATTTGTTTTTACCTTCGTACTTTAATTCCAAAATTAGGTGAATTTTTTTTCTCAGCTACCTAAAAGACTATGCAGAATGCGGTCTTACATTGCATGCAATAATGTGATATACAACAGAAATTCTTCGTCCACCAATGTTATCAAAACCGAACCGGTCTGCAGTCAAACTGGACCGCGACTGTCTTCTCTCAGTTCAGTTTTATAGAAAAAACGACAGAGATAAAAAAAACTGCAGAAAACCGCAACTTGTGACCCAGTTAAAACCGTTTAGAAAATTTTTTTTTTTAACACTTTGTGGACTCTAACGACACGTCGACACCTAGACATCAAGGACTCTAGTCACTCTACAACTCTACGTTTCCTATGAAGTCCATTCACATTCCCATCGTCTAGTCAGTTTGTCCCTTCTCTCAGTCTCGGCTCCTCTACCTCTTTCATCATCTCTGCTTTCATCTTCCTTACTCCCAGCCTTTCTTCTACTTCCTTTCCTCGTCTCTCCGGCTTCCAGAGATCCATCGGCGTCTGACGGTGCTGCAGCTGTTTCTGGCGTGAAGTGATTGTGATTGGTATGAACTTCTGTTGTTTCTGGCTTTCTTCTGCAGAACTTTTGTATGGCATGAGGAATTCTACTCTTTTGCTCAGAAGTATATATTATAAAACTCATTTTTCATTTATGAGCAATTGTGATGACTGATGAGGATATAAATCTCATTTTTGCTCTTGTTTGATTGATTTTTATTAAAAAGGTAGGAATGGTTAAAATAGAGTGAATGGTGGTTCCATTTTGTTTTTGAGGTGAATTAAATCATCTTAGCAACTGGAACTTGGAAGTTGGAACAGAGAGAAGCTCATATATCATATGCGCATATATTTTTCTTATGTCTTTGCGATGTGGTGATGTCCCACAACAACTAATACAAAATCAATAAGAAAACACATGTATACTTAAATCAGTACAAATGATTTGATTTCCTCACACCATTTTCTGTACATCTGATCCAAATTCCAAAGACAACAGATGCACCGGGTATGGGTATACTGCAATACTAACCTCCAACTCTCCATTCAAACACTGAGAGGTCCCTAACTGAGAATGGTTTGATTATTTTAAGTCAGAAAAAAAAATCATGAAACATTGAGTTTATTTGAACAATGAGAGGTCCCTAACTGAGTATTTCCAGTTTGACAAAAAAAATCATGAAACACAGAGTTTATTCGAACACTGAATCTGAGAAGTCCCTAACTGAGAATAGTTTGATCATTTCCAGTTTGAAAAAAAAAAAATCATGAAACACAGTTTATTCGAACACTGAATCTGAGAAGTCCCTAACTGAAAATGGTTTGATTATTTCCAGTCTGAAAAAAATTCATGAAACAGAGTGTAAAATAATTTAAAAAAAAAACATATTCTGACAGGGCCAAAAATGACAGTTTTATTCAAATAAAAAAATTGGACTTGTTTGAAATTCAATCAAATTAAATAACTTAGATGTTTTGGACTATTACTCTTCTGTTGTATGGTATGTATTTCTAACCAAGTCTCAAGTCACAAGAGGTTTTACACAAAAGAAATTACTCTTAGCAAATTTTTGCAACAGTAGTACATTAATTGGGAAAGAAACCATATTCGAATTAGAAGAAATAGAGTAGTATATATAATTTTACAAATGAGATTTTCTTGAAACCAACACTATGGTGGAATTAATTAGTCAATGTTGTTATTCTTTTTAGTTTTTACTCATGTTTATACATTTTTCGTCAAGTGGAATTTTTTATTGACTTACAATTTTCTTTTTGTGTCAATTGTTGCTAATTTATTATATCTTTGTTAGTTTACAAGTTGTATCAATGTCAAATCTTTCGGAGTCTGATTCTGCTCCGCTATCTCATATTCAAACTAAGGAGTCTCGCTCAACATGTAGAAAGACTGATATTGCATGGAACCATGTGAAAGTAGTTGATGATAATCATTTAGAGTGTCTTTATTGTGATAAAATAGTTAAAGGTGGAGGGATCCATTGAATGAAACATCATTTAGCTTGTGCTAAATGCAAAAGAGTTCACATATGCAATGTTGTCAAACTTGAATCGTATCGAAAATCAGTCGAGAGGTGTGAATCGTGAATCGAAAATCGTAGAATCGTAAGATTCATAATAATATTTTTTAATTATTATTTATATTATAATTACATATAACATGACATATAAAATAAGAATTTTGCAATTCCTCATAATATATAAACAAAAATGAGATTTAAATATAAATATTAAGAACTGATAAATTTAAAGAAACTAGCAAATAAATCAATGACATTTAAATAAACCTTAATAAGTAATAACATCCATCAAATATTTTGATTTTTGAAGATGAATTTTTCAGATTTAAGTTAAGTTGGCATGAAAATTTGATACTAATATATTTTTCAAAAATGTTCAATTTACTGTAGCAGGCATTTTGGCCAAAAAGTATGAAAAAATAGAGTTTTTAATGATAAAAACCAAAAACAAAAAACAAAAAAGTGATTTTATTTATAAAAAATAAATAGCCAGAACTTTGAAAAACAATGCAGTGTGACGGCAATGGTTTTCAAAGCAACAAAAGAGTCCTCGCCCATGACTGTTAACGGCAAAATTGGCATATTCGTGACTTACTTTTGTTAAGATGTAACATAAAGCCTCGAGAAAGCAAGACAAGTGAAAGAAGAAAAAAAAAAGGATAGAAACGCGTGTTTTGCCCAAAACCCTAAATGAAAAAGCACGAAAATGGCAGAAAGGCAAAACGAAGAGGGGAAAGAAGAACGAAAGGGAGAAACAAAAAACAGAGAGAAAAGTTCCTAAAGATCGATCAGGTATGTTCTTCTTCGCTTCTTCCTTCTATTTTTTCTTCTTTTCTTCCTCCTTATTCGTCTTCCTCTTTCTAGCTTTCTCCACAAAATCACACGCGTCTACTATTCTATGGGTTGACTCGCACGATTTTGGACACAATTTTCACAAAGACATTGGAAACAGGATCTAATAAAGGATACGAGCACAGAGATTGGCATTTGAGAATAAAAAGGTACAAGAAGAGAAATGTGGGATCTACTTTGATTTTTGGCAAGACAAAGGACATTTGGGGGAGAAAAACATAAATATTTGAATCCAGCAGTGAACATAGTATGCAACAAATGAGTATCATTTCCCATTTAATGGTTTTTGCACACACACTGCAGCTCACAAAAGCTCTAAACATACCTCACTTTTCTTTTTATATTTATATATAACCTCGCTATATGGGTGAAATTCAAGGACCAACAAAGGTCACAATTTCAAGGACCAAAGTGAAAGAATCATGCATCTCTTCGTGCACCAGTACATCCCGTCTTTATGAGGATAACCTTGAGATCTAAACCTCCAAGTTTGACACTTTACCTCCAACTAGAAAATTTACACAACTCAACCAAGTCTTGTTAAGTTTTATGGCTCAACGACTCACCAACTAGAAAACTGGCTCAACTCAACCAAGTCTTGTTACGTCTTAAGGCTCACCTTTGTTAAAATGAGTTACCCAAGCTATGTTAAAAAAAAAATCATGAACTAAATAGGGTCCAAACGCATGACCTTCATGTGGATTTTTTTTTTGTAATGGTAAAATTTACACGACTCAACAAAGTCTTGTTAAGTTTTATGGCTCAATGACTCACCCACTAGAAGACAGACTCAACTCAACCAAGTCTTGTTACGTCTTAAGGCTCAAATCTCAATGGCTCACCTTTGTCAAAATGAGTTACCCAAGCTATGTTAAAAAAAGTCATGAACTAAATAGGGTTCAAACACATGACCTTCATGTGGATTTTTTTTTGTAATGATAATATTTTTTTTTCCCAAAAAAAAAAACGAATACTAATACAGCCTGGGAAGAACAAGCTCAAAACATAGAAAACTAACAAAAACTTCACGGACCAAGGACAAACCACCAGGTCAGACAACACACTAAGAAAAGATTCAATTGCTTAGGCTCACTCCTCCTTTCACCAGCCCAACTGATTTGTAGTTTGTTTCCCTCCTAACATGCAGCACAATAAAAAAATTGCAGTGATTTGTCTCACCCTCTCTACCTTATCTAAGAACTTCCAGGGGCATAAGATACCCCAAACCCATTGACTCACTACAAAGAGTTCACCTCCACTTCAACCTATTGCTGTAATTACAGAGCATGAAGCTCAACCTCATTTGCATGGCAATCATTTATGAGGCCAACAAAGGACATTATCGTCTCTGATTCTACATTCTGAATCAGCCCGCAAAGTCTTGCTTTACTCACATCAACCAATGCACTGCCATCAGACCTTCATGTGGAAAATCCTTGTACATATATCACCCCACACATCTTATTGTCTTTAAAATATATAGTAATTTAGTTCATTATAATCAACTGTTTAAAATGGTCTATTTCAGTGTTGTATTTTTTAAAATTAGTGCTTTGAGTTTGAATAAATGAATAATTCTTCCAAAATGTTTTTTTAAAAGTATACTTTTTCCATTATATCACCCATTAAAAATTTAAATCTTAATTAAAATAAGAAAGTAAAGGATAAATGGTTCATGTACAACTTATCACAGCACTTTTTAAAGGAGAAGGTCCACTAAAACACCAAATATATGATGGTTAGGATCTTTTTTTTGAATGATAATGACTTTAGGACCTATCTATGCATGATAATATACTACATAGATTAAAATAATTCAATTAAAAAATATGACACGCCAGAGTTGCTACAACAACCTACCCAAGTCAAAATTAAGCTCAGGAACTACATGTGATAATATATTAAGTAGTTCTAAATAATTCAAATAAACATATGACCCGCCCAAATTGCTGCAACAACCTGCCCAGTTCAAAATTAAGGTCAGGAAAATGGAGTATTGAGTGCTGAGTTTTCCAACCTTGCTTCATTCTTTAAAAATGTTACAGTGGACATCACAAGTGATGTGAATGTAAATATGTAAATCATGCAATTATATTTGCCAGAATAAATAAATAAATCGTGCTATTATAACAACTATTATTGCAGAACTATTAGGTGAAGTGTTTGGATACAAACCAATGCAGTAACGTCATGCTGGCGACAGTAGATATCAGCAGATGAAAGATTTGTAAGATCTGATGCACCAAGTATTCTTGGAGATGGCTCCATAGGTGCATTACTGGGATCAGATGTGCCAAGTACTCTTGGAGATGGCTTTCTAGGTGCATTATTAGGAAAGGCTTGCCCACTAGTAGAATGATTATAAACATTTGGCATCAGATGCCCCACTGAAATGTTTAATACACTCGTATGATCAGCTGTTACATTTTGGGGATGAAAAGAACTCATCCTCATTTCCTGAAGCAACATGGCAGTCACATTAGAAAAATTACCACTTTGACTTGAATAAAAGATATAGCATACAAATAACATGATAAGAAAGCAATGATTAGCATTCTTTTTTCAGAAAACGTCCCTACACCTTAAAAAAAATGACAACACAGATGTAGATATCACGCTGTCAAATTGTACAACCACCGAGGCAGCCATGCTAGGAGTATTGCAAAAGTTAGATATGGCTAAGATTACTAGAAAAGGGAGGAAAATCAGGTGATTAAAGACCATGGTGCATAATCGAAAGAAAGCAACATATTAAATGTAAACATAAAATAGAACAATACCAATATTAATCAGAAAATAACATGAAAATAAAACAAATAAATTAATTAAAACATACCTGCTGGTTGTGAGCTAGAGGAATCGCTCCAAGCTTTGGCTGATGTTGAATGATCATTGTATTTTCCCTGTTACCGGCGAACTGGATTTCATTTCCAGCTCTCCCATGCTTATCATCAAACCCCAATTTCAATCCTATGGTAGGCCCACCAGATTGCTGATAACTGCTCAATGGAGGCCCTGTCTTGTTCTGAAACATGGGGTCACTGACTTGTTTTTGGTGGATAGCATCCATCCCTGATTGCTGTGCTTGAACCAAAGAACCACCAGTCAGTGGTGGATCTATAGAAGAGCTGGTACTCTGCTGGGTATGAACCGGTTGGAAATTCGTGTGTGGAGTGTGAACTGTATGGGTTCCAGCAGGAATGGTGTTGATGGATGTGAACCGAGAATTTTGAACTTGAGAAGAGGGAAACCCAAATTGATTCCCTTGCTGCTGTGGGATCTGCTGACCCTGCAAGTGTGAAATTTGCTGCCCTTGTGGATATGGATTTTTCTGTAGCTGAGGTGAAAATTGCTGGCCAAGATGTTGTAGCATTTGATGACCCTTCTGTTGTGGCACCTGTTGCCCCTGATTCTGGTCAAGCAATTGCAACCCCTGACATGGGTTAGGCCATTGATTTCCATGTTGTTGAGGTGTCACATGATTTCCCATCTGTTGCTGCTGCACCTGTTGTTTTTGTGGCATCTGTTGTGCCTGCTGCTGTAGCATTGGCAGCCCTTCCTGTTTTAGATATTGTTGACCCAGTAGCTGAGGCATTTGCTGCACCTGTTGCTGCACCATGCCATATTGTTGTGGCGGGCCAATAATGGATGAAGATGCCAGATTCGGTGAAGCAGTTGAGGGAGGACCTTGTAGGAAATCAGTATGCAAAGCGGTTGGCCTTTCATACTGAGTGACATTTGTTTCAGGATTCCAATAATACAAAAAGCCTGTGCCTCCATCAATCAATCCCTTCCAGGGATTCGGAAGGCTGGGATCATCTGGTGCATAATGAGGTTCCAAGGAAGCCGGAGCCAACTCAGCAGTTGCCATTTTCTAAGGGAAAAAAGAAGGAAAGAAATAAATATGACCTAAACCAGATGCTTTGATTGCAGAAGTAAAAAGAAGTTATGCTTTTTGCAGCACAACAATGAACCTCAAAAATGAAATGGATCAGCAAATTCCAGATGCCAACCGTCTGTGTCATAAAATAAAGAAGAAAATATTATTTTTTTCACCCCGAATCACATACATTTTAACTATTTTTTAAACAGCAGATGGTCGAGCATTGCCAAATGTGCATGAATTTGAAACCAACTCCGTGGGAAACTTGCTTTCTAGCATCAGAAATTATTATTGGCACGAAAACCCAAAACAGGTGTGGAAGAAAAATTGGATAGATCATATTCACCCAATATGATACAGAAACCACAGACTATATTAGGTGGGATACCCTTTTTCCCGGGCACAAATAATAATCTGCACCAATCACCAATACTAGTGTAGGGTAGAACTTTTTTCATAAGCACTCTTCCTAATGTGTGATTGATTTCCAGGATATGTGAACATACATCAGTAGGTGAAAAGAATCAATTCAAACAAATTGTAGATCAAAACATCACACAATCACAATGGAAAATCCCCGACCTAAATAAGTATCAAATAGGAGCAATTTCAACAAATTCAATATTTAGAGCCAAACTTTTGTGATACCTCCAGGGGCAACTCTGCATACGCTAGAAAATCAACGCAACCTGAATTCCAAACTCCATAAAAAAAAAAAAAAACGATGGAATAAAAAAAAATCAAGGACCTTAAAAACCTTCAAAAAAATCTGATTGATGTGTCCTTCAATTCCCTCGTTAAAGTGGAGAGAACAAATCGCAATTCGTTAAAAACTTTATAAATCAACAGTTGTCGATTAAATCTCTACAAATCAAACTGGTCAAACCATAAACGTAAGAATCATCGAAACGAAGCAAAATCGCTCACAGAAACCAGAATTCCTAAAGAATGAGATGAGGTACCTCAAGAATGATAAGACGGCGAATTAGTGCAAATTGCGAAGAGAGATCAGAAAATCCTCCCTTTTTTTTTCTTGAGACGTAATGCAGATAGCCAGGAACCCTAACGCCTCATACACTCGTTTTGAGAACGAAAAAGGAAAGGACGAGTCTATTTCCTTCACGCCTCTTCTTTATATAGACGGGCTATGCCAGCACGTCCTGATTTTTTCCGATGATTTTCCGAAAAGGAGATTCTTTTTTAAGGAAATGCTCCTTTTCACTTTATTTTATATAATAAATATTTTTTTAAGTCAAAAAAATTATTTTTTGTCATTTAAATGCAAATAAGATAGAGAGGATGTCCCTTTAAAAAACATAGAATTGTCACTTACTATTTTTTCAAGTTTTTAAATTGACTGAAATTCCTATTTTATTATTAAAAACATCAACTAAATAGAAATATAAAATTATATAGGAACTTATTTCATCATGATACATTGATATTTATTTTAATATTCTTACTTATCTGTAGGGAAATTTTGGTGAAAACACCTCAAAATTAACCAGTTTTGGTTAAATCACCTCAAAATTAACCAATGTTGGTAACAATGACTAAAAAATAACCTCATAATATCTCATGTTATGATTAAAATGTCTTTCATTGCACTAGCAAACCAAGTTTGTATGAACACTTCAAACGTAGCCACCCGAACTCCATGCTCGAATGCAAATTGGATACTTTGCTCTATCACAAAACACAAAAAAATAAATTAGTTCTTTAAGTAGTTCCAATATTTTTTTATCAATCTTTCATTCTTTTTTTTCCCCTCATTGTTTTGTTAGCTTCAATATGATAATCACTTCACTGCAAAAAATACTGAGAAGATTCAATTGATTTTCGGGCAAAAAACACTTGAACAGCATCCTCTAATGTCCTCAAATGCTTTCTATTTTCGAAAATATTAAAGATGTTTCCATCAATGTCATTCTTGAAACACTTAATTTCTCACTTAGTCACTATAAAATGACTGACTATCGATTATAGTGTTCAAATTTTTCCCAATTGAATAGAGTAATCCCCGAGAGTTGGAGCTTAGTTTTAATGATTTTATACTGAAAAATTGTGTTAAAATGAAGAATTTGAAGTAAGTTTGAATATGCAAAACCAACGGCAACTACGATAAAAATGGATGACTGTTTAGAGGATTTTGGGGATGTGAAGCTCACGATAAGAGTAAAATAGAAATAGTAATTTTGATTTTACACTTTTGAAGTTAAAACTTGAAGTGCAAAACTGAAAATGAAAAAGAAAAAATAAATCTGATCTTGATTTTGAAAATGTAACAAAACACAATCAAATAAATTAGTTCTTTAAATCGTTCCAATATTTTTTTATCAATCTTTCATTATTTTTTTTTCCCTTATTACTTTGTTGTTAGCTTCAATATGATGATCACTTCACTGCAAAAAATACTGAGAAGATTCAATTGATTTTCGGAGAAAAAAACACTTGATCAACATCCTCTAACTTCCTCAAGTGCCTTTTATTGTCAAAAATATTAAAGATGTTTCCATCAACGTTATTCTTGAAACACTTAATTTCTCACTTAGTCACTATAAAATGGCTGACCATCGGTTATAGTGTTCAAATTTCTTCCCAATTGACTAGGGTAATCCCCGAGGGTTGGAGCTTAGTTTTAATGATTTTATACTGAAAATTTGTGTTAAAATGAAGAATCTAAAATAAGTTTGAATATGCGAAACCAATGGCAACTACAATAAAAGTGGACGAATGTTTAGAGGATTTTGGGGATGTGAAGCTCACGGCAGGAGTAAAATAGAAATAGTAATTTTGATTTTACACTTTTGAAGCTAAAACTTAAAGTGAAAAATTGAAAATAAAAAAGAAAAAAAAATTCTGATCTTGATTTTGAAAATGTAAATCCAGTGATTAGAGTAAGAATGACAGAGATAGAATTCAAGCGATATAAAAGGGTATATTCATCTTAAATTTAGCACGAGATATTCTAAGCTAAATAATTTTTTTGATGACACTACCGCCAGAACTCACATTTTTTGAGGTATTATACAAAATAACGGTGAGTGGTATAAATCTTTTATTTCAAATTTATTTATATTATGTTTTGAGTAACAAACAAATGGAAAGTGTTGAATTCCTCGAAAAAATACTGTCCATTCATTACTAGATACAACTTAGTTTTGTAACTCGACAACACTTTATATTAGCTCCTCGATCTAAGCTTCTCGGTAGGAATTTCATGATGAACTATTTAGAAGTTTTGACATTTAACACAAGTTTAACTCATCAATAAGTGATTGATAATCTATAAGATTTTGACTCTCGATAAAATAGCTTTATGTATGATTTTTTACTTTATCACAACACATGCAAATTTAAACTTTGCGTTGAAAAAAGATTATTCACTATGATTGCAATAGTTAAATACGACACACAAAAATAAATTTAAAGATAAAAAATCAATGTATCAAGTACATATTTTAAAACTGTAAGTGCAAGGAAAAATAAGGGTAGTGATCCTCCACATGTATTTTGTTTAATGAGACATGAGATTTAAAGTATTGTCCATTTTACCCACTGTTTTATGAAGGCATTTAAAAAAATTTAGTGATCTGGTCAGTGAGTCAGTCAGTGATCCGATTTCAATGATCTGATCAGTGTTTCGATTTGTTGTTCTGTATGAAAAAAACAGTCTCAATTAGATAAATTTCAGTGACCCGGTCACTAAGCTGATTTATACCGCAGTAAAAGGATTAGTAATTTAGTGAGCTGATTTATACTATAGTGGAAGGGTAAAATGAACAATACCACAAATCCCGTGTCTGGTTAGAGAAAACACTCATGAGAGAATTGCTATCTAAAAACAATTACTCTCTTTCTGTTTGAAAGAATAATTACTCTTGAATTTGTTATGAAACACAACTTTGAAGTGTGTAACTACATACTTATTACTAGTTTTTTTAGAGATTGATATGAAGGTTATTGATAAAAAAAAAAGATATTACATTGTAAATGTTTGAAGATATGATTTATGATAATACCAATTGAAAAAGTAGAATTTATAAAATCGATTTCAGATAAATGCGGTATTAGCTCTAATGATGGTAATTTCATGTTAATATCCGCATGGGCATATTAACAGTGACTATAATGATTGACAAAAATCATCTAACCTTCATTTCTAAGTTGAATGTTTTTTAATAATATTATTTTTTTAAGAAGCCTTTCTGAGAGTTTATTTAAGTCTTTTATGAAAGAAATTCTTTGCTAATATGAAGATAATAAGTTTTGACGTTGTAATTTTTTATTTTAAAAATTTAGTTGTTATATATAAATTAATTTTAATATTTATTTTCTCATAAAATTAAAATGACTGAGTAAGAGAATTTTCCTCGAGTCTTCTAATTAATAGAATTCTTTATTTATAGTTTTATACCAATCAATCAAATGCCTCAACTTCGATAGAGCCGTTCGGCCGTCTCTGAAAAGTCGTCGTGCAAGTGCTCGCTCTACTGCTAATTTTAGGCGTGGATTCAACGCCAACACCGCCAATGGCAACCGTGGACGTTAGTTACGACGTCATTTTTAAGGGATGAATCACTAACGGTGATTTAGATCCGTTAACTTCCATCTCCAATAATAAAAAAAGGCCCATTCTCATTTGCAGAGAAACTCGTCGTGGAGACAGCTCGCTGAGATCTGCTCGATCCGATCGCCTGATTTTCCCTCTCTATCTCTCTCTTCTACCACTGTAAGCTTCGTTTTTCCTATTTTTTTTCCCTTTTATATCTTCTTCCTTATCCGGTCTCCTCGTTTCGTCACTCGTCTTTTCACGTTCTTTTGATGTTTTAGATTACCTTTTTTTTTTTTGCAATTTCGATCGAGATCTGACGAATTCCTCCATTTCTTTCATGGATCTGGATGGATTTCAGACGTTCGTCTCTCTCATTTTTCTCACTCGTGTTTGGATCGTCCGTATGTGTTTTACTTGAAAGATTTGCGGATACGAGTTGAATTCCACGATCTTTTGGATGCATGGAAAGAAAATAAAATTCCTGGAGAATGATCAACATTTAAACTAAAAGTGGTTGCTTTTGGTTAAAAATAGTTATTTCCCCCCTCCTGGAAGCGCCTTTCTTTCCATGAATCCACGCAAAGGCTTAGTTGTGCTAGATTTTACTGTTGTCCAGTGGATTTTCTTGCCCTATGTGGTTGTATAATGTGGATCTGGGGTTGAATTGCATGCCCGGTTAGTTTTGCATGCGGAACACCTTTGCAACATTGACGTGCATGCTTATTTGATTGATTTGTGGTCTTTGTTAGAAAGACATGCTATTTTCCCTTTAATTGTTTTGGTAAGTTTTAGAATGACTTACTAGAATGCTTTGTTTACTTAATTTATTCTCATAGGAGTTTTGTTATTTTACTTCGTGATTGTTTTACTCTTCGATATGTAAAGGTTGATTTCTTTCTTAAATCTGGTGCTGGAGGTTGAATTGTTTTGATTGAAATGGTGTTTCCTTTCTCTAGCCAACTCAGTTTGGCAATTTTGTGATTGCCTTTGAACTTCTTTTTTTTATGAGTATTTTATTGGTATTTTTTCTTCATTCTACTGGCTTGACATTGATTTCATTTGTGTAATACTTAGATATTTGATTTTATTTTCTTGACCCTCTTGATGGATTATGGAAATACTATACCCTTTTTACTTTTGTTTTTGAATTTCTTCAATGTGATAATAGATCTGTTGTTTAAATGATATAGAAATATTCCTTTTAAGAAAATATTAATCGTTGAAATGTTAAAGACATTTCCTGGGCCTGTTTGGTAGAAAGTTCCAGAAAAGCTCATAATCATAAAATTCAGGAACTAGCAAATTTCCATAGTTGTCGATGTGGTATAATTGGCTAATTTCACTAGTTGTGGTTTAACTAGCAAATAAGTGTTTGATGGCTTGGAGTTAAATTCACTGGAATTGGAATGATGTGGGATTTCACAGTCCTGTTTAGAATTTTGATTTCTGCAAATGTGGGACCCTATGGTCGATTTTGTAATTTTCAAAAGTTTCCAATTCCACCCCAGAATTCCTGGCTAACAAACAGGTCCTTGGAGCACTTCATCATTAACTGGGTTGGAGGCACTTGTTGAACTGCACCTTAGTGTTTGTTGAAGAAAGTGAATGTTTTGAGTAGAGGGGAAAAACTAATGTTCTGGCGACCATATCATTTTATTTTATCTTTTTTGGGGAAGAAGATCTCCAGATGAAGCAATTGGGATCATCCAATGAATACGACTTTCACTAGGTGGAACATTATGGATCCCACTGCCAAAATGATGTTCCATGTATACCAAATTCAAATCACTGATATATTGAGGAAGTGCTTGTTTATAGAAAACCTTGTTTTCCATATTTGTTCAGTCACCTGATAACTTATAACACCTTTGCATGCTAAATTGGCAGGCATCTGTAATTTGTGGTTAGGAATCAGATGGACCATGTTCAGGCTGGGCCTGGTCTATCCGAAGCCTGCTTTTTGCAGTCCAAACTCTCGTTGCTTTCAGTCAAATAGGCCAAATTCCATGCCATAGATGGAACCAGGGGTTTAAAAATCGGCCAGGCCGATAATTTTATCTCTCCTCCCGATATTGGCATTTTCTCTTTCCTCAGATATCGAACCGTGAAAAAACCGCAAAAAATCGTGAAAGCCGTATCGGATGGACCATGATGAACCGCAAAAAACCGTGTAAAAACCATATCGGTGTTTAAAAAAAAAAAAATCATTATTTATGAATATCGGCCGATATTGTGACCGATATTTCGGACCGAATAACGGCCATATCGGCCGATAATATTTATATACGGCCGATACATATCGTATCAGCCGATATTAAAACCTTAGGATGGAACGACATGGTTCAAGAGTGGACCTGACTTCCCAAACCCCATTTTTTCGGCTGGGCTCTTTGGGCTTTCAGTCAGAAAGGTCAAAGTTCCTCACTGTCTGTGAATCTCGCAATACCTGTTTGGTTTGCGCCTATAACAAATTTGAGGATGAAAAACTGGTTTGATTTTTTTTTCTTTTCTTTTGATATCTTCCATGTTAAAATGGATCCTGCATTTTTTTTCTTCTTTAAATTGCATTTGGTTTTTGAAAATGAGTTGATGCATGGAATGTCATTTCTGCATTGATTTATGTGGAAGTCCTGTATTACTGCTCGATGAATATGGAGTGCATGCTCTCTCTCTGAATTTTTGTTTTATGTTTAAGAAACCAAAGTTGATTTATGTAGTTAAAGAGGAAAGCCAGAGTCGTCGTCATCATCATCATCATCATTATTATTTAAATTGTAACATGGCTTGGAGTTGCAGCCTTATGGTTGCAATAGTGAACTTTAATGAGGAAGGCCAATGTTGGGTAGCCCATGAGGAACCATAACTATTATTGTTAAGCTTCTGATCAATCAGTGGACTCTTTCT
>CM039089.1:6576828-6595917 GCA_022113865.1 Chimonanthus praecox | reverse complement strand
TTTTTTCCTCTTACATCGGATGTGGGACTATCATTCGCACACCAACATATTCCTCTTCCAATCTTTTATATATAAAAAAAAAATCTTTCATTTTGATGATTATATTACAAATTACACACTAATTTTTAGGTTGGCCCAACGAAGAAAAGAATAATAGCAATGAATTGGGTTGGTATGAAAGCAGCCGAGAGTGGAGAATTAAATGCCATGGAAACGGGTAATGGGAAGCCTGCAACATCAGACTGATTCCACCTTCAGACATTAAACTTCCAATAATAATTCAATTGAATAAAACTGAAGATGGATATCTTATACTAAACACATGGGTTTCTCTATGCAGCTTCTGCATGTGTTGAACATGCACCAGTCAGTACCATTCAGTACACCACCGGCCACTGAATCTGTCTTGGCTAACGTGGAGAGACCCCACCTCCCTTCATCGTGTCAACTCTAGACTCACTCCTTCGATGTTGACAGAAAATTATTATAAATATCTAAAATATGATATATTGAAGCAGAGTTTCTCGCTGATATCTGAATATCGACTATAGTAAGATTTAAATCCTGCGTCTGACCATCCGATTGAGCTGACTTTCATTGGGTGGATTAGTCCATGTCGAGCAGTGAGTGGTCGGTCACATATAGCAAGGAAATTTGAAATTGCACTGTTGATTTGCATAATGGTTAACTCACATCAGATGTGAAAGAATATTCTTATCATCCACAATTTTAGGTTGGTTTTTATTTTTATTTTTAATTTTGATTGGTGAATGTATCAACGGAGAAACCGCAGTAGAGGTACAGATAAAGGTACAATAATAAAAAAATAAAAGAAGCAAAAAAAGGAAGCCCTCTTTCTCCAATACACCCAAAAGTCCAAAACACAGAGAATCCGAAACAGAAAAGATAAGAACAACATTTAAAATAATTATAATATTGTGTATGTGGGTCTCATTCAGAATATTCAATTGGTGTATGAAATCTACCTTCGACTTGAGATCGAATTTCTTTGTCTTTTCTAGAAAAGATTGTAGATAAGATAAACTGTGAGTTTTGAAACTATCAAAGAGTCAATTTTATATTTTATATTTTTAAGATTCTTATAATTCTTTTAGTTTAAGTGCTACTTGAGATGAAAATATTATACTCTGTTTATTATTACTGGATTTCTCGAATTTAGAATGTGATTTTTTACTTCATATTGAAGTTTGTTTCATAAAAAAAATGGTGATACGATTTGGTGACTTGTTAATTTCGACTTTGATTATATATATATATATATATTTCGTGGGTCGAGCTCTAATTGGTAGTATATAAATTTCTGATTATCTAATTTTTTGTTGCATTGAATGTAAATTATAATAAGGGCAGTATATAATGCCATTTTTTTTTACTGTGAGTGAAAATTGTAGCTATAGTGAGAGCCATATTTTCTTTGAGTTTTTTGCCTTTGAACATAATGAATCGGTGTTGAACTTATAGACGTGCTTAAAGAGAACTATGAAAATCTCTGTATTATAATTTAATTCCCTTTGTTGATTTTTCTTTATTCTATTTTCTTTTTTATATCATTATTTCTGTATGGAAAAAAAGATGTTTTGTGATTTTGTCACAACATTATTTTTTATTTATTTTTATTATTCACATGCTGACAAAAAACAACATATTTCCAACAAAAACATGCCATAGAGATTCTCTCCCACTCGAATTGGCAGCCTTAGGGGCACCCACAAAGAGAAGATATGTTAGTTTTTTCTTTATTTAGTTATTTATAATCTCTTTTGCTTTTATGTTATATTTTATGGGAGGAGAATATTAGATGATTATGTATCATATCAGGATTAATTTCGTTTCAGTCTCTTTCAAATGCAGATTTAATGGCTGTTTTCCAGCCATTGCAACGAAACTTGCTGCTGGGTTTTAGGGTCCAAACGTCCCAGTCTTGCATGCAAATCCACTGACTTCATTGCTTAAAATCTTGATAAAACCAAAAGCTAAAATCAGGCCCATAATTCCGTGGACATGGTTTCCATGCCCGGCCTGATTTACATGAAGATCTTAGTCAATTGTGGGTTTTGTGCTGCCTTAAATAATTTTTCCACTTAGTGCAAACCCAGCAACTCACGTTTCATGATAGAAACCTTCCATTTTGGTTCTCAGGCCCACAAACTGTTCCAAGCTTGCCATTTGAGTGGGCTTCTGCCAAGTTAGTATCAGTGGGGTCCACATGGGTGGTGACTCAGTTGCTGATGTGGATTTTGTAGGTCCGCTGGCATTGCCAACAATTGGGCTCAGATTTATGGGCTTTTGAGGTCCAAAACTGTCCTAAACTAGCCAGGCCCAAAACTGATGCAAATGGGCTCCGATTCAGACACAGTGGGTCTAATGTATTGTGTTCAGCCCCCGTTTTCCTCCATCAATCTGCGCGTAAATTTAGAGATCCAATTCGTCAATCTGGTCAAATTGAGTCCACCTATCTTCGACTAGGTTCGCATTGGATACGTCACGTTCGGTGTCCGCATCAAATTATAGAGCCTATTAGTGCTTATGGTGTCCTTAGATTTGTATTTTCTGATTTACTAAATGGTTTTCTCTTGAACAGACTTAACATGGGTTCATTCATTCAATCCTAAACCTTGAATGACTCTTGGGACAGCAAGGCACCCTTCTTAGAACTTTCTCTAAGCCTAGGGTTTCACTTGAATTGAGAGAGATTATTAACTTAATTTTTTTTGGTGATTCCAATAGTGGAACTGAAATGATAACTCTTTCTTATATACGATAACACAAGCTTTTGTATCTCTCTCTGTTTCATTAATAATATTTTACTGTTCTCTGTCTAAAAACATAAATGACCATCTTGTCGGATAGAATCTCATCACATTTGGGCTGCGTTTAGATGGGGGTAAAAGGGGATAACCCCTCTTACCTTCGTTTGGTAACAAGGGAGTGAGGATAAAAATTTAAAAATTTAACCCTCTCATTCCATTTTTGAATACCCCTTTAAAGGTTGGAGTATTCACAATATCCTATTCCCCAATATCCCTTGCCTTCATTTCTTTATCAATTATATATTATAAAATTAATATCTTTAAAAAAAATATATGATATAATTAAAAAATATATATTTCAAGTAATTAGCAATTTTATTTTGTTTGAAATTTATTTTAAAAATGTATCAATATTTTCAACATGATGCATTTGAATGAGGGGTAAATTTTACGGGGGTTACCTTTGAGTAGGGGTAACTGTAATGAGGGGTAAACTGACATATTAACAATTTTATGAGAATTACTATTTTTTTATTAAATATATCTTAATATAAATAACAAAAATAAAATTTTATGAAACATAATTGTCAAAATATCCTATTTTTAAAGGTAATTCTGTCGAAATTTCGATAAAGTCTCAAAACTCCGAAAGAGTTGGAAGTTCATGATAATTTCTTTCGGAGTAATTAGTAATTTATTCTGTTGGAAGTTTAAACATTTTCAACATGATGCAATAGGATGAGGGGTAAATTTTACGGGGGTTACCCTTGAGTAGGGGTAATTGTAAACAGGAGTAATCTAACATATTAATAATTTTATAAGAATTAATAATTTTTATTAAATCTATATAATATAAAATTAAAAATTAAATTTTATGAAACATAATTGTCAAAATGTCCTATTTTTAAGGGGTGATTCTGTTGAAATTTCAATAGGGTCTAGAAACTCCGAAAGAGTTTGAAGCTCATGGTAACCTCTTTCGGGGTAATTAGTAATTTATTCTGTTGGAAGTTTAAACATTTTCAACATGATGCATTTAGATGAGGGGTAAATTTTACAGGGGTTACCCTTGAGCAGGGGTAACTGTAAGCAAGGGTAATCTGACATATTAACAATTTTATAAGAATTAATAATTTTATTAAATTCATATAATATAAAAAATAAAAATAAAATATGAAACATAATTGTCAAAATGTCCTATTTTTAAGGGGTGATTCTTTCCAAATTTCGAAAGGGTCTCGAAACTCCGAAAGAGTTTGATGTTCATGTTAATTTCTTTTGGGGTAATTAGCAATTTATTTTGTAGGAAGTTTATTTTAAAAATGTGTCAATATTTTTAACGTGATGCATTTCGATGAGGGATAAATTTTACAGGGGTTACCCAGGGTTACCCTTGAGTAGGGATAACTTTAAGCAGGGGTAATTTGACATATTAATAATTTTATGAGAAGTAATATTTTTATTAAATTCATATAATATAAAAAATAAAAAATTATAAATTTTTACGAAGAGATATGTTGATATTTTTTATTCATTTATTGGGATTTAAAATAATAATATCAAAAAAATTCTTTATTTATTTTTTTAATGTTAGAATGCAAGTGTTCATTTTAAATTATAATTATGAAAAATAATTTATAAAAAATGAATAATATTATTATAAGTTATATTATTAGGATTTACATCATAAATATTATTTAATAATTATACTTTATAAAAATTTCAAAACATATTAATATATCAGATTACCTTTCTTTTAGTTACTAAATAAGATTTTTTTACCCTTAGAGTAAGATCTTACTTTACCATTGCAATTATCAAAAAAGAT
Organism: Chimonanthus praecox; assembly: GCA_022113865.1. Lineage (NCBI taxonomy): Eukaryota > Viridiplantae > Streptophyta > Magnoliopsida > Laurales > Calycanthaceae > Chimonanthus > Chimonanthus praecox. The sequence continues at coordinate 6,591,318 of CM039089.1, read as the reverse complement.
AAGAGTAATCTCAGTTCAAAAGTGACCTCTAATCTAAATAACCACTCTAAAAATAACACAAGTGCAAGATACATGACACGTAAGAAAGACTGAAATATTCCAATTATAGACAAATGAGGGCAATAATTGAAGGGAAAATAGAATACATGTGACCCCCACAGTAGTACGATTCAGTACATCGGCCATGGCATCTGTCCTCTTCTTTATAATATTGCAATTCTCAATCTCTGGACTTTGGTTCTGGAGTTCTTTCAAATGAGAGAGTTCGTTAGCATCCTTTGAAATTCTCATGGGAGCTCACGATTTGCAGATTCCCAATACTTAAACTCTCTCCATCCATTTCTGCAACTGCAGATTCCCAAGGGACCATTTGCAGCTAACTTGGTGCATGTGTGATGTTTCAAACTTTCCTCTTTCACCTTCACAAAAACCTTTTCACCCGTTTGCTTTTTTATTTTTAGTCTGTTTGTCTGTGAAAGGAAAAAATATAATTTTTTTAATGATTGAAGGTATAAAGCGTCTCACTTGTATAGAATTTTACTCCACTAAATTTTTTAAAGCATATGCACACCTCCTTACACATGTACTGGTCCAAAGGAGTTTGAGCATGAATTGAAATCAAAACCACAATTTGTGAAGAGGAGCTTCTTGATTGTCAAACCAACTCTTATTAAGATTTTAATTATTTATTAGACATTTTCTATAAAATTCAACCTTATATTAAATTATGAAAATTTTATGTTTTTATTGTTTGTATTAAAATAAGTTTTTTATTAAAAATAATATAACTATTGTTTTAGTAAGTAAGGAAGATATATTGCTTTTCATGTCAATTTTTTTTTTCTTTATTGGAAATGAAGTTTCTAGAAAAAGAGAAAAAATCTCATTTCTTGTATTTATATTAAAGAATTTTTATTTATAAAAAGAGAAATATTTTATTTTTTTCATATTCTTTATTTGTTATAACTGAAAAATGACAGTTAATCTTTGGTAGAGAAATGACCTCTTAAATAGGAAAAAAAATTGTGAAGAAAACTCAAATTTTATAGAGAAAAGAAAGCAACCGACTCCAATAATATATAAAAAAAGTTGATAAAATTTAAAGCCCAAGCCCAAGCCCAAGCCCAAGCCCAGTATAGGAATGGCAAAAAGTCGGGCTCATGCCATATTGCCATGTCAAGCTCAAGCCCGATTTTGCACAAGTTAATCCCTCCGTTTCAGCCGAGCGTCTCTACTGTCGTCTCTTTTTTGCTCTGTACCGTGCCCAATTTATAAGAGTTGGAGAGACAAAATAAACAATGTCAGGTGGGACCCACGTCAACCTCAGCCGATTCTACACTGGCCGACTGTTCTTTCTTTTAGTGATTTCTCTCAGGCACGGCTTATTTCTATTTTAACTTCTTTTTATTCGGCCAGCATATGTTGGATTTGGCAGCAACTCCTTTCTCTTTTATCCTCTCATGTCACAACATCCTAAGTTTGGAAATATTAGCCACCGTGTAATCATCTTCTATTTTGTTTTCTTTCTAATCATTCTCTTTCCTTTTCCAGTCTCTTTCTATTCTTATTCCTGCTTTGCTTCTCTTTTTTTCTCAATTGCTGGCTGATTTTGTTGTTTTTGGCATCACCATTCCAATAATACGTTTTGCTGCCAAGGGGAAAACAGTTCTAACAGGCCGTTTTCTGCTCAATGCTGCTCATAAGCCAGTCCTGTGCTTTAAAATATTGGCATGAAAACACAGCTGCTTCAATGGTTGTTGCTGTATGAAATCTCGTTGTAATATTGCTTTCATTGATTGGCAACTTTTCTCAATCCCTCTTCTTTGTTACAGCAGATTACTTCTTAATTTATTGGCTGAATGGGTTGTTGTTTGGTGTCTCTCTAATAATGCTGGTTGCTTCTTGTTTTCTCTCTTACAATCTTCTTCATACAACCAACCTTCTCTTTATATGTTCTGACTTCTTTTGGTTCGGTGTAAACTTCATTTTCCGAGTTAGAATTGGATCCAAACTTCGAATCGTTAATGCACCAATCTATATTCACAGAAAAATACACTAATTAGATCAAATTAATTAACATAATATATTAACAAATAAAATTTTAGAATATATAATATATTACAATAATAATATAAAATAAATAAAATTTAAGAACTAACTAATCAAATATTTAAGGGTAAAATTATCATTTTCTGTGCTTATCAAATTACTCTAATGAACCCATAAGAAAATGCCATATTGTGAGACCACTTGTGTTTACGTATCAGCAAAAGAAGTAGAAAGGTATGAAGATTTGGGTACCATTGTTCAAATGTTATTGATTGAGTTTATCATCTGAAAAATTATTAAAATTTGATTTAGTCACTTCCCTCGTAATTACACTGAAAATGCAGCAAACTCTTGTTAAAAATAGAGAACTTTCTAATAGAACTCTGAAATTAGAGGCATGGATTAGAAAACTAAAATCAAGTGAAAGATGGATGAACCAAAATAAGATGATTCTTAAATAAATTGTCTGAAATTATTCATTTAACCAAGCTATTCACAGGTTTGCAAGAACAAAGGGATACATACACTTAAAGACGAAACATAATAATAACAAAGGATAGGAATTTATGAAAATTCAAGGGAAGCTAGTGTGGAAGGATGAAGGTGGATGAAGAATCAGTTGAACTACGGCGCCGCGACGGTTTGCTGTTCTGCGTCCATAACCCGGGATTTGTAGAATTTGGTGATGAAGGCAGAGGCTTTGTTGTCAATGTCCTGTTCGCCGACGTAGCACCCCCGGTCTTCGTCGCTGGCCCTGACCTTTCGTGAGGAAACCGGCTCGACTTGTGCAAAGTCGTCCCTGTCGCGGGACTTCCTCGACATGGGGAGCTTGAATATGCTCATCATGGAGAACATGGATGATGAAGATGGTTTTCTATCATTTCCACGCCTATTCCTCCCAGCCATGAATGAGACTTAAGACTCTCTTCCTCACTGAAACTTGTACTGACTGTGAGTTTAAGTGAGGAATTTGCTCTAGAACTTGTAGTGCTTTGGTTTCCAAATGCTGGGGCAACTCTTTGATTTATACCCGGGAGGAAAGCCCTTGAGCTAGTTAAGGGGAGACGAACTAAGACAGATGTAGACCGTTCATACGCATTTGGATGGTCGAGATTGACTGATGTTACAGCCCTTACGGGGGAGATGCCATGTTAGAACTTAGAACTAAGAAAGCGTCTATGATTTGTGACCTCTCTTTTTGAAAATTGACCCTACGGTCTTATTTTCCCTACCCTACCTTTGTTTTGGTCTTTCACTCTTTCCTGCCACATTCTCCCTCATTATTAAATCACTTCTCCATCTCATTAAGGTATTCCATTAACTAATCCACATTAATTAGTTTAATCTCTTCTACTGATAGCTATTTCCACTTCTACCAAACTTGTAATCCTCTATTCAGACTTCCTAAAGATGATCCTCACCACTAAATAAACTAATATAGAACACCAACTAGGACTGAAATTTGAGTCAAGTTAGGTTTTAATAAACCCAATCCAATTAATGTCAAAACTTATTGATTCTGACCCAAATTGCTGACCCAAATTTCTGATCCGATTTAACCTAAGTGTTGTTTTATAATTTGATGCACTCGAATTGCATCGGGTCAGATCGGGTTGATTTTAAATTTCTCAATTCATTCCAAATCAAATTTCATGCGAGTTCTTTTTTCCCAACCCGACTCGACTCAAAATGTACAAATATATAACCCAAACCAATTGATTTTTCGGTTTGGGTCATGCAGAGCAGATTAAAATCCAACCCAAGTTTCACCCCTAACACCAAGTAAGATTAGAAAACAAATTGGAAAAGGTAAGCTGGGGGAAATGGATAAAAATAGATTAAAAAAATCATAAAATTTGATGAGAAGGTTTTAAATCACATTATAATAATACTATTTTTTTGTGTCTTTCTTATGAACTTAAATTGTGTTCATGTGGATTAATCTTTTTCATTTTTCTGAAGAGTCATTTACTTATTGTGTTTCATGAATCATTGATAGTCTTAATAATCTATGTTGATAAATGCAATGGTGTAGATTGTGTTGTCTATTCCAAAATTCCCCCATGCAGTGCAGGTTAGGTAAAGTCATTTTTCGATTTGACTTTGTCAAAAAAAAAAAAAATCAATGAGAGTGAACTATACAATGTGGTGACTGGAATACATGGATATGGCTGGCTATTATTTTATTATAAGCTGTGCCATACAATTATTATTTTTTAAATGAAAAAGACAAGCAGTAAAAGAACTTCGTTGGACTAGATAAGTTTTCAAGATGTCCAAATCAAAAGATTTGGATGAGTTTTATCCATACTTAAATTTAAAAATTTATTTGATTCAATGATTAAGTCTTGTACATATTGAATGCTTTAGTTAGGTTACTGTCAAGTTATGGAAAAATGAATCAAATATTAAATATGAAAAATGATATGAACAGTGCAAGTACCTTTGAATTCACCAAACAATTACCTGTCATGATATTTGAAATAGTATGTCAAAATTGTATAAATTTTAGTTAATTGGAAAGATTTTTGAATAATATTTTCAATGAATCTAATTCATGTAAATTTAATATCATTTTATATATAAAATATATCTACAAAGTTACACCTTATTTCATTCAATTTTAGAGTGTCATGTGTTCTATCTAAAATTAAAAAATTGCAAATAAAGTGAGATCGGCCAAGAAATGGTGTGATTTCCATGTGGGGTTGGTGAGCCATGATAAGGCCTGCATGACACTTAATCTCTTACAATTTATACAAGAAACAAACATATAATCCAGTGAATCATATCATACAAGCAATATTCATTTATCATTTAAGCTCTTGAAAAATTGAACAATTTAAATTATTTTAAATAACATGATTTAATCAAGTTGATTGATTTTTCACGGACTGTATATTAAAAAAGACTTTTACAATGAATTTATCATAACTTTATTTAGTGGGTTCAATACCTAGGTGTGCGGTACAATACCGCGACACTAATGTACAATTTCATGAAAAAATAGGTTGGCAAAGCTTGATAAGGTTTTTTTATTCATTGTGATGATCTAAATAGTGAAAAAATATACTGATATCTCTTACTTTATCTTTCCAAACAGTCAAAAAAATAGACGCGTGATCAAGAAACCTACCAAATTTCTAAATTGAAATTTCATTATGAGTTTTAGTAGATCGATACCATTATATTAAGGTGAAAGTTGGGGTCTGGTTCTGACTTGACCCATATAGCCCAATTTAAAAAATAAGTTGCCTGGGTTAAGCATTTTTGGGTTGGTAAGAAGTGCAACACCCCAGATTGAGACACCATACAACTTTGACAGTTGAGACCCATTTAACATGGAGAGTTGGATGCGTATCAGAACTGGCTTTGATTCAAAGGAGATGATAGTTTGAAAGGATTCGAATTTCATGTTAGTCTGGATTCTCAGTCGTGTCCAATGATGGTGGAAGATTGGAGGGCTCTCCTAGCTTTCAAGTTGCACCCACAATACTAGTAGGCTGCTTGAATCTACAAGAAGCAAGAAACCTGAGCATGAACAAAGAAGAATTAAAAGCAAACTGAAGAATCAATACTTGCTGTGATGTATCAATACAAAATGAGGACATTTGACTGGATTCTACATTCAGATATTTTATTTTGAAGCTCATTGGTGGGCTACACCTTATTCTTTGTTGAATGTTCAACTTTCACATTATTATAACCTTTTTGTAGTATGATTGCCAAGAGAGTGGCTCATGTATATTGCTAAAACTTTGGCCTTTGCCCTCCATATTCCTCCACGACACGAATCTTGCCTCTTCCTTGACAACAGGAAAGCGACTTTTTTCATGGCAACAGTGCACTTGTTATTATATACAGAATAATGTGTGTGTAAGAAGAGGTGGACATGTTCGAAGGACTAGTGATGCTAGACATCTGAACACCTTCAGTCATAAAAAAAAAAAAAAATAAGTACACTTCTAAAATTCGCTTCATCAACTCAAATCCACCGCTAAAAAAGATTTTGTATAAATATTAATGAAAACGTGCAACACCAATTTTAAACAGTTTTTCTAAGAGTTAATACGAGTCTTTCCGTTGAGATCTATTGAATGAGAACAAAAAATGATCGAGCGGCTTTTAATTGGTGCTGAGTACTTCTACCATCGTACATCGAGTTTATATAATAATTTTATGCTTTAGACATTTGTTAGAATAAAGAAATTCAATAAATAAGAGTATAAGTTGATGTGATACATTTATATTACTTTGCAAGAAATTCCCCTCTTTAAATAATCTTCATTTTTAAATGTTATTTCAATTATTAGGGTATTACGAAATGCATTTATTACAAGGATGTCACTTGGGTGGACGAATCCAGTTAAGCGTCAAATCTTAACCCATTGATATTAACTTTAGGTCATTATTTTTAGACCCAATTCATATTTTAACATCTTCCAACCTATTAATAATTCAATCCATTTTTAATTCAAACTAACTAATTTAGGTTCCGCTCAATTGGATCATGAGTTCCAACTTATGTAAGTGAATAGGCAATTATGTCTAAAAATATTGAGTGTATATTGTACAGACATGCTTCAAATAAAAAGGTATTTGCAAAAATAAGTCTCTCTTACCAAAACTAATAATAAATAAATATATATATGAAAAAAATCTTATATGGTTCAAGATATATTAAACTGTTGGGAGGCTTACATGACATATTGCCTTTCTTAATAATGACAGTGATAAGTCTCAAAATCTGAAATTTTCTTACTCTTTTTGATACTATGAAAATGCCATGTTAACATAGCTAAGTACATCTCAGAGCATATAAGTGCAAATATATAAGCACCGTATGCAAACATATAAGCACTAGGGCCAATATAAGAACCATGGTGGCTAAAGTAATACACCCATGGTACTAATTTTTTGTTCCTTTTAACACTAGGGCTAATATAAGCACCATATGCAAACATATATCTTTTATACGCACCATACACTATTATTGCAAGTGGGCTCCACATGTGCAGTGTGCAACTGCTGAATAACTACACCTAGGTTTACTGGAGTTTTCTTCATATATATAATTTGGGCAGGTTGGATAATGCAAATCTTGGCCTTGCTCTACTTTGAATAAAAAATGGGACCTTTTTTAGGTCGGGATGATTTTAAAATGGGTCAAATTAGCATGTCCATTTTTAAAATGGATCAATGGGTTTAGTGCATGACCATGACTAAGATTCAAACCAACTATAACCTATGACATATTATCCATGACTTGATTATGCCAACCAACTACAATTGTTGCCCATTTCCAACGTAACCGACTTATATTATAATCAATAACATGATTTGACTCATGGCCTATAGACTAAGTTAAATAAACATAGTATCTACGATTAATAATTCAATTCATATTTTTTAGTAATGCCTCTATAAATCAATCTTTCCTGAATTTCAAATTAGAATTGAAGTGATGTCTAATTGATGCGCTCTTTTAGTCCAATACGTAATAATGTTGACTCAATCTTCTCATCAAAATGAATATGTGGTATCTTATACGAGGTAGTTCAATTGATAAACATTTGGCTCAAGAATTAGAAGTCTCATGTTCGAATCTCGTAGTCATCCGATGTCCATATCTTATAAAGGACTGTGTGCATCAAGAGTTTTATCCAATGTAAAGATATATATACATTGGCAATTATTACAAAAGGTGAGTGGTCCTCAGTTTGGCCAAGGGGCCTCCGGAACCGGTATCTGAGCTTTCAAAGAAGATTGTTGAACAAATTTCAGTCTTTTGTGTCAATTGTCCTTCAGTAGCCATGCTATGTTTCCTATCTCTCAGATCTCATGAGCCCAAATTATAATAACTAAGATGACCAGCAAAAACAGCTAAGAAAAAACTACAAGAACAAATGAAAATACTTGGAAGAACCGGTGTAAAATTGAAAGAAATAAAAGGGGAAAAAGGGCATACAAGAGAGTTCTAAGGTAGAGCTGTCTCCACCTTAGCTTGAGAATACCCTCTAATTGCAATTCCATACGCATATATGACCATTTTTAAGTAAGATATCGATTAAATGTATTTGACTTATGTTAATGTTGGTGTCATCGTTATTATCTTCATCAAGACTTAGGTGAAACTTAGTTGTAACTTAGACGTCACTCACTTAACAATAGAACAGAATTTTAACGATGAATCATCTTGGAAATCATTTATAACACTGAGCAATAGAAATTGATAACTGTTGTGTACAAATGATTTAATCAATTAAATATCACACAAAATATTTGTACCTCAACTGGTTGTCTCCTGTCTCAATAAGCAGGAGGTCCCACTATCCTTAAGGAGGTTTTATTAGAACTGTGTTTGAGTTTCTTACACGTTAATCTAAAAAAGAAAAATATGTGTGTACAAAAATGAATCATCCACTTGACTCGTCCGAGTTGAGTCTCGAGCAAGTGTGTCCAGCTTTACACCGAGTCTCCATGCGTTCAGGGGTTAGCCACTCCACCACTTTGTAGTATCTCACAAACTTCTACGAATAATCCGAGGCAACACTTTAGCAGACTGCTTTTGTAACCATGGCAGTGGCCCTGCCGCAATGGATGGACAACAATTCTTTGAGAAGAGCACCTTTGTCATTTACTGTGCTTGGAAAAATTTATTCTTCTCAAGTGAAAAAAGGTTCTTAATAATGTTATAAAATCTAAAGCAGACCATAGACAAGATGGAATATAAAGGTGCAAATGATAGGGCAGGTCATCGACTCTATACAACTATAGTAAAAGTTATTCCTCTTACCATACTCCTACATAGCCGGCTGAGTATTTTTGAGATGTGTGGTGTATAAATATATAAACACCTTTTTCTTTTCTTGATACTCGATTTTCAAGAGTGAGTTCTACTCATATGTTTAACATGATATCAGAGTTAAGGGTACTATAGGGATAGGTCAAATGCGTGTCTCCGGTTCTGCAGGGAGAAGGAGAGCCAAGTGTCTCCAGTCTTTACAATGAGAGAGAGTGTTAGCATAGTCCCACATTGCATAAGTACTTTTGAGATTTCCGTTGTATCCTTCTTAGCCGTTTTTTAAAGGTGAGTTCTACTTTTATATTTAACAATTCTAAAAAATGTGTAAAGGGATAATAAAAAAGAGGAAAAACCCTTGCCATATTAGATGGTACTCTACTTTCAATGTAGCTGAAAAATGCAATTGCCGTATTTTATTTTATGTTTCAATAAAATTAGAGATCAATAAGAAATCTCCAAACTCCTTTGCTACATGTTTTAAAATCACTCTAGGATTGGTCATAATAGAAAATGCCAGTTAATTGCAAAAACGTCTGAAGTTTGAAACACATCCTCGACTTGTGGTAAATTCCTATGGTGGGATCTTTCCTAGAGTAAAAATTTGAGAAAAATAAATAGAAGAAATGATTAGATAATGTTGATCTCATTATAAATTACATGAAGTCAATTTTATATGAAATCAATTTTTCACCTGAAAAGTTGTTAAATTTCAACATCCTTTCATGGTAAACAATGACTTACAAAATCAGCTATTCATAAAGTGAATAAGGCCATTCACAACCATTCCAAGATGACTATAATATAAGGTCATCACCACTTAAATTTAGGTACACAGTATTGGAAAAAAAAAAATAGAGAGCACCATAAGATTCAATTGGTGGGTTGTTTTGTCACTCATTAAAGACTCTCTTCCAACAAAGCCTTTCTAAATTGCTCTCTTTGAACCAAAGTTCCTTTTGGGTTCAACTTGTATAGGTTATGTTCAACCATGAGTTGTACACCATAAAGTTTGGTTCCATTCCACAATACAGTAAAAAGAACCTGAAATGGCACCATAAGCATGAGTTGTACTTTGCTTCTTTATTTCTCTCCCTCTCTTTTTTTCTACTCTTTCTAAAGTACAACACGACACAAGACAAAGACATACCTGCATAATGGCACCAACAAGCACAAATGGGGCTATCTTATTGACAAGGTCAGGTGAGTAAGGCCCACATTTCCATATTCTAATCGACATTGCTATGTACTAACCACTGCTTGTGGGGAGAATGTTGCAAATAAAGCATTATTCACTTGAGCGCAAGACATGAAGAGTGAGTACTGTCCTAGCTTGAAAAAGACATTAGATTCTAATGATGCTTATTAGTGAAGTGGATGCCAATGGTACATACCATTACCAACTCACAAGGAGGAATTGAGCCAGGGCCGGCTCTGGCTATGGGTGACGTAGACCGCCGTCTAGGGCTCCACAAAATAAGTCTAAAAAATAATCTGCAATAGCGTCTAGGAGATTTTAGGGCCTCTGTAGGGCTCATCTTAACAACTTTGCTTAGGGCTCTTGAGATTTTAGGGTATAAGACCGGCCCTGAATCGAGCCTTTGACAATGAAAGGTTTGGAGAATGTCGCCAGTGGTTTCGATTAGCATTAATGGGATTCGATTAACTTAATAGTTTTTAATTTAGAACGGAGGATCCCTTATCACGTGCCCCATTTAAAATGGTTTAATTGCATTCGCAATCTAAACACTTTAAATGTAGCTTCTTTTTCTTTTTTCCCAATTATAAAAGTGGAAGAAGTGCAGTACAGCACAGAGAAAAGAAAGAGCAAAAGAGAGAACACAATTCTAAAAGAAGGGTGAAAATGACTGTAAGTGTACGAGTATTAGTCAGAAAAAGGAAGAGAGGGAAAAATGTGAAATAAGGTTTGGTAGAAGTGGTTACATTTTAGTGGATAAAATTAAGGAGAGTGGTCCTTATATGTTAAGAGTGAGATTTGAACCCAGAATCTTTCACAACTTATTAGGCTTCTTAACCGTCAAGTCAAGTCTCACGGATTGGATGTGGTTAGACTTTAACGCATGGGTTTGAAAAACAGACCCGTACATGTGGTCAATATGGATGTATCGGCAAATAAGAAAAAAGATATCTAAAGAGAGTGACATTCACACATTTTCATTGAATTCCATAATCATGAAATATTATTTCTTTAAATTATTTTCACAAAAAACTCCTAATTTTAAATTATCTTTGAGCTGAAATTTGAAAAAAAGATGTTGAAAACAAGTCAAAATGATCAAAATTGATAAAAATAATTCAAAAATTGATAACTTGCTTCTAAAACTATTTAAAATTTACACCGAACACTAGATTCAACTCGAAAAATAGTAGAAACTATTTTAAGAAAGTAAAAATGAAAAATAAACATTAAAATATTGGTGATACATATCAGCTGATACGTATTGCTAACCTTAAAAATAATATGAATACATAACGTATCAGAAACCCATACTTAAACTCTTGGCTTGATGTTAGTCTTGCCCAACTCAATTTTTTTTGGCTAGTCAAAAAGTAAGAATGGCACATGAGGTGCCCCCATCAAGTCGTCTAATCATATAACCCATACTAGATGGTGCATATCAAAAAACAAATTAATTATATTGTTTGCATAGTCCTATATCATCTAGATACTTTTTGAATATGCGGTGTATAAATACATAGGCACACTCTCCTTGATGGTTCTGTATGGAGGGGGAAAGTCAAGTGTCTTCAACCCTGGCACTGGAGGGGGTGTTAGCAGAGTCTCAAATCGTCTGAGTACCTGTGTACTGTATAAACATATAGGCACTCTCTCTTTAATAGCTAGTTTTTAACATATATTAATCTAAACATATTGTTTATTCCAACATATTTGGACAAACGCAACCTTCTCCATCCATTTGGTGGCTGCCTAGTAAACTAAATAGTAAGAATTGGTGGATTGAGTATTTTGGGACCAGATTCCATCCAAGATAGAGACTATTGCTTGGAAAGTATAGATTATAACGTGGCAAAGTAGTTGTGAGGAGAACATAAGTAGAGGGCTTTATGTTAGGATTTGCTTGTAGAAAATGAATCGAAATGAAATGTGCTTAATTAATACATGGAAGATATTTAAATTAATGAATCGATGCAGAAAGAATTGAGAGGAACATCAACTTTGCAAACCTTTTATAGAAAAGTGATTTTTTTTAATTCATCTTGTACAAAAGAAATTTTACTTTTTACAGAAAAATAAAAAATAGTTTAAATTTATTTTACTTTTTAGAAAATCTATCTCAAAAACCCATTAATAAACCCATCTCCACTGAGTGAAAACTCTCTCCAATATGTGTGATTTAAAAGAGTATTTCATTCTCATAAAATGAAAAAAATCATGTACAGAAATCTACAAACGATTTCAAGGATTTCAGATCAAGAAATAGGCTCAATCATGAACTCCCATCCATGTATCCCATTCTTTTCCACAACTTGGTGGACATTCCATACATAATAAAGAGATCAATTGCTTGATATTTCTAGACCAAGGAAAGGCATATAAAATCTGGAGTCCAATCATGGAATAAAGGCACTTGCTGATGGGAAATGGTGACCTAAAGTTGCATGACTGAGTACTTCATTACTTCTAAAAAATTAGTAGTACTTGAATAGACAAAAGAGAATAAATAACATGATTATACTACTCTGTTTTACTCTAATATGCCTAATTAATTATTAGATCCTCAAAAGATATGGTCACCAAGCAACAAAAATAGACACTCGAATTTTGGATCTTGCCCACTACTTTTAGTACCTATGAGATAGCAACCTAATAATAATTTATCTGTATAATTACTCTAATGAACATCATTATCACTAATGGCATCATCTTCTTTAATTACTCTAATGAACCCATAAGAAAATGTCAAATTGTGAGACCACTTGTGCTTACATATCAGAAAAAGAAGTAGGAAGATATGAAGATTTGGGTACCATTGTTCATATGTCATTGATTGAATTTATCATCTGAAAAATTATTAAAATTTGATTTAGTCACTTCTCTCGCAATTACACTGAAAATGCAGCAAACTCTTGTTAAAAATAGAGAACTTTCTAATAGAACTCTGAAATTAAAGGGATGGATGAGAAAACTCAAATCAAGTGAAAGATGGATGAACCAAAATACGATGATTCTTAAATAAATTGTCTGAAATTATTCATTTAACCAAGCTATTCACAGGTTTGCAAGAACAAAGGGCTACATTCACTTAAAGACGAAACATAATAATAACAAAGGATAGGAATTTAAGCAAATTCAAGAGAAGCTAGTGTGGAAGGATGAAGGTGGATGAAGAATCAGTTGAACTACGGCGCCGCGACGGTTTGCTGTTCTGCGTCCATAACCCGGGATTTGTAGAATTTGGTGATGAAGGCAGAGGCTTTGTTGTCAATGTCCTGTTCCCCGACGTAGCACCCCCGGTCTTCGTCGCTGGGCCGGACCTTTCGCGAGGAAACCGGCTCGACTTGTGCTCCGTAGTCCCTGTCGCGGGACTTCCTCGACATGGGGAGCTTGAATATGCTCATCATGGAGAACATGGATGATGAAGATGGTTTTCTATCATTTCCACGCCTATTCTTCCCAGCCATGAATGAGACCTAGACTCTCTTCCTCACTGAAACTTGTACTGACTGTGAGTTTAAGTGAGGAATTTGCTCTAGAACTTGTAGTGCTTTGGTTTCCAAATGCTGGGGCAGCTCTTTGATTTATACCCGGGAGGAAAGCTCTTGAGCTAGTTAAGGGGAGACGAACTAAGACAGATGTAGACCGTTCATAAGCATTTGGATGGTCGAGATTGACTGATGTTACAGCCCTTACGGGGGAGATACCATGTTAGAACTTAGAACTAAGAAAGCGTCTATGATTTGTGACCTCTCTTTTTGAAAATTGACCCTATAGTCTTATTTTCCCTACCCTACCTTTGTTTTGGTCTTTCCTGTCACATTCTCCCTCATTATTAAATCACTTCTCCATCTCATTAAGAGATTCCATTAACTAATCCACATTAATTACTTTAATCTCTTCTACTGATAGCTATTTCCACTTCTACCAAACTTGTAAGTTGTAATCCTCTCTTCAGACTTCCTAAAGATGATCCTCACCACTAAATAAACTAATATAGAACACCAACTAGGGCTGAAATTTGGTTCGAGTTAGGTTTTAATAAAATCAATTCAATCAATGTCAAAACTTATAGATTCTGACCTAAATTGCTGACGTAAATTTCAGATCTGATTCAACCTAAATGTTGTTTTATAATTTGATGCACTCGAATTGCGTCGGGTCAAATCAGATTGATTTTAAATTTCTCAATCCAACTCAAATCAAATTTCATGCGAGTTCTTTTTTCATAACCCGACTTGACTCAAAATGTACAAATATATAACCCAAACTAATTGATTTTTCGAGTTGGATCATGCAGAGCAGATTAAAACCCAACCCAAGTTTCACCCCTAACACCAAGTAAGATTAGAAAACAAATTGGGAAAGGTAAGCTCGGGAAAATGGATAAAAATAGATTAAAAAAATCATAAAATTTGACGAGAAGGTTTTAAATCACATT
>CM039089.1:6293520-6576328 GCA_022113865.1 Chimonanthus praecox | reverse complement strand
CTTGATTCCATCATTTATGATTAGATCTTAGTGTAGGGAGTACAAATGCGTTAATTAAAATGGCTTGGTAACAAGTCATAAAAAAATTTGATACTTAGATTTGACTATAGAACCAAAGGGAAGTTCTAATTTGGATATAGTTAGTAGGATGGGCATAGGCATGTTAAGTGGCGAAGCTAATAGATCGTTGTATGAAGAGTGCTACACTAATTAAAAGGGTGTTTCTATATAACAACAGATATACTTGTCAATGCTATATGATGTGGAATGTTGGGCAATGAGGATAGGTCAAGTTAAGAGAAAATATGAAGAAATATTGTTAAAGATTGTTTTGGGCACATATGCAAAAGACCAAATATAGCTCCCCAGTGTAAAGAACATAAAGATTATAAGTAGAAGGTACTAGGAAAAGGGGGGTGATTAAAAAAGTCATGATCATTTTTTGTAGGATTGGGTTTGAAAGCAGAACTTAGAGAGTCGAACCTCCCATTCAACTACTTCAACCATTTCTGAACTCTGATCATTCTCAGAGATTACGATGGTTCCACTACCTATGGACAAGGAATCGTCCACTGCTCCTTCTAGTGGCTTTTAAAGATACAAATCCTTCCCTTCTATTGGCCACAAACTGACCTAGGTACATTTATTAGTTCAATTCAATTATTCCTTCCTTTTCTTATGAACTATCTGAACCCTAAGTTGTCTCATGACTCATCAATCTAATGATTTTTTTGAAATAACTATTAGGGAATAAACAATCCCTTCTTTTGCTGCCAGTTGCTTCCTGGATCTAGCTCACCATTCCATCAATTATCTAATTCTTGGATCTTCTTCGTGATGTTGAGGATGATCAACAAAAATTATCTCTGTGGATTCACTAATAGAGATATTTACTTCAGTATAGTAGACAAAAAGAAGATAGATTGGGATAAATGGCTAATGATGATGATGGTATGCTGAATAAGACATTTCGACTTCCATCATTCACATGGTGGTTCTAGTTTGGGCTATGCCAAGTTGCAACACATTAAAAAACTCATTTTTGGGTAGAAGGGTATCTTCTTCTTGTTATTCTCTTTTAGATAGAAGGTAGAAATGTATCTTTTGAAAATTGAGTTTGTAAATGTTGTTTGGATCTCATGTTCCCAAAAAAATCCAATTTTCTGAATATTCATTTCTAGTATAAAAATCCAATTTTGAAAGGTGAGGTACTACCTCCTTTTCAACAAGAAATGCATTTCAAACCATGTCTTCTTGACTGTCTATACGTCATATTCCTCATTTTTCTTCAAGCAACACCAAGCCTACATGATCCCATGACTGTTGGTATGAGGCCTTTGTTGTTGTAATTGATTGGACAATGAGTCTATAATGATAGAATGATCTAAAATTTTCTGATAAAATTTATTCCTAGGGAGAGGATTTGAAACCCACAGAACTCCCTTACTCAATGTTCTAAATTATTAGGATTGTCTGCTTAAAGTTAATTCTCAAGTAGTTTAGATAATACAAGGTGGGGACCACATGGTGATGATCGAGATTGATGATTGGCCTCTATTAACATAATAAATCCTGACTGTCCATTTTGATTACATTAATCAAATGATTAAATATGTTGGATCAAAGCTATACTTTACTGGCATGAGTAATCAAGTTAGGGCTACTTGATTGGTCTCCTAAATTGGTCACTGGAACTTTGTTGTTGTAATCAATCTGGACCATTCATTTGATTGCAATTGATGACTTGGTTTTTTTTTGTCTGGTCTTAGTTTGTCTTGAGTGAGACTGATAAACCTAGAGTCACATGGTTGATGGTCTAAATCAATCATAATATCGTCACTTTTATATGATCCAAACAGTCCATTTCATTCAACAATGACTGGGTTGCTAGAATTATCTTAGTAAAGTTACAGCCGAGAGTCATGTGCAAATTAAGATAGGGTCTTCACAACTTGTGGTCTAAAATCAACCATGGACCATTATTATAAGCTGTCTGTTGCCTTCAATATGAGTAGCTGTTCTTGATGGCTACAATACTCCCTTTTTTTTTATGAGCATTTCATCCATGCATGACCAGTAATTGAGGGTGGATTCGACATAAATAGTGGTCTAACTTGATGGCAATAGTTTTGTTATTATTTTTATTGAAACTGTTTTGTTTGACATTGAATGGATGGTTGGAATTTTCTAACCAAAGTTGTTAGTAGGACCATGGATAATCTTTTTTTTTTGAATAATGGATAATCTATTACTCCCTCCGTCCCATTTTACTTGTCTCATTTGAAGTATTTGTGTTTTTTAAGGAACACTCTATATAAGGCTAATACTCCATGTAATCTCATCCATTTTCAACACACTTTATAGTTTATACTACTCTAATACAAATGAGACAACTATTTTGGGACAATTTTAAAATCCATATAGGACAACTAATTTGGACAGAGGGAGTATTTAGAATGAAAGTCAAATGAACTATGATCCGTTAAAAAGGCAGTGCAGGTAAGGCTCAACTGAAGACAATTGTAAGCCAATGAAAATGGTAAATTGAAGACTTAAAGTCCATTTTCAGAAAAGCACATTTAGTAATACATTAATTGGAAAAGGAATTTTTAGAGGAAGTGTTCCCAACATAAAATCAATGTTTCTTCATGCAAAGCCTTTTTTCTTGCTGATGAGATCACTTCAATGTAATAGTCAACAGCTTCTCGCTGTGCTTACCTTTCTCAGAAAAAAAATTAATTTCATACTGTTCTGGGAGGATTATTCATATGAATAAGTACATATAACAGGGGAAACTAAATATATTTGTATTATTAAAGTTCACATCATGTCAGATTGCCAACAATTCCTTAAATTTCATTTGGGATTTGTCATGTCCCATCATTATATCAATGGACTGCTTGCCCACCTAGTTTGTCTATATAAGCAGTTTCAATGTTGATTTCATGCAGACATCTCTTCCCGTCGACAATATTACGAAGGCCTTGGTGCAGATGGGTCATAAGGTGATTTCTTCTGATGATGCAGGGCGATTTGTGTGCAATTATGTCTACTATCATTCCCTCCGGTTCGCTGAACAGCATAGCATCAAGTCTATCTTTGTACATGTTCCTCTCTTCATGACCATTGATGAAGAAATCCAAATGCAATTTGCAGCTTCCCTATTGGAGGTACTTGCTTCTGTATATTAGCATTGTATTTTCTTTGGTAAGCTCAAGTCCCTATCCAAGCATGCATAATTTCTGTAAACTCTGGTAATTAACGAGAACCACTGTCATGTATCAAGGAGCAATGGATTGAATAAAAATATACACTATCATAATTTGTGCTTGTGCATGAAATATTGGGCACCTTACGATAGATGAATGGATGTATAAATGGTCTCTGTACAGTTTGAGATGGTTTCACCATTTCTCCCAAAACATCAAGCAAACTGCCCCGTATATAAAAAAAAGGTTTGCAATCCATTTCACTGTTCTCATGGAGACTTTCAGGTCTCTTAAAGCACCACCACTGCTTACACATCCTCTAATCTGGCAAATGTTGTAGAAGAAAAACCACAACGCACAATTTCGACCCTGTAGGCCTTTGAAATGAAAGTTTTAATGGGGTTTGTAGGCCAAGAACCAGCTGATCACAAAGTTGTAGAGGATTCTTTTCAACAATCTTGATGAGAAGTGGGTACCCGTGATAAATTATACCTTTTTATGTGGATTGATTCATCCTTTTTGCTCTCTCTCTTCTTGTGTGTTAATTTAGTGAATAATACCAATTCAAAAAGACATCATCCCCATAATCACCAAAACTGTGGTTTGTGATGATTCAAGTCTGCCCAATCTCTTCGTCATCATTATCATAAGTGGCTTCGTCATCTAAGCCATTCCATCACTGTTGAAGCTGTTATCCATCATGATTTCACCACCTCAACCCAAATAGAGGAGGTTACTATTTATTCAAGTATATCTGACCAAAGGCCAGAAATGAATGGTTCAGTGCTAATAAATGAACAGCAGTGTTAATAGAGATACTGATTTTGTACCAAACACTTGACGGCCATGCCATGGATGGGTGAACAAAAATGAGATCGACGACCTTCTAACTAAGTGCAAAGAAAAAAAATGGTTGAAATTTATCGAATATAATAGGAAAATCCACTTCAGATAAATACATTTTAAGTACAAACAAGTGTGAACAAAATTGATGGCTGGAATTTTCCATTAAATACATTTTTTTTTTTAATATGCAAACCATGAATGGCATGGTCAACTAGGTGGGCTGGTCAGATTATTTTATATAATCAATCCCTTAACTTGTGGGTTTGGTCATTTTAAATCAGATTGGAGCAAATTACCAATATATAAATCCCCTCCCTAGGGCCTTACTTGCAGATGACCCTAACGAATTCTTCTTCTTCTTCTTCCTTTTTTAATAGCTTTTGGAGTGCAGAGTTAAATGAGAACAGATAAACAAATATGTTTAAACCTGAATTAGTTGACCTAAACAGCATTTATTTATTGGTTGACCCTAGATTAGAAAATTTCCTGCCAATGTTGGTCAAACATCCATTTTCATCGTGAAGAAATGTCACGCTGCCATTCTTAAAATACTGCATTCAGTTTGCAAGAAGCGTCCCTGGGAATTTAGAAAGCAAAACGGCAATATGAGAAATCAATTCATGAAAAATAAATGAATTAAAAGATCATTTATCAAATTATATAATTGCGTGACATGAATAAGGAATTACTGAATAAGGAGCAAAATGATCCTAGTCTTCTTATTTTTCCTTTTTTCTCGGAACATGTGAATGCCTCTTCTTATTCCGTGTATTTTCGGTGCACAGAGAGCAACAATGGAGGCTATGATTTTTTGACCAATGAGGTTTTTCTACAGAGGAACAGTTGGGCTGCCACATGTATGGTGAATACTCCTCCAATATTTATTTTAAAATTCTACCTTTTTAAGTGTTTAAAATCAATTCAACTCATTTTTATTAAATGCAATTTAATTATCTTATTTTTTTTTTTTAAGTTTAACTTCTCAGAAACTTTTAATGCTCTACAATTAATCCTCGATAACCCTCAAAAGATCTGAAACTTTTTATGTTGGATTATTGGACTATTCTATTATTTATAATTATAGTTTGTATGAACTAAGGCATTTTTATGAAAATGTGATCATTAGTTTTTTATATTTTATGTGTTTTGCATTTAATATTTTACATTTTATATTTATTAGCATATTATTATATTGTAGCTAATTGATTATTAATTGAATACTTATTTATTTAATTAATATTATTATAGACAAACTATCATAATAATATAATACAACATTATTACTGTAAAAAATAAATCCTTCTTGGGTCATTGTCCTTTGGATTGGATCAACTGCAGTGGGTTGTTGGCATGGCCTTAAAACAAATCTAATACACTTTTTATTGGGGTTAATACAGCAGTGCTCTTTGTTCTTAGTGGCTAATTATCTATTCATTGGAATAACCAAACTAACTACTGTAGGAACAGGATATATTTATCATTAGAGAGTAGGAATTGCACTCACAAAAAGGTGATTAGTTTCTTAATCAAGATCCCATGTAATTAAAGAAAGGCTTCTTTCATTGTCATTTGTCTGCGAAGTACCAAACTTACCAATCCATTTAAGGGTAAACATAAATAAATGCCAAGAGTTAGGTGTTTCAATAGCATTGAAGTATGGAACTCTTCCACTTTGTCATGTCTGCATCAAGCTATTTGTCTTATTTGCATCCAAATGAAAACAATTGGAGTATGATTTATGGGTATTATTAGGTCTTCATTTCTCATTTTCATCCTTCTACCAACTCTAAATTTTTTATTTTTTTTATCATCATATGTGAGCATCAAGACTCAAGAGGCAAAATAGTTCATATAGAACTTTTGTCAAATTCAAATATAAATTTTACTACATAAAAAAAATAGAATTAAAATAAATGACTACGGGTCAATAAAATAAAAGACTTCAATTATTACGATAACGACAGTAATAAACCTTTGTAAAACATTTACACTACTAAGTATGGTACAAATATCGGCCGATACGAAACGTATCGGCTGATATGATACGGGTTTCAGTCGCTTATCATATCGGCCGATATATGTTGTATCAGCAGTACAAGATATTTCTCGGTCGATATGGCCGATATCGGTGATATATATTGGTCCGATATCAGCCAACATCCATAATATCGGTCTTTTTTAAAAAAAAAAATCAAAATGGTGGTGGGCCCGAGTTGATATCTCGACCGATATCAGACCAGTATCGACCGATATTTTCGTTTTCAATTTTTTTTTTTTTAAAAAGCTTCCTTTTGGATTATTTATTTATTTTTTAATTCAGAAAAAATAAAATAATAAAAAAGACCGATATTTAAAAAAAAAAAACACAAAAGAGGAGAGAGAATTTTATCGGCTGATATCTCGGTCTTGCCGAGATTTGCACCCCTGCTACTAAGTTTCTCATTATCAATATCACAAATCGGTGATAATTTTAAACTTACCATGTTTTTATTGGCAAAATACCATTACTACGTTAATAACACGTATCTATCAGTACTGCGATAAATTCTCGATAAAATCGCGTTAAAACGCGATAAATGGTAATATCGTGTATAGTACCCCAATAAATTCCCAATAAATTTCTTATTAAGAAATCTTTGCAATATTTTTTTCAATGATTTAAAAACTTAAGATTGTAGGATATTTATTGAATTGTATTCTAATATATTGTTTGTTCTGAATTGATCATTAACTATTCATTCATGGTATTAAGATTTTTATTTTATAATATTTTATTTATTATATATATTTTTAGATTTTTCCATTAATTTACTGTAAAACTTCGAGAATTTAAAAATATCCCAATATAAACAGTCACCATTAATATCCTGAGAACGGTATTTGTGACAATGCTTATTATACCTCTGAGCCTTCTTATGGTTGAAATAAAAGAAGTATGTCCCGTTTTATTAGTGCATAAAATGAAATAGAAAATCAAAATCTCCTTTTGCAAACTCTTCTCTTTTTTTTTTTCAATTAAAGAAAAATTTTCCACATGAGGGAGAATTATATATAAGAACTATTGCCAATCAAGATTCAAGAGCAACTTACCTTGTTTATGACTTATCTCGATTACATAAATTAAGTTGTAATTAATATTGATTAATGTTTCTAATAACCCTCTCGACCAACCACATTTTGCCGTCTCACCAACTTCTCCTCTTATCTAACTACAACTTGCCACAGCCCACAGATCTTTGGTACGTCAATACCAAGAAGATCTGTGAGTTACCATAAATTCCAAGGTACCACAATTTTCACTAATATTTAAAACTGACCCTAGATTAAGTATAATAATATTGATTAATAAACCTGGGTCAATGGGTATAGGAGGTATTACGTAGCTTAATTGAGATATCTATTTTAATATTTTCAGAATCGGCTAGGGTGACAGATTTCAGTAAGATTGAAATCTCGACAATTAAGAGAGTTTTGACGTTATGAAAGACCTTTGGTTCTCATAAGCTAGTTATTGAAAGAGACTTGACGAACGTGATCAAATTAGCTTTAAAGAGTAGGGATTGAAAGCTAGTTTTAGTAGCAAGAGATATAATGAAGTATTTAATTTATAGTTTATTTGGGTTTAGAGTTTAGGGTTCAACAATGTGTTTATATCTATAATGAAATGAGAGTGATTAGGGTCACAATATTATCTTCTTTCTCGCTCTTTTATATAAATAAATCTCCATAATCCTAAAACCCTTTTAAATTTATAAAATATAGACAACACCAAGTACAAAATTACAAAAAAAAAATTCTTAATACTTAAAAATTTCTAGTTAGGGACAAAGCCCCTAGACCCTCAAGAAACTACGTGTTAAAATGAAAATTTTGACCATGTTTGACTTTGGAATTTGACCGATTCATTGGGCCATCTAGACCTTTTTTTCAAAACAATGGTCAAACCGGGTTTCCGTGGGTTTTGATCATGGCAGAATCTTCACGCCGGTCGCACACGCTCTTTTTCAATAATAAATTAGACTAACATAAGTGAGCCATGAGTTTCTCATGATTGAGTTATATAATATTAAATAATAAAGGGATTTCATCTTATAAAATTGAAGAATAATTTAGAAAAAATTGAATTCATGAAGATTGATAATAGACGACTGAAATAAAATTTACTTCTAATCATCAATTCTATTTCCTCAAACGCCAACAGTCTTTAATATAGTAAATTTAGTTAATTCAATAAAAATAATAAAATTAAAATTGAATTATAAAGATTTATAATTTAGTTATATCAAGTTCATTTGACAATCACTTTGGTTCAGGAATTAGATGTCTCATATTCAAGTCTCATAGTTACCTGATGTCTGTGGCTTGTGAGAGAGTGTGCATCTATAGAATTTGTCAATAAGGTGAAATCGGGTTGGGTCGGGTCGGATTTTTAAAATCCAATCCGGTCCGAGTTACTAAAATATGGAACCCGACCCGACCCGAACTTTTTTTTATTCGGATCTTTTGACCCGACTTGACCCGAATTATAACCCGACTCAACTTGAAACCTGACCCGACCTTCATTTTGAACCTACTTTAGCCTACTTTTTACTGGACCGGGTCGGTTTGATTGTGTAGGGTCGGGTTAACTTCAAAATCTCAATCCAACCCGACCCAATTCATTGATGGTTTCTGACTTCTCAACCTGACCCGACCCGACCCGTTGACCCGACTTTCATAACCGACCCACATGATTTTGAGTCGAGTGATGCAGGTTCGGGCCAAAACCCGACCCAAGTTTCACCCCTATCTGCAGGAGAGGTGAGGGTCTTGAATTTATATCAAATTAGTGGTTTCATCCTTTTTAAGAGTCTTTTTTGTTTGTAATGAAACAAGATTCGCTGTGCAAGTGTGTTAAAAAGAAAGATTTTTTTCATGCCATTTTCACGATTTATAAGAATATTGGAAATTTTAATGATTAAAATGATTGGTATATATTTTTTTAAATAGTGACACATTAAATAAATAAGTTAGTATCTTTTACGATCAAAATTTTAGTATTCTCTAGGACTTTTCTTTTCAAAGTTTAAGAGAGAAAATTAATTCTTTATATAATAAAATAATATAAATGAGTACAAAATAGAAGCAAGTGGAGAGTTGGATCAACAGAAACTACTACTTATAAATTGTATACTTAATTAAACATTATACCTCGTAAAAACATCATGAGCACTCTTAAAAACATTACGAGCAGGGTTTAAATACCGTATATCGGCCGATCCGATATGTTGACCGATATATCGTTATCGGCCGATATTTTTCTCTCTCCAGTCGATATCGGCCGATATGATACGGTCGATATATCGACCGAGAAGGTGAATATCGGCCGATAACGATATATATTGGCCGATATGCACTCCTTCAAAACCGATACATAATGGCAACCCCTGATCACGAGCACAAACAAACTCCAAATGTTAAAATATCGTTCAGCTATCCAATCTGTAATATAAAAGTGATAACATAGCCATGTTTAACACAGTTAGTTTTTTTTTTTTTTTTTTTAAGATTTAGCTCTTTTTTTATATTTATATATCCAGTGCAATTTCATTAGCTTTTTCTTTTCCTTTTCTTTTTCTTTTCCTTTTTGGGTTCTCTGCTCTTTTAATGAAACTTTTAACCATATTTGATATAAAAAGATAGAAAATAAAATGTCTAATAATTTTATAGATTTTTAATTAAATATTTTTATTTTATATCAAATAATTTTATAAAATCATATATATATATATATATATAAACATGTGTCTAAAAATTAATATATAATTAATTTTTAATAAAGAAGTACATATATTATAAATATTATTATTTATTATCACTTTTATCATTAGATCATTCAGTGTTGTTTGGTTCAATGAATTTCGATTCTTAGATATATTTTTTTTTATATGAGATAATTAATAGATACTTAAATATCTTGTAATTTAGTACTAATTTCCAACAAGGATTAAATTTGAAGTTTCAAGTACCGAAGGCAAAGGTTGGCTGGCGTAACCGCTAAACTATTCCAGTCAGCCATCTTATTATATTATTATAATTTATTAGCCACGGCAATTACACGAAGCCGCAAAGCTACCGCCACGAGCACATTCCGTTCATGCTCGACATGACGAAAACACCCCTCCACCGCCACCGGAAAGTCAGAGCAACGGGAGGGGTATTTTTGTCAACCTGCGTTCAAAGCTGGATAGCTCATTCGTGACTCGTGACTGGGCGTAGGAAACGAGGGATGTCCTTGCCTTCTCCTATCTTCAAAAGTCACGCGGTAATTCAAAACTGATACGTGTCCTTCTAGCCCCATCGCTTGTACGGGAAATGAAAAGATCTCAATCATTACGGGAAACTACGCAAGCAGCTTGACACGTGTCCCTGCAATCAATACGCGTACCTTAACTCGTGAGGCTTCCATTATGTAGATATAATTAAAGGCTGGCCACACTCCCTCAGATTGCATTTCAATTTTGTAATAAAATTACATTTTTGCCTTATATATTTTGATTGATCGATTGAACATTGTAGAGAGGTGTTCGACCGGACTATTCTCTCCAGACTAATGTTGTGCAGAGAGAGATTTTTAAAAGAGGTTATTTCTTAATTGATTTTTACAAATAAGGTATCAAAATTTATTTATTCTAAATTTTATAAATTCTGGGACTGATTTTAAGTGAAAAGGGTATAGTTTTGAATTTCAAAATCGTATCCAAAGAATTAATAAAAAATGACTTTTTTTTTTATTCTTTGAGTATAATTTTTTAAGCCCAAAACTATACCTTTTTTACTTAAAATCAGTTTCAGAGTTCATAAAATTTAGAGTAGATGAATTTTGATTTATTGTTTGTAGAAAATAGGTTGAAAAACCGTCTCGTTTGAAAATCTGAGCAAAATGCCCAAATGTTACAGTTGTCGGGGAAGTTGTTTTTCGACCAATTTTTACAAACAATGTATCAAAATTCATCTACTTTGAATTTTATGAACTCTGGAACTGATTTTAAGTGAAAATGGTATAGTTTTGGACTTTAAAATCGTACCCAAAGAATTAAGAAGGAATGCAATTTTTTCTTAATTTTTTGAGTACGATTTTCAAGTCCAAAATTATACTGTTTTCACTTAAAATCAGTAATAGAGTTCATAAAATTCAAAGTAGATGAATTTTAATACATTGTTTGTAAAAATTGGTCGAGAAACGACCTCCCTGACAACTGTAACATTTGCACGTTTTGCTCGGGTTTTCAAACGAGACGGTTTCTCAACCTATTTATACAAACAATATCAAAATTCATCTATTCTAAATTTTATAAACTCTAGGACTGATTTTAAGTAAAAAGGGTATAGTTTTGGACTTAAAAAATTGTACCAAAAAAATTAAGAAGGAATGCCATTTTTTCCTAATTCTTTGATATGATTTTGAAGTCCAAAACTATACCCTTTTCACTTAAAATCAATTCCCGGAGTTCATAAAATTTAGAGTAGATGAATTTTGATATCTTATTTGTAAAAATCGATCGAGAAATGACCTATTTTGAAAATCCCTCTCCACAACATTCATTCGGATGATTCCTAGAATCATCTCATCGAAGTTCTCTTTATAATGTTCAATCGGACGATTCCATTTTACATAGAATCGTTCGATCGAACGATAATACACGAGAGGTTCAATCGAACTATCAAATTGCGGAAAGGCAAAAACGTAATTTTCACTATAAAATTGAAATGTGGTGTCTGCTGACGGAAAGAGCGGGTGTCTGTATGGCCAGCCTAATTAAATAAATAAATTGAGATTAGGGTGGAATTTAGGTGGCTGGTTGGAATGAGGATCAATCATATTTGATTTGGCTTAGATATAAGGGTAGTGAACCTTCCACGAGGATTTTGTATGATCCGACACGAGTTTTATCGTATTGCCCATTTTAGCTTTCGAATTGGCTCGCCGGAATCTTCGAATCACTTATAACAAAGGATTTGACGAGTTGATTCGAAGGGTAAAATGAGCAATACAATAAAACCGTATCGAATTACACAAGATGTCCGTGGGAAGATCGCTGACCTAGATATTAAATTTAAATTACATCATATAAGCAACCAGGTTTTTCTTTTTTTGTTAAATTGCATCAACTTTTGACTTGCAAACTTTTCAATTACATCATGAAGCTTGTTAGATTTAGTTATAGTTATTTAAATTATGATTTAGATTTTATTTTCCTACTTAGTCAAAATTTTAGTTGATTCATCGAGTCATTACATAAGTTCAAATTAGATAAACTGAGGTTTTCAAGTGAGTAAATCAGTTCCTGGTTGATTCATTGGTTGAACTAGTGATAGAGTTAAACTAGGTAGAATTGAAGTTTAATTTAATTTAAGTTATTGTTAATTAAGTTATTGTTCAACTTGACGCTAATGACTTAGTCTGAGTCAACCAAGTTAAATTGTGATTGAATTTTTAATAATTATATTTTTAAATAAAATAATTAATTGTTATTTATTAGAAAATTGGATTTATATATGTGAACACTAATAATTTTGAATGATGCTTATAGAGTGATGGCAACATATAACTTATGTTGATATTTATTTTTGTAATCATATTAGGGGTTTCACAATTATTTATCAATAGTGGGTTCATTTTGGTGTTTTTATTAACGTTATTAGTATTTTTTATATTTTGTTAGATAAATTATATAAGATTCAATAAAATAATTATATAAAATTGAAGTAGGCCACTTGATTGACGTATTGAGTTACTTGGTTGATCGAATTGGTAATTTGATTAGGTCTTAGTCAAAATAGAAGAATGAGGAAGAATAATTAACCAATCTATTTAACCAACCTAGTTTTCTGATTCATCAAACTCAGTAATTAATTTGGCCTTGGTCTTGATCCTAATCTTACTTTGATGACTCCGAGTTAGGGTCAATTGAGTTTTAGTCAAAATTCGGAACAAGTTTCACTCCTACGGTCACACGATCATAAGGTCAAATCTAACATTGTTTATTTTTTACTTTTTATTATTTTTTTTAACTTGAAAATCTAACCATGTAAATTGAAAGTGTCTTAAACATATGTCACAAATTAAAATTTAAGTCTAAAACTCAATTTTTAACCTCTTTATCTTAATAGTCAAAGTCACCGAGATAGAAATATTTGACTTATGGTGATTTGTACTAATAAGATCGAGTGACTATAAATTAAATGTTGAGATGAAATTTTAATAGGAATAGTTCTTTAAGTCTATTTTTAATTTGTACAATTATATTTTTAATTTAAAAAAAATGAAAAAATAAAAATGTTAACAAGCATGACGTTGTAATATGCGTATATAATATATAAAAAATAAATGGGCCAAAAATCCTGACGGGCCCAGTGAACTTTAAGTAAAAACATGAGTCTGACTCGTCGATTCAAACCTGTTTATTTAAGTTAGGTTTGAATGATCACAGACTGAATTAAGATGAATGAACACCTTAGTGAACATGTGACTTAGTGCTACTCAATAACAAATTTACTAATTAAATGAGAAATATTTCAATATAGAAGGTGAATTGATGTACTCAAACTTGCAACATTTATAATTTTATATGGATTAGCAATTAATATCATGTTAGACTAGAAATCGTCTTATTTAGAATTTAGATAATACTTATTTTTCAATTAAAATGTATTAAAAAACCCACGTAAGCCATTCTAAACCATGTAAACGGGCCTCTCAAAAGACAACAGGTGTCGTGGGTCTTTTGGAAAATCATTTGTCTAAACTGATACTCATCATTCTTAATTTAACATAAATTCAAAAAAAAAAATGTTAAATATAAATTTAATTAATAAATATGAGGAAGAAAAATCATATGAATATATATTTTATTCATAATTAGTGATTCAATGCATAAAAAATCAATTCACTAGGGAAAGTTTTTCGTAATCTTTACCCTAAAAGTTTTCACTTCAAATGAGTATTCATCTCGAAAACTCTAACCTGTTGGCGTGCTCCTGTTCGTCTCTTGTTGATGGAAGACTAAGACAGCAATCCAACAAGCAGAACAAATGGAAAGCAAACACGTGCCGGTGCCGTGAATGAGATAACCGGTTACAGTCGGTAACCCACCACTTTTTTTTTTTTCCGGGATGATAAATACTTCTTCCGGTAACCTTTTCTTTGTTTTCTCTCTTTCTAGCAACTGGCGAGAACCGCTCTAAAGACCGAAGCAAACGAAAAATAGAGAAGTCCCAATTTCCTCTCATTTCTATTTCGAGAAACCCTAATTATCCAATTTCCTCTCATTTCTATTTCGACAAACCCTAATTCCACTTCTTTCTAAGCAAAAGCATCGAACCTCAGCCGTTTCTAAGCAAAAGCATCGAACTTCAGCCGTTCTTAAGAAGTAGATCTTTGATCCTAGCCGTTGGATCCTGTTCCCTCGTTGTTATGACCGTTGATTTGGTGCAAGATAGGGTAACAGGAGCAGACGTCTTCCAGCAGTGCATACAGGTCTTGGATGTTAAGTGCAGATGCGACATGACTAAAGGCAGTGATTTCGAGAAGATGGAAGAGACTGTCGACACCTCAGCGCCATCATCGCCTTCTTTTGAACAGATCCGTGCCTCGGAATCAATTTCCGACGATGTTTCCAGCTCCGATGTGGTAAGATTCATTTTCGTGGATCTTGTTCGATCTTGATTAGAGAAATCAAGTCTTTTATGGATTTTTAGTAATTAGGGTTTTAGAACTGTGATTGAGATTTGTTTTGAGAATTGGCTGAGAATTTGGATGGATTACATCTTGTTTTTGTTGATTTTTCTTTGGAGGAGAATTGGAATTTGAAGGGTAGCAGTGGATTATGGTGCAACGGTTTCTTGAATTTGTGATGGGATGATTTTGTACTGCTCTAAGTTTTGAAGAAATTGATGTTTGATTTTGATTTGAAGTTTCCTGATTTTTCTTCCCTTGATAGCGCTTAGAGGACAACACTGACTTGGGATTTATTATTGAAAAGCAACAAATTAGGATTTTTTACAAAAAGGCAATGAAGTGGGGATTTATTATTATTAAGAAGAAGTAGGGTTTGTTATTTCAGTTCTGAAGGTTCTTTTACTTAGCCATTCCTAATTATAAATCAATGAATTAGGAGATGTAATTGGATAGCTGCGGAAGTTGTTGTTTCAGATTGTGTGAATTAAAAGGGAATTTTGTGAAAAAATTAGTTTATAACTAGACTTTCCTTGTATTTGAAAAACTGATATGAGAGATATCATTGACCTTTTGAGGGTAAGGAAAACTGATGGCTATTGGAATTTGGCTAACTATTATCTGTTTCTTATTGTGGTGCCATCTGTGAATTATTCTATTTAGTTGACCATATGAGGGTTTGTGTTGGAATTTTTGAGTCTTCATTTGAATGATGGAAATAACTGTTCCAAGGCTTGTATGGTATTCATTCTTAAGAATGAGAACAGTTTCAATTCTTGTCATTTGAAATGTGAAAAAATCTGTTTCCCAACAGAAAGTTAAGGTAAAAATAAAAAGACAACAAAAATAAGAATGAAAGCAGCTTTGGAATGGCTCCATTTGACATCTATCAAAAACTAAGAATATTTTTTTTAAAGAACAGTGCCCATTTCCAGCTGTTCTTTGTCAATTTATGATACCAAATTAGATACCAAGGGTTCTTATCTCTTTCCCTTGTTTGTTCAGGATGTAAGTAGCCCTGATGCTGTATCAGATGGGTCCCTGGAATCCGAGATATTCGAGTTCATGCCCACCATCCGTTCTGGAAGCTTTGCCAACATTGGGCCCCGTAGATTCATGGAGGATGAACACATCAGGATTGATGATCTATCTACCCATTTGGGGTCGGTCTTCAGATGCCCAACGCCAAGTGCATTTTATGGGGTAATTAACTCAGTTTGCAAGCCCTTAAAAGGCAAAGTCTGTATTTGACTGATTGTTCCAGTACTGACTGAATTTTCTTCCACTCGCTTTATACAGGTGTTTGATGGTCATGGGGGCCTTGATGCAGCTGCATACATAAAAAAGAATGCACTTCGGATCTTCTTTGAAGATGCTGATTTCCCACAAGCATTTCAGACTGACAATGAATTCTCAGAGGAACTGGAGAATTCTGTTCGCAAGTCATTTCTTCTAGCAGACATTGCTTTAGCGGATGACCGTAGCATTAGCACTTCTTCTGGGACAACGGTGCTCACTGCTCTTGTATTTGGAAGGTTAGCTATTGCTGGGAACTGTCTTTCATCAATTTCCCTTGCCACCTTGAAATCCATTGGACATGTTTTAATTTTCTATTTACATCAGTGAGGAAAAAAAAAGATGAAACTATCTTCTGTGAAATTTTAGCTGTTTACTTAACGAAGTCCCAATTATTCATCAATTCGTATCCTTATATGTTCTTTCCCCTGATTTGTTGCAGGCTTCTCCTGGTAGCCAATGCGGGTGACTGTCGTGCAGTTCTCTGCCGACAAGGCGAGGCGATTGAGATGTCCCAAGACCACAAGCCGATAAATGCAGCTGAGCGTAAACGAATAGAAGACTTGGGTGGATTTGTTGACGATGGCTATCTCAATGGAGTCCTCTCCATCTCCCGAGCCTTGGGTGACTGGGACATGAAGCTCCCTCAAGGCTCCCCATCACCCCTCATTGCAGAGCCTGAATTCCGACAAATGCTTCTGACAGAGGAGGATGAGTTCTTGATCATTGGATGTGATGGGATCTGGGATGTAATGTCCAGTCAACATGCTGTCAGCATAGTCCGCCGTGGGCTGCGGCGGCATGACGACCCAGAGAAGTGTGCGAGGGAGCTTGTTATGGAGGCGCTGAAGCTTGACACCTTTGACAACCTCACCGTCATTGTTGTGTGTTTCTCTACGGATCGAGATCGGGATTCACCCCCACGATTGAGGTGTTGCAGCCTCTCTGCAGAAGCTCTCTGTAGTCTCAAGGCTTTGCTGGAAGATGATGGGAGGTGAACGTAAATAACAATATAATACCATTTTTTAACTGGTTGGGTGTTGGGTGTAGGATTATCTCTGTTTATGGCTGGTAGGATTTTTAGAAACCGGGCAGCAGTTTTGTAGGGGGGGATTGAATGATGGGTGGGGTTTATTTTGTGTAAATAGAAGGAACTATTGTTTGTGGTCATTCCAATTCGAAATATTGTTTTATCGGTATTTGATTGGCTTGTGGAGGCTACCACTTCAAATGTTTTTGTTTTCTTTTTGGTTTTCAGTTGCAATGATCTTGTTTTGGCGTGCGCCACCTCACCTGAATGCATGCCTGCGGTCAAGGAGAGATGGAGTCATTTACCCAACATGGCATTTTCCGGTGTCATTATTTGGACAGGAATTTGGCCTGTTTGATTGGAATCTCAAAAACCTAGGTCAAAAATGGGCTTCCAAGAGTAAAATGACTGATGAGGTGATGGTTTGAAGAAGAAATTAATTTCACAAAGATTTTATTTATATTATCCAGCACATATTACAAATTCCAACATCGGGTCGGATCAAGAAAATTTGGCATTTATATTTTATTTTTTATAAAAAATAATGAGATATTTTGTCTTTCTAAATCTCTATTTTTCTTATTAAAATTTTCCTTTTCCTTCCATTAAAGAAAAAGGTTTAATTTTTTAACTTTTCGATTGAGATATTTAGATACTTGTGCGGGTGGAAACGTGTTCTGGATTTTACATGCATGTTACAGGACTCGCTTTATAAAATCTTTTGAGTTGGCGGTGGAGAGTGGAGTGGAGACCCACTACCAATCTCTCTCTCTACATAGCTGTAAATGTATAGATTTAAGTTGCAGATATCTGGTTGGAGAGAGCAAATGAATGTGAAAAAGATGAGGATCCACTTTTCTCTTCAAGTGTCTTTAAATTAATCGGTGTAAATTCATTGATATAAATTTACAGATATTGCTAGAAAAGACTAAAGTATACTAGAAAAACAAAAATCAAAAAAATATGTAACAAACATCTCTATGCAGTTCAGTATTTTAAAAAGCATGTCTTTTATGTTACTTATGCATAGATAAAAAGATTTTCACTTTTCTTTTCAAGTCTAAATTTGATTTTTCATTGAAAGAAAAGAAAAAACCATGATTTTTTCTTCTTCCTAACATTTTTTTTTCCCTCTTACAAAATATACTAAACAAAATATAAGATAATTCTTGGGCAAAAGTATATCCGAGTCAACATGAAAAACAGAGGGAGGAGGGCAAAGAAAGGGGGTCAGAGGAAGGAAACAGGTGGTGGATACGTTAGGTTGCATGCTGTCTACCTTAAGTCTTGAATGGACGGTGCCATACTGCCATCCACCTAAGCTACACCTTCACCTTCACCAACACCCGCCCAACAAAACAATAATAGCGATAGTAAGAAAAAAAAAAACGTGTAATAAATTCCACAATTGAAACACGTGCAGAATACTTGGATGATTGAAATTTGAAAACGTGTGGAGTGCCACAATGAAATGGTATTGGCAGGAAGAACCGATGGATGAGTGCACGGACCAACTCCCAATCCCTCCTACTACTGATAATAATATCTACTGGATGCAAATTGAAATGCATGAGTGTACTTCCTTCCAAACCGCAGACTGCCAATCATTTGCTGATTTAATGGTAATGGATCAATCATTAAATTGATCTTATCAATTCAACTCTTAACTTCACCACAATTGTTATCAGTGGTCAAGACAGCAGTGAGTTTGCACCCCACGTCCTAGCTTCGATCCCTGGTTGCCCTTGACTTTTCCGGATGGACTATGCTGGCTAGGGGGCGCAGACCCGAGAGGATTAGTACTGTTGGGTAAAATATCACAGGGATACCCCTTGTTATCAAAAATAAAATAAATTCATCTATCATATTATACACGATAAAATTTAATATTTTCTATGATTCATAAGAGCCTATAATATAGTAAATAATTATTACTACAATCATAAAAGTAGTAAAATTGTCTTATAGAAGTGTCAAATGGACAATATTGATTTATCAAATCATATAATAAGTGTGAGCACCAAATGAGGTCTTTTTTAAAATCATTATTATCATCATTATAGTCAAAATCTCATATTTTGAAATCGGTCTTTCAAATTTTACCCTCTTTTGATCCATGCAACTTGTAATCTCTCTCCTCCATCGCACAGAAGTTGACTCCGGTCTTCAAGTTACTTTCCCCACATAGAATATCCATTAAAATATTAAAGTTTTACCATGATATGAACAAGTTTGTAAATCTAACAGCGTAGCATTTTCTTAACATCTCATGGCAGCGTGGCCAGAAGTTTTGTTCCTTCACCATTTCTTTCAGAAACAAGTTACAGACTGAACCCATTTGGTTAGCACCAGCCCCTTCATGAGCTTGTTGTAGCCCAAATTTTCTAACATTTGCCAGCTCTCAGAAAGACCTTCTTTAATGTTTTGACGCACTGGGTTGTACTATAAACTAAATAAAACATAACCAATATTTTGTCATTCACCAATATTCTCTAGAAGATCACCTGCTCAAGTTATTAGTCAAGCCATTCTTAAAGTGGATAGCACCACACAACTAGAATTCACGTATCGGGGGCACCCAAGAAAATAAGGTGCTCAGTCAAAAGATGGAAAGCCAAGAAAGAGTAACAACCTATTATTTGACTATCTCCAATCATCAATCATAAATTCCAAACCACCATTTCTCAATTTTTTTTTTATAATTTCCAAGTAATAACAGTTTCTTTTTAGCAACAAATCAGAAGACTATACGACGACATGGTGTTTCCACTACTTAAGATTTACACAATTAACCATAACCTCGTGGTTTCTTTCGGGTCCTAAAATAGCTTCTTTTAATGTGGCTGTTCCTGAAAACATTCCCAGTTCCACCGTTTTTATCTCGATGAACATACCATATCCTCAAACCAATAAGATAAGGGTTCGCATAAACAACCAGTATTGGGTTTGAAAGAAATGGAAGAAGCACTGAAAAGAACCGTAACCAATGACTTTGTAAGTATCCACTAATTATTCCAGATACACGGGCATTTATGGTGCTAGATAACCACTGTTGTACCTGGCATTCAATAGACTGGCCTATACTTGCTTATCATCGAGTCCAACAAGATTGGCATCCAAGCAGTCGCCATTTCTTCAACCACCACTCTGTGCAGAGAATTCAGGTTGTCGACCAAGTGGGATAAGGAGATCTTTCATAACTTCGTACTCCTCACCACTAACTTGAGCTGCATCAAGCATCTGCTTCACCCCACATAAAATGTTACTTATATTAGCAAACTGTCCACACACCGTTGGTGTCATATGCTTTCTATGGAAACAAGATTTATAGTGGAAGTTAATAACATGCTTAAATCTAATTTTCATAAGTAAAACCCTGCATTTTTTGGCTTATTATTGCTTTCAGAGCTCTTCTCATTTTCAGGGCTATATCTACTGACAGAAAATTCCAAGAGCAAGATCCCCCCCCCCCCCCCCCCCCCTTCCTTTTCCAAAATGTTAAAAGTAAAATGGATTCCAACAAAATAAAACAGAAAAAACTACGAAAAACATTTGATGTCACTTGAGAGTGAAGCAGCAACACTCTTAGACACTGTTGATAGCATAGAAACAATGATAATTTCAAATGCATGATCAAAATGATATGGCAAGGGCTTATTGTTATAATTAGAATGACAAGAACCTCTAGCACAACTGGTAAAGGGTTGTTATAGCCCAAAGGTTGTGGGTTTAAGTCTTATTGGCGTTAGATAGGTAGTCGGCCCATGAAAATAATTTGCCAAATCCGATTTAAAGGCCAAACCCAAATTGATGAGATAAATGACTGCGATGGTGATGGTGATGATGATAATGATGATATGATCTTTTGGAGGCAGGGATAGAAAAATTGGTCAAAGTCGGAAATTTTAAAGTCATTATATATATAGGATTTTGAAGAGCCAATATGAGAAGTATGAAATGTTGGATATTCGAGCGAACATTGTTACCCTTGATTCACTACTGATGGACGAGATATCAGCCAGTATTTGTAATTTCAGCCAATATTTTTGCAATATTTTGACCAAATATTGGCCCAGCCTTTTTTTTTTTAACTCCTTGTCTCCTTTCCTCAAAAACCACAACTCAATTCCATTAAAAATAAAAAATTAAAAAGAAAAAACCACAACTCACCTCTACCTTTCTTCCCTTCCCCTCATTTTAAGTATACGGTCAAATCTCACCTTAATTCAATCTCTCTAACCCTTGAGTTATTGACCCCCAAGTTAGTGGCCAAGTTGGACCAATAAACCAAGGGTACTGATTGGATGGATTTTAAATCAATGGAGATAATTAATTGGATGGGTGTCAAATTGGAGTATCAGACAATAAAAGGGGGCAGGCAAAGCATATAGATGGCTTGAATTAATCAATAGGTGGGACCCACAACTATAAATAAACATGAACATGGGGTTAGCTTTGCAATTAGAGTTTATAATGTTTTAATTCATAAAAAATGTTTGATGCAGAACCGAGATATTTTACAATTTGCTTCTTCCGGGATAGAATCTAAGGGCTACATCTCTCAAAAAAAGAATAAAAATGCATCTCTACAAATTCATGCTATAAGCACGGGCTTTTTCAGTGGTCCAATTGGTAATTTACATGCCATAAGTTCATTTGCACAAACTGACTAAACTCCAAAATTAATCCTGCATAAAAGACTGAAGGGATGAAAATTCATAACAAAGAAAAAAATAAAGAAATGTAAAATGCATACACGACCTAAATATGCAGTTTACCTTGTGAAGTAGCATCCTTTTACTTGTCATATATTGACTGATAGCCGGAATTCTACGAACCGAGAGAGCATCAAGAAACAAAAGAACTATTACATGCCATTGCTTTGTTCTAAAGGGTGGTAATGCATCAACAAATGACATCGTATCCAACAAGCGCCCCTGAAGGTAACTTGCATTTAGTCCATATTGATCATTAGAATTGGAAAAAAAGGAGAATGAACCCTAAAGAAAATAACTGGTGCATAAACCCACCTTAGTTAACAAAATATGTTTTTTGGCCAGTATCACCATAATATTGCTTAGAGAAATAGGCTTTCTAAGTAACTTATTATCAATTTTTTTATTTCACTATACCAAACAAAGGCAACAAGGGTGGCTATGTAGGAGACTGCTACATCAAAAAGCACATCCCAAAGCTGTGAACTAGTCAGAAAAGAAACATTTGATAATATGTATAAGGAATTCTTGGGTGGAGAAAAGTGGATGTATGTATTTGTGGCAATGAGTTGGGCGTTTTTTTTTTTTTGGGGGGGGGAAAGGGGGCTTCATTCTTGTTTGAAGGTGAGATTCCTGGATTATTTACATTAGCTTCTACTGAAAACTAGAAAGTGTCTTGTAACTATGAAATATTTGGTCACAATCTTGCATGGTCTGTACAGTTAAGAAGGGCCTTCAAGGTCATGAATCAGATGACTATATCCAACTACTTTAACTGTTAAATGGTGTATGTATTTGTGGCAATGAGGATATATGAGTGAGGTGGGAGATGGTGGGTGAATCCTTTTGGTAAGTATATCGATTAAGGCAGGTATTAAGGACTCACACAGGGGAATGCAAGTGTTCGCCCAATCTTGTCAACATTTTCTCAGCGAAATTACAATCTTTTCGTTGGTTTGTTGCTAAAGGGAAGGTGTCAACAAAATATAACTTGGTCAGATGTACACTTCCAGAGGAGGCTAATCTTTTGTGTGTTCTCTGTGGTTTGGAAGTTGAAAATGTAGACCAACTTTTTTGCCTGTCATTTTGCAGCACAGTTGTGGTATAGTTCCTAATTAATCACAACATGTTGCCAAATATTCGATGAAATTGAATATTTTGAGTTTTGAAAATGTAGAAAGCTTTATCGAAAACTCCTTAGTAGCTTTGTCAAAAACTCCTTGTCCTAATTAATCATAATAAGTTGCCAAAAATTGAAGAGTTGAGAAGTAAAGATTTACAGTTTTGAAAAGGCAGTAAGTGCACATAATAGCCTTGTCAAGAATTCTATGATTAAAGCTGATTGTGCATAACTTGTCTGATCAAGAACCATGGAATCATTTCTGGGATCATACTGGCTGATCATCAAAACTCAAAGATTTTCTGTTGGCATAAAATCATTACAACTTCAGGTGCTTTAGGTGTTCAAACAAAGTGTACACTGAGGAAACATAATTAGATGTTCAGATAGCGTACCAGAAATTGCTCTATAGAAGAAACTGGAGTTGGCAGCCTTAGATCTGAAACAAGGCGTGGCAAAGCACGAGCAATGCAACCGGCTAGAGTTTGGTTAATTTCCGAAGATCGACCATCAGGTAGGATAGTTTTACAAGGGTATTCCCTCCCATTAACAAATAAAAATTCCTCTTGGGAACTTTCATCTTGTCCGTATATATAAGCCAGAGAAGAAGCTGATACCCATCCAAAGAGTGCCATCCACATGGATGCGAATGGTGATAGCTAAAGATTATAATTGTCAGATGTTGCAAGTGTCCAAGCAAAATAATCAATAACAAGAATACAAAAATGTCATGAACAAACAACCAAGTTACGCACGTAATTTCCATTACCCAGGTAAATGGAAACACTTACGGTCAAATTGAAACCCTCAGGAGTGGTGTCATGCCAGGAATCTTCAGCAACAAACATATTGGTATCTAAAAGCACAGGTTTCCTTGGCCATTTTGCACTATGGTACTCTGGTTCAGAAGCATCTAAAACCTCAAAAGAATTTCCCTCAGCACCAGCTTCTATGGAGCTTCTCTCATGACCATCATGTGGAGGTGGTAAAATAACAATGCCAGCTTCAGATACTGCATATAAATCAAATAAGACTGAGGTCAAGGGCTATCTGAGGTGAATGACAAGACATATCTCTCAATTACTTACCGCATCCCCAATGTCAGATTCACCAGAAGCAACAGCCTCTGCTGCCTGGCTCAATGCAATTGCACAAGCTTCAGCTGATGCAAAACGTATGGAATTCTTGCCATCCACATCTGAAACTCCAGATATCCCACTTTTCTCATATTTATCTTCTGTCACTTTAACATTGCAAAGGTTCCTAGCAGCTGAACTATCAAGCTCTTTCTCATCAGCCCAAGTAACGTTGTGGCTTAATGTCTTTGATCCAAAGGACTTCAACGCAGACCTTAACTGGGTTGTGTTTGATTTCTCCGTTTCTTCTGAGGACTTCAATTCAGATTTCAATTGGGTTCCATTTGATTTCTCCATTTCTTCTGAGGAAATCAATGCAGATATCAACTTGGTTTCATTTGATTTCTCCATTTCTTTTGAGGACTTCAAAGTAGATATCAACTTGGTTTCATTTGATTTCTCCATTTCTTCTGAGGACTTCAATGCAGATAACAACTTGGTTTCATTTGATTTCTCCATTTCTTCTGAGGACTTCAATGCAGATTTCAACTTGGTATCATTTGATTTCTCCATTTCTTCTAAAGATTTCAATCTAGAATTTGACTGTGTTTTATCTGACTTGAGCACTGTATCTGCAGAAACAGTCCCCTGAGGTTTCTTATTCACTCTTCTCTCAGAATTTTTTTTTTGGTTTCCTGAAGTTTCTTTTGGAGCAGTAAACTGATCCCCTATAATTATGGTACTCATAAAATCTGTCCCATTTGCTATCATGCATTCGCCCCTTTCTGGACCCCCAAGCTCTTTACCTTTAGACCCTGCAATATGCACAGAAGAAGCTCACTTCTGTTTAACAGAGCAAACTGACGCAGTTGGAAACCAAAATATAAAATAAATGGACAATGAAGATCCCTTTCAAGATAGACAAGGGTTCAATATCAAAAAAGAAAAGAAAAGGGAAAGTAAAATACATTGACCACAGCTGTGGAAACTTGACAAGGAACTGACAAAACACAGAAGAGTTAGAATCACTTTGGCAGACAATAACAAAACTATTTTTTTTTTTTTTTTTAATTTTACCCAATCTCCAGCTCTTTGTAAGGTTACCAGAACTGATAAATGGGTGGCCGTTTGCTGGGTCACCAATTATAAGACTCTTAACATGGTGTTCGCTGTGGGGTAAATAGGGGTTAGAGAGACATTTTCACTAGGGAAAGGGATTGGGATTATAAGACAACTAAGGGAAGAAAAGTGGAGACTTTGACAAGAACTGATACACTTACCCCACAGCCATTCTCCACCTAAACGATTGTCATTTGGTGGCTGAGATAGGAAAGGTCTAAGTATTGGGCAATTAGGATCATCTAAAGATCCAATTTGAAGCATGGACCACCTGAGAAATCCAGTATTTGATCAATCAATGACAAATCCCCAACTGCACGACGTAGTTTCTACCAAAAGAATGATAGAGAATTACATTGCGGTGACCAAGTAAAGCAAGCATATGCATCAACCAAAAAAATAAAATTATAAGAAATGAGCATACCCTTCTCCAGGTGCTTGGAACGCAAAGGTGATGACTTGTAATCACGCAGAGGAACATATCCCTCAATTGCATTTGACGGCCCAATCCAATCCTCCAGTGACACCTCCCCAGTCTTCACCTCCGTCTTCTCGCAAATCTTCAAATCCTTCAACCCCAATTTCCCACTTTTCTTCTTTTCATCTTTCTCCTCCAAACCCAACTCTCCAAACAACTTCAAAACCTCCGCAATCTTCCCGGTATCTGACACTGAGCACCGCTCATCCTGCAAACTCGCCGCGAAAGTCTTGCTATTTACGACGCAAGCGGGCGAGCAATAAAGTCGAGTTTCAGTGAGATCGTAGACCTTGTGCTCCTTGAGAGAGATACGGTACCGGCCCTTCCGGCTTGGGAGATCAGTGGGCAGGGGATTGGGGCAGAGAGGGTAGCCGCAGACATTGGAGATGGAACGCTCAGTGACGACGTCTTCGTAGTCGCTGCGAGACATGAGAGAGCCGGCAGCAGAGAGCTGGCTTTCATGGCGGGCGCCGTCGAGGAGGGAGAGCTGGAGCTTGTAGACGGCATCTTTTACAGAGGAAATCGGTGATAAATTGCTCTCCATTGTAGATGGAAATGATTCCTTGTCTGCAAAAGTAAACCTAGAAAGGAAGGGGTTAGGATTTAGAGAGAGAGAGAGAGAGAGAGAGAGAGAGGTTCGACGGTTTGTGCTCCGGGAAGAGTCCTCACAGAAGGAAGGCGGCTGCGCTATGAGATTATTCACAACGGATTATTATGAATCAATTTATAGTGAATAATATCTCTTCATTATTAATAAGGAAATTAACAGATAATAAAAAGTGAGTTAGATTGATAAATTACTTTTAAATATGAGATATGAAAAAATTCAAATTTAATTTTTTTCTTCTAAATATGGTTTTAAAAGTCTTCTTCACAAGATTTAAGCTTAATTAAACAGTAAATATATTTTGAAATCAGTTGAAATTAAGTATAAATATAATTTATAAAATAATACGAGAAAAATTGCATAAATATAAGCTCGTTAAAAGTAACATTTAAATTCACAATAAATAAAGTTTTTAAGATAAATTCATAATAAATAAAGTTATGATAAATGATATGTCTGTGAGAAGGTCCTATATGTGTTTAAATATGATATAGGATTTAATAGATAAGTTAATTCAAAAGAAACTCATACATTGGAGATTTGTAAGATAATAATAAAAAATTAATTACTATTAATAATTAAAAAAATTAAGTTTCAAAATCAGAAGCATTAAAGATTAGAATATATTCAAATCTTATCTAATCCGTAGTACTTATTATTTTTTTACATATTCAAATAAAGTATAACTCATTTTAAATAGGAAGACTTTAAAGATCTCCAGAGAGTTTTCGTTAATTTTTAGATAAGAAATATATATTTTAACAAATGTGAAAATAATGTGGACAAAAGACAGATAAAATTTAAAAAATTTACCTTTACTATTTTGAATTAAAAAAAAAACCTATTATAAGGTAATCAATTTTATCTCCAAAATTTACAACAACTATATGGGGATTTTCCTTGTAATCCTTCTATTTGTGTAGTCTCTTAAGTATTTTACTCAATTATGAGTAATTCCTATATAGGATTATAGTAATCAATTTATTCCATTTCAACCAAGATGGACCAAAACATTTCGTTTTGGTGCAAATTCAATCTCTATTTCAATCTCACATGGTCCATTTAGGTCATTTCAACCTATTTCGGCCAATTTCAACTGAAAATAAAAAAAGTATTTTTTTAAAAAAAAGTGCTATGTTTTAACCAAACAAACATGCTTATTTATTTTTCTTCTTATTATTTTATGGACGTCCATCCTAATACACGCAAAATTACTGATATGCAGAATGACGTGTTATCAGTACACCGATACTTAACGAGCGATATATACTAAGAGTAAAATAAGAATTTCACTCCATCCTGTCTCCTAACAAATTTGCCCTGTTAAGATGACCAGCTTTATTTTAATTACATTTTCTTCTTATATCATTGATAATTTATTTTTTCTAATTATATGATTTTAATAGCACAACTATATATAAGATAATAACCTATTTGAAAAATAACTATCTCAACTTTAATTGCTCCTACTAAATTTTGAAATCATCCTTTTTCCTCTCTATGTATATCTCTCATTTACAAGGAAACCTACTTCTCATTATATGAACAATTCTTGTAAAAAGATCCTTCCAAGAGTTCGGAGAATTCTTGCACCACACTTCCAATTTACATCCTTTCCCCACAACCACTATATATATGATAATGGGTTTGGAAAAAAAAAACAACTTATATAAATTAATTTAAATAGTTTTAAAAGTCACAAAGAAAAAATGAATTAATTCAATAGCAAGTATTATTCAAATGTGATATTGATGGCATTTAAACCAATCGGAAATAGTGAGTGTCAAAGAAGTTAAAAAAAAAATTTAATGTGGACCCAATAACAAGTATTCCATTACTTCTCAAAATAAAAGTCAATGACATAATCTTTCGTGCACATTGCCTCTAATATAGATCCATACCCAATAATTTTATTTTAACGTTCACATAGATTAAATCTAATTTCTGCAACACCTTTTAACCACAATGGCCTTCAAAATAGTAATCGAATGATATTCACGAAAACTTTTATGTATATTTAAAAACATCACATCAATGAGTATTTCGTCTCAAATATGGTCTGGAAAGTTGAAAAAGAGTTTGAAAAAGCTGAAATATGTTAGTAAGCTAGGATGTATTGGAGAAGCTCTCTGGTATTATCTGCCTCAAACTGAATCTAGTCAATCCATATTGGTATTTATCCCCATAACTCTTCTTTAACCAGGCTTGAGCACAAAAGCAGAGCAAATAAATTCTCAAGGATTTTATAATTCTTTCAATTCTAGAATTAGCAAATTCTACCAGTTATGGAATTTGAGAATTGCTATGCTAAATCTCTCTTGGAAATTTAGGAAACCCACTAACAAGAAAGATTTCCCCCCGAAAAAACAATGTAAATTTAGGACTTTGATACATATAGATTGCACCCAATTAGAGGTAACTGGTGGGGAAGAATGAGCAATTTCTTTCATTCCTGTCGATATTATATAATCCTTTTTAATGTGACAACATTTTAAAATTATTCATGCAGTAGTATAAAAGAAACCAGAACATCAGTTCAACTCTTACTCAGCATGGAGAACCACCAATCACTGGTCCATATTTCTGTTGGGTGTATTTACAGA
Source organism: Chimonanthus praecox (assembly GCA_022113865.1). Lineage (NCBI taxonomy): Eukaryota > Viridiplantae > Streptophyta > Magnoliopsida > Laurales > Calycanthaceae > Chimonanthus > Chimonanthus praecox. The sequence continues at coordinate 6,547,512 of CM039089.1, read as the reverse complement.
TCAAATTAAACATAATTCAGTCAAGCTAAAAATGTTAAATTGAATGAGTGGATGGAGAAACAACATTGAATTATGCGGCATGGATACAAACTAAACTTTAGGTTGATAATCTTTTGCAACCTTTGCAAATCGCTCTAAACCGCCTAGTAGCAAGCCTTCGAGAAAAGGTCTCAATGCCTGAAGATACCCATAAAAGATGTTGAATCCTATGATTAACATTTGCAAAGTGCAAAGGAACAAATTGCAAGTGGGAAGAACATTTGGTGATCTAATAAAATAATGGAAGAACCCTAAAAAATGGTAGCAAATTGTGCCAGGAGTGGGTAGGTAGCCTCCATATACGTAGGCTCAAAGCCAACCTATGTTAGGTACTACCCAAACCCAAAGCCAAACATAAGAAGAACAAGAATGAAGAAGAGAACATTAATTCAAGTTCAAGATAATTACCGATGCTACTGGAGTTAAAATCTGAGGAACTTCATATGAAACCGTTAACTGAAATGGAAAAATTACAACAGCTTAGGCCCTACTTTTTCAAATAACACACAGACGAAGAAAAAGAGAAAGGAAAAAAAAATTACTCCAAGCCAAACCAAAACAAAGGTATCTTTGGACATACCACAAAACACAATAGGTTTGAACATTCTGGAAAATTGGATTGTTCATAGTTGTCTGTTCCTCTGCTCATCCAGGAGATGAAACTAAATCTTCTATTTTTTCCACATAAATCAATCTTGGTGGTTAGCACCAATGATGATATAGGGCAGAAAAGGCAGAAGAAAAAACAACAGCCTCCTACATTGGATTCAAATTTTCAAAGTGCCCAAATGTGACTGATAAGATAACATTATGCTATATTGTCAAACCACAGAGAGTTTTAGGGTATGTCTAAATGCACCAAACAGAAAATCAAGTAACAAGAGATTCAAAGATGGTATCAAGCAGTCTTACTTCTATTAAGCATGATGATGGGCCTCTTGGGTAAAACCGCACAGCTCCTCTGCAAATGGAACAAAACCAAGTTTATTAAAGTCTAAAGCCAAGCCATCAACGTAACTTGAATAATTTTATGATTTATAAATTATCTTGCATATTTTCATCAGACAATCCAAACATTCATTCATTGGGCTCAAAACTTTCACATCAGGGAACAGAATATTCTTTCGAGCTTAGCCAGCGTGCCAAATTGACAATTGTTTCATGATAAGGAAATGTGGTGTGTTGGTGGACCTCATTGCTGCCTTTTCCCTATATAAAGAACTGGTGGATGGGCATCTTCCAAAAGTCAGCCTCAATGGTCGTTTTTAGGCTTTTAGCCATTTGATTAAAGAGTTGAAATAAATGATTGAAAGAAAACCACAGAATGGCTAAGGATCACAATACTAGATTGGGTGGCTAGCGGTCCAATAATGCAGATGTTGTGCGTGTATATATGTGCAGTGATCTTTCAAAAACAAATGCATATGCCATGCACGTGTTTATACAATTCATATGGCAACTTTCTCTCGAAGTCTATGTTGTGCATGTATATATGTGTGGTGATCTTTCAACAAAAGAAATGAATATGCCATGCAAGTGTTTATACAATTCATATCGCAACTTTCTATAGAAGTCTTGACAAGGGGGAGAAAAATAGGACTTATTTTTAAAAAGGGGGAGAAAAATAGGACTGTAAAAGAAACAAATATCTGCTCATATGCATAGAAAATAAAAGAATAACTCTAAAATGACTGGGAGACTTACAAGTAAGAGAAAACTTACTTGTTAGGTAGGCCTTCTAGAGATCGCCAATGGATTTTCTGATTTGGGATAGGCTGCAAGTTAAGGAACATGTCAAAGGAAACAACTGCTGGAGCATTTAGAAAAACTAGGAAAATAGAAAGAAAAAAATATTGCATGATTCTCATTCTAACCTGCATATTTCTGGCAAGCCAGGAAAATTTAAGATCACGACCAAATGCTTCATACTTCAGCGACCAACGTGAAAGGTCAGGCTTATCTTCTAGAACCTGTTGACATTTTGTTAAGCATGTGGGATCAAAGTGTCTATTTTAAATGCAATTCCTGCAGTCTAGAGAAGTCATTAAGCAAGAATGACAGACTTTATGTAGCTTGTAAGCATATTGAGATCAGAAGGGATTTTAGCTTGGTTCCCATATTTTTTTTCAGATGCAATTCCCAAAATCAGGAATCTCTGTTCCTGAAAAGGGTAATTAACCAAGCACAGTATAAAGAAACATTCAGTACATACAATTGATTTTCATGTAGAACTTTGTTGCTGTTCATGCAATTCATGCTACATTCAGTACATACAATTCAAAATTCAAGCTACAAACTTCAGGGTATAAAACTGCACATCAAGCTGAACACCGAGGATTTAAACAAAAGTAAAGTATTTTGTTGTTGTTTTATCATTAGAGTTTGGTTTTATTGTTGAATAAGTTTGATAGGTCGTGTTCTTTCCTATCTGCAAAAGACCAGACAAAATTTGTTTGATATTCCAAAACCATGACCTTTTAAGTACAAATATGAGGAAAGCCTTAAATCATTTCTATTTTTCTATTTTATGAAAAAAAAAATTACAACGCATACTTTGGTTACAGATGAAACAAATAACATAAGCATGTACATATGGATAAACAAGGACGAGAGAGAGTGAGAGGGAGGTAAATACTACATGTCATGTGTATAATCAGTTACAGTGAATTTTTTTAACTAGATTCCCAAATTTGCCAGTTCATCCATTTTTCCATTTGTTTCTCTCAAATAATGATGGATGTACATTAGGTCAAATCATGATGTAAATCACCATTAGGACATGCAATGGCTAGTTTCAGCATAGTTTCACATGTAGATTACTTTAAGAGCTTTTTTTATTCATTTATTTTTTAGAGACTGTAGATTACCAAAGGAACTGGAAGTCTACAGTTCCAAGTATCATAATATATATTCTCAACTAGTACCAATTACAGTTATTAAGATTACACACAACTTCCATCAAGTTACACAAACAAACAGTTTTCATTTTGACAACTTCAAGTGGCACACTTCCAGCACTTATGGTGATCCACAGATGTATGTGTAGGTGCAGTGAAAGTTATTCTCTCTACAATAAAAAAATTATCAGCCAAGACAGCATCACTTGACAAAAACCTTCATTTTTTACAGTCACACGTGCCCCAAGATGTAGTAAGTCATGGTGACCTGTTGTTGTCACATCACAAAAAATGGTAAGAAATGTTATAGCTTTTGGGGCCTACCACTATCATTATTACTAAAAAAAGTAACCTATCATGTGAACTCTAAGCTTTGACTTAATACATCTTTAAGTATATAAGAATCAAAATAATAGATCAAAGTCAAATTTGATTCTTTTCACAAAAACATCCAATATTAGAGAAGAATTTGAGCTTAGATGGTGTAGATCTATGCCATTTAAGCTAACTTTAACTTCTTACTAATTATTTTCCGTTTGGATTTTTCCAAAAATGAACAATCTCTACTGGTATTCTCTCACTATATCTAAAGTCTGAACAGATAAGCTCAAATGGCTTGAATGAAACACATTGCTACACGTACTTGAAGATCTCCAATTTCATTCCAATATTTAATTTTCAAGCTTTCATAAATCACAACTTAGCTCACAAGAACTCACGATCAATTGGGAGTATCTTAGAAGATGATTTTAAGAATGTTGTCAGTTGAGCTGCAAGGGCTCTTTGTCCTTGGTGTTATTTAGATAAAATTGATAGGATTCCTGCCCTTTCTCCTACGTTGTATGGAATTCTGTGCTGAAAAAATTTAGAGTTCATTGGGTTATGCCTTCTACGGTAGGTGAGTTATCTTATAGTTAGAACATAGCCTTAGTCTCCCCAAAATGCTCCTCCATATGGCGTTTGGCATGCTTTGTCATAGTATGGAGTCTGTGGGCGGAACGCAAAAATAGAATTTTCAAAGATTGTGCCGAATCTTCTGATGTTGTTTCCACTAGAGTTTTTTGCCAAATGTGCATCGTGAGCCTCTTCACTCGAGGAATTCAGGAATATCTCTACGAATGACATTTTGCGTGCTTGAAAAGAATGCATTGACTTAGCTTAGGTGTTTCTGTCTGTTGGCCTTATCATGGTTGTACTTGGATTGTGGGCATATTTGCATCGATGTTTCTATTATTTGCAATGTTGTTGTATTTGCACCTCTGGTGCTTTTTTTTTTCTTCTAATATATTAACCTTTTCAAAAAAAAAAAAAAAAAATTGATAGGATTCATTATTTTATGGTGTCTTATGGATATTCAATGTCTTGGGCCCTGCATTCGCCAAATTTAGAGGCTGATGAGTTGGCTCGGGGTGTTACTCTGTCTTCTGAGATTGTGCATTATTTGATGTAATTTTGGGGGGGTGTCATTATGTTTGTTTTTTTCGGGGTTGCTTGCGTTTTATGCTTGCTCCCTTTTGTTGTTGTTCCCCTTTTTTTTCTTGATTAATGAAGTTAATTTTCAGAAAAAAAAAGAACTCATGATCAATTATAATTACCAACATGATGAAGAACATATTATGTAAATGTAACTTTTTTATTTGCATATCTTTGAACCAATATAGTCATCAAAACGACTATAACTCAACATAATCAATTTTATCATCAATTTTATAAAGTGGTACATATAGTTGGTTGAGAATGCAAGGAAGCTGAATAATCCACTACTTTTCACCATTCCTGATTTTTTGGATTTTCTCCAATTTTTTTAGGATGTTCAAAAATTTGTGTTGATACAGCCAACAATCTTTATTTTTTTTTTGAAATGGTAAGTGTAATTGTATTAACTGATACAGCCAACAATCAATACATACTGCCGATATTTTTCCACATTTTGCAGACTGTTAAGCCTTCTGGTACTGCCATTTTAAACCCTGAGAAGTACCAATGGATATCTCCAAACTCTATCGAGGTTCAAGACCGATATCCCACATAAATCTTTTGCTGAGAAATGGTTGCAATGTAACTATGGCACCAATGAGGCCCAAGCCGAAAAGGCCTTATTTTGGATTATTCTTTTGTTTCTCTCCCTACAAAAGAATCATACTATTGCTCCCACTTTGTATCAGTATTCAAATGCCCAAATGAGAGTTCATGTTTAAATACCTATATCTATTGTATGACAAGAATGAAAGTCCCATGGAATGTCTATGTCGATTCAAAAAAGCAAAAAGCAAATTGCATGCAAATAGATAATGTGCTCAACAAATATTAAGTTCTGTATGCACCTTTACAGATGATATGAATGGCATCCAACGTGGAATGGCTTCACGGTCACTATAGCAATTGTAAGCAACTGAACAAGGCACATCAACTTCAATCTTAGCTCTGCATGCAAGATGATTTAGTTATAGTAGTTATAAACAGTTACAAGCAGAACTCAGAGGCCTTTAGCTCTCACTTTTTGGCATTAATGCCACCATATATTCCAGCAAAGTTCATAAATTGAAAAAAAAAGTACGAACATGAAATGGAAGTGATGATTTGCCAACAAGAAGACAAGGTGTTAAGAATCACAGGCAAGTTAGTTAATTAAGCCATAAGACAAGGTTTTTGATTATCTATTGAATATGGGTGCAGTGCAGAACATCAAGTTAAGTTAAGCAAAAATAAAATAATTAGTAAATACTAAATTCACATGCAATTTTTAAAAAACATAACAAGAGAAATTTTATTGATAAGAAAGAAACGAAGAATGTACAAGAATGAGCTCAGCCTGAAAGAGATAATGAGGCACATTCCACCAGACAGGGAAAGATGCGACAAATCACCTCATAGCCAATCATACAATGTTGTCACCAATCTATTAAATACTTGACCAATTCCCGTTGAATTGGTGATCCACAATAAGAAACCCATAAAAATCTTACAAGCCATCGCCCAATGAATTAGAATCAGTCAGATGTGCTAGACGAAGCTAGCTAAAGAAAAATGTTTATCTTCAAAAACACTGCTCTTGCTTTCTCTCTAAACGACCTAGGAGAATGCCAAAGGTACAGAAATCCATAAGCTTGGCCCTACTTTGGGAAAGGACCCAAACCCCACTCATCTAGGAGCAACTTGAGAGGAGTGGAGCACAAAAATTGGAAAAAAAAAAAGTAGTAAAGAAAGAATACCCATATGGGGAACATAAAATGAAAAAACAAATGATCTATAGATTTTTCAACAATTGGACAAAGAATACAAATATTAGGAAGAGTGAAGTTCTGAGATTGTAGGCTATCCAAAGTAAGAATTTTATCCAAGTATGTGGTATAACAAACAGATTTGATGTTGGAAGGAGCAAACAAGTGCCAAACAACTTTACAAGGGTTGGTTTTCAAGTATGATAAAGAGGAAAGGGTTCAGCAATATGGAAAGGAATCTCTGAGTTGGGTTGGGAAGGTAATGTGGTAGGGCTAGCCCTACCGAACAAAAATGTGAGGTCTCTGGTTGGGGATGGTAAAAGAATTTGATTTTGGGAAGATATCTAGCTCAGTGATAGGAGACTGAAATCAAAACTTAGAGAGAATATATTTATTGATCAAAAAATCAATAAAAATAGAAGATGTTGGGAATGCATTGGGCGCAAACAGGTATGGAGTTTTACTTTTCATAAAACCTAAAAGAATTTGAGCTCAGCAATATCAAGAGCTATGCGAGGCATTAGATAGTTTTGGAGAGTGGTCCATAGATTTGGGTAGGGAGTTTGAATGCAAACTTTCAAACAAATCCATTTTCCCCTCATAAGACCTGAGTCAAACAACCATTTTCCTCACAAAGCAGTCTGGAAAATCAGGTGAACCCAAGAAAGCCTTTCGTTGGATGGGCACATCCAATAAGGTTCTAATCATCGATCACCTCAAGTCTAGGAATTTCAAACTACCAAATATATGTTATTCTCTCTTTTTTTTCTTTTTAACTTTAGAATGTAAACTGATTTTGTATCAAAGGAAAGAGTAAAAAAAATGGGCACAGGACTCCAAGGAAAAAGAAAAGGCAACAATAACAAAGAGCAGGAGGATATGTAAACTTTTTTTCGAAAGATAAGAATATGTTACCTTTGCTGGGGAATGTTGTGTTGATTGATCATTTTTCCTCACACTTTATGGTGTTAATTTGTATCTCTTTTTTCCATGAATGCCTTCATCATTCATTCCAATTCCACATGGACAGTTAGCCTCAAGAGATGGGAAAAGTTTGTGGATGGGGCTGCCCCCTGCCATCCGTTGGGAAGTTTGGAAGGCAGGGGATAGAAGAAAATTTAAAGGCAGGGAACCTGCATGCTTTGATGGTTTTATGTGTTTTAAAGTAGGCCACCTTGAGTGGGCATTGAGAAATAAAGCATTCTTCTGAATTTCAGCATCATATCAAAGATGAAAGTGGTTTGCTTCTATTCATCCCTTATAAGGGATTTTAATAAATTTAATTTTCAGAAACCTAAGACATGAATAGAGATAAGAGTGTCCCTTTCAAAATGTGTTTTTGCATTACTTTTTAGGTTCTTTTAATTTAACAATCATATCCAGCTATTATTTCTCTCTTTTATCAAATAAACTGGACTTTCAAGCATTTAAACGTCACAAGTGTCTATTTTATTATTTTTATAATAATAACTTTTACATCCTTTTTTTTGAATATTTCTTACGAAACAAAAGGTATCCTTGAACAATCATATCTCACAAAGTACCTCATAAGTATCACAGCCTATCCTATATAGATAGGTTGAGGTGCTCATAGTCTAAGACAATATCTTGAGCATATACAAGGTGAGGCATCTTAGCCCATATTTGTAAGTAAAACTATTTTTGGTTTGCATTTGTGCAAGAAATCAACCTTCATGCACTTTCAGTTTGTCCATTTTTCTTAGTGGGCCTTGTGCATTTATCATTCCTTCTTATAATATACTAATTTATAATGTATTTCCTTGAAAAATTTATCACCATACGTTTCTTTATCCTCTTATAATATATTTTGTAATTTCTCAAAAGAAAAAAGAATTCCATGTAGATTTTTTTTTTTTTTGAAGTCATCACGTCATATTAAACCACTGATCAAAGCACCATAAGTTATGATGCCAAATATGGAAAAAAAACCAAACAAACAGTAATGCCTTAATAAGATCAACATATAGATGCAAAGATTTTCAATTGATCATCTTGAAGCCACTAATCCTGTCTATATGGGGTTGGGGTCATAAGCTCCACCATGCTAATGTTAGATGAGAAATTTTGCATGTAACTCTATTAGTTCCCAGCTTCCACAATATCTGAAATATGTTCAAAAGTATTGTGTCAAATGAAAACCAGCCCCACCCATGATGCATGTCAATAGAAAGAACAGTTGATGTCTGAATAACGTTAAGGAACAGTTGAATAACTGATGTTACAGTCCACATTCTGGGTAGCAGGGTGCTTGTTGTTACAACTGCACGATTGTAGGGTTTAATAACTGAAGATTCCATTCCAGATTTTCGCTTCTCAGCAAGAGATGTTTTGGGTCCTGAAAAAGCTTCACTTACTTCTTCACTGAGACAAGAGCCCATAGCACAGTTGGAGGATGCTCATTGTTACAACGACATTGTTGTAGGTTTGAATCAAGTCATCATTAAGAGAAGAGAAGAGAAGATAGAGAGATAGAGAGAGTCATAACTTCCCATATCCTGTTTGGACATGGGTAAAATGGCTGAAATACCGTCTCAGTAAGTTCTACCAAGATCCAAAGTCCGAAATAGCATCCAGGTAATTTTTTCCTACTTGTAAAATGCTTAGACACATGGGTTTGGACTTTGGATGTTTTAACTTCCCTTACAAAATACTTTGGGAAGATCCTCCTGGGTGAGTGTCACTCCTGCATTAAGATACTTTTGCCTCCCCTTTAATTTCTTTTCTATTTTTGAAACAATAAAGTGATTATATTCAAATTGAACACAAAAGGAATATAGAAGAGAATACACAAGATAAGGGAAATGCATCAAAAGGAAAATTTAAAAAAGTACAATCACTCTAATAAGAAGTCCAAAAATAAATCCAATCTCGCAATGCCAGTCTTAGCAAAAAAATCCACTACACCATTCATTGATCTTTAGACATGCTCAGAGGACATATCCAAAGGAACACAAAGCTGTAGAATTTCCCTAATAACCAGGATAAACTTTCACGGAGGGGCTTTATTCCCACAAGCCCACTTAATGGCATTAGAAAAGTCTCATCCAACAATTAGCTTGCCCTGAAAATTTCTCCTAAAGTTCTTCAAAGCTTCCTTGATAGCAAGAACCTTAACTTCATTCGTTCCCACCCGAGAAAAAAGCAAGAACCCTGCCATCCAAATCATGTAAAATGCCCCCAATATCAACCAGTCCCAATTTACCCCTTGCCGCCACATGCATGTTGAATTTTACCAAATTAGGCTCCAGCCTTTTCCATTTATCAATGATCTTTTTTTTCCCTTTAGGGTGCACCAGAACTGCTTGCCAATCTCTATCAATATCAAAGGATGCAAGACCAAAGAATTCAACTGCATTCAATCTCCTCCAAATTTCCCTTTTTTATTTCTGTGAAGGTGCCCTTGTAGCTCCTGTTTCTACCAAAATTTTCACCACCTGTCTTTGCCTTCGGAAGCTAATGATTATAACCTACTAAAATTCAAGTACAGAAGTACTAGAAGCAAACATACTAGAAGAAGTGCCAGCAATCATGCCTTCAAGATGATAACTTTAGGCAGCATATCCACCAACATGTAACAAGTACACTATAGTAAAAGCTACCTAACCACAAAATTTAGAAAATTCCCATGACATACTATCACACAAGCACTTAGAACTTGATATCGAACTACTTGACTAATTGACTCTTTTGTAAGCCTACAACCATTTTGCATCAACACATAACCCATAGAAGAACTTTATTGTCTGTATAGAAGTTTCAACCATGTGCAGAAGGACCAGGAAACTAAACGAAGCTTCTTCCAATCAAAAAAAAAAAATATCCCACAGTCATGCTCTTTTCCAAATCGTAGCTACAGAACCGTTTCCAGTTCAAATCCCCTAAAAAAGGCCTAGTAAAAACAGCTGCTAGCATCTAAACGTACTATGTTAAGATCATGTGCTCCATAATTTAGATAGACTTTTTTTGAATGGTACCATAATTTAGATAGACGAAAACATCAATCATATTTTTTTTGTATGAGATCCATTTACTACCACTACCAGGTACACAAGCAACAAATTCTTAAGCAACAAATTCTTGTGCCTAGACTTTCACATGAAAACTATGTGAATGGCAAGCATGGATGGGATCCAGATTGTCCAACCATTCAGCCACATGCTAAATGCCCCACAGAGCAAAGAAGATTTTGCCACTTAACTACTGATGGACAAGATACTACACGTTCTAAGTTCTCTCTCTTAAAAAAAAAAACTAGTAGTTTGGATACCACAAAGCAGTATAATCAAAATCCAATTGGTTTTTTAACAAATACAATCAAAGGTCAAAGGGAACCTCAAGAAAGAAAAAGACTAACCAAAACGAAGGTAGGCTCTGGCAGTTAATTTCTTGGGAGATTAACCATCCATCTAGCATGGGCTAGGCCTGCATCGTTGTGTGGAATGCACAGGGGACAACATAGATAGTAAGCGACTTAGGAGACTAACCCATTCAATTCATGGATTTGTAACATGGTCATTAAAAGCCAATAGCTCATAATACTCAAGTTTTTAATGACTAAAATTATTAGGATAGAATAATGGAATGGAAGTGAAATTCCACACACTTCCTATTCATCTCATTTTCCATGCATCCCAACCTACCATGTGGGTCCGGTTCAAAAAAGGATGGAATCCTCCCTAGAGTTTCTCAATAAAACTTGACTCTTTCCTTAGTTCTCGAGAGAACAGTTTTAAAAAAAAGAAACCCAATATACTGAAAGCTCAAAAGGGGTATTGGCCAAATCAGATGCTAATCACATTCCTACTCTTTGCTTGATTCTACCACATCCCATTTCACATTTTCACTTCAGAAACTCCCCAAATGAAATCATACTATAAAGTTCTTAGCATCCAAAGACACAGAACATAAAAAAACTACTGGAATTTTTTTTTTTTTTAGAAAGGAAACAGCTGGCAAAAGGAAATACATCAATGGGCAGTTTAAAGGTGGTGTTAGAATTGAGCTTTACACGCAATCCTGCCATTCCATGACGGGTGAAACGGGTCTAGTGGCTCTGAAGATGGATTTTCTCTTAACCCCATTTGAGTTTCTGAAGATAAGATCGCTGATAGGTGGACTCGAAGAGCGACTGCCGATGAAAATGGTATTGAGGAAGGACCCGTTTCTTTTTCTTTTGATAGAGTGGGCGACGGAGGCAGGGCTTGCGAGGGTAGATATTACTGCAGACATGACGAGAGCGAGCGAGAGGGAGAGAGGAAAATCGACAGTCAATTTGATAAAATCAGGTCCTCTCTCTGCAGTCTGAACAACTCATTTTAAGAATATCTTATACTTTAAATTTTGAAAATTTACTAATATAAGAAGAAAAATGAGAAACGATCAAAGAGTAAAAGACTTATACTTTTGAAAGAGTCATGTTTTGCATCTTCATTATTTATTTTGAGATTCTTTATATTTTAAATTATAATTTTTTAATAAATAATGGGAATAAAGAACTTAAATTTTTTTTTTTTGAGGTAAATGAAGAACTTAATCTTATAATAGTCAAACTGATGATTTATCGATTAAAAATCCCTATCGACAACTGATGGAAATGGCATGTCAAGGCAAAGCCAAATGAATGTAGATTGCCAAAGGCCAAGACTAACGCCCAACTTGTTCTTTTTCAATTTAAACACAGTCGTTACTCACAAATCTTTGTAACGGTTCACTTGTGAAACTTTAGATATTATAAATGTAAGGCACACCCCCAGTTAGAAATTTTGGATTGGCTGAAATGTAAATATTTTATTAATATTTAAAATATAAATCGAAATTTCCAGAAAATTCAGATTTAATTTTAAGATTAAATAAAAAATTCGGCTGAAATTTATAGCTTAGAAGCACTCTCTATTTCTAAAAATAATTATCAAAACTAATTACTAAAGTAAAATTAAGATATACAAAATAACGAATTCAATAATAATAATGATATAGATTAAAACATTCTATTTTAATATTTGATAACTTCTGTAGATAACCTTTTCCTTTTATAAATGAACTAACTTTTTTTTTATTAATTTTCCAATTGTTCATGAGGTTAGGGTTGATTCTTTCTAATTACTCGTTATTTTTGTTATTTGATTATCTACATATTCAACTTTTCTTAAGTAAAATCAATAAATCCACTCATATATAACATGCCTCTTATATAAATTAAGGTTAGAGTTTTCAATTACATGATGGTATGTCATCGAGCTGTGATTTCGAGCCGTCATACATAAGAAAACTAAATAGTTGTTGGATGGGCAAAGTTAAATAGTGATAGACATAATTATTTAGTTAAGAGTTCAATTTGTTTGTCTTCGACTTTATATTTTGTAATTTGATATTTATTACAAGTCATTAATTTGATGATTTTTTATTTTGTCAAACTTGTAGTTTTAGTTTTTTGAACTTAAATTTTTAACATAACATGATTAAAATTGACTCTGCATGACCCATAAGTCAAATTCAACTGATTCATTAATATAATGATAAGTGTGCTAACCACCATTATGTATCAAATCTTAAATAAATTTGTTAAAGTTTATATTAATACAGTGACAAAGAAAATTATTCATTATTTAAATAACTTTATAAAAAAAAAAAAATCCTCGAAATATGAAGACGACCCATAGAAATAATTTGCCACAACAGCAGCCAAATAATCAAATTAGCAAACCCAGCCTTCTTCCAAATAGTAAATTGCTCCATCGCCACTAACACCTCAGATGAGCATTTGAATGGTATTTGGTTATTCAACCCCATAAAGAAGTTTTATGCTATCAAATCACCATCTACAGTTCCACAACTTCTCTGCTGCTCAAGAAATGATGCAATGAGCTCAACTTGTCTCTTGAAAAATGATTAAATGAGTTTAAATTTATTATAAATTATGGTAAGATTGAATTAATTTTGTATATAAGTCTCTTTTTGGGTCAAAGAAAACTATTGAAGCTCAACACTCATCATCATTGATGAAGTTCTTTATAACCACCATAGATTATAATATATTTCAATCCAATAGTCAATAGTCATATGATTGATGTATTGATGTTGGAGACAAAATACGAAGATGTTAAAATCCAAAGGCTTTATTTGATTAAAAGATAAAGCCTACATGTAAAACTGACTCAACCTTACGATATATCGCTAAAAAAAAACAAAAACTTGCCATATGATCAAGTACATTCAGTCATTTTTCATCTGGTCATAAAACTAGGTCTATAATTGCTTGGTCAAAGAAGAAGTGATAACTACGTTATTTTCATTAAATTCTTAAAGACGCAGAATAGGTTTCATAGACAAGCATATAATGATCCTTTCATATTTTCATACTCATATCGACTGCATATCAAACTGTGAATTGAAGGATTGACCAGCTAGGATCGGCCAATGGATGCACTCTTCTTTTCCTTGAGCTTCCAGTTTCTGTTTCTTCACAAGCAAAGCACCGAATGCATTGGATTAGCATAGAAAAAGTGACAAATTTTGCCATTAGGGAAACAAATTCCAAACAGGAAATTTCTATCTTGTGGGAAAGGAACTGGAGAACGTGGAAAGGATCCAAGACTAAGCAGCCCAAGGGCATGATATTCTACATTCAACAGTCTTAGCACCACTTGAATGACAGACCACTGCAATCCCCAACACACAAGGATCATTCCCCACTCAAGAATCCACTCATCCCATATACCAAAATTGCACTCAATAAGAGAGCAACAGGTGAATGGACTACAAATCATCATGCTCGCGCATGTCAGGCTTTCTCTTGCCATGCAAAGCCATACGGGCATCCCTTTCCCTCTCAAATTCACGAAAGTCGGTTCTCTCCAGAAATGAAACCCGCTCTAAATACTGATTCGAACTCTTCTTGTATGCATCCAGTTCATCTTCCACCCCCTTGTCCTTCTCCTTGTATTCGCCCCAGTCCTTCTTAGTCTTATCAAGTACACTGAGCTTCTGTTTTTTCTTAATTTGTTCAAGGACAGCATCTAGGCCAGAAAGGGGGCCATCTGGTGGTGATGCCTTCTCAGCTGCCTCCTTTGAGTTGGCCTCAACGAGCCTCTTTACTTCAATATTCTCTCCTGCAAAGTCTCGAACCTCAGTGATCTGCGGCATGCATTTAGAAGAAATGTAAGCGACCTCAAGTGATTTGATACATAAGAGGACACATTTGAGAATGATATTTTCCTAGGGCTGCAACTCGGGTCGGGTTTTGGCCCGACCCGCATGACCCGACCCGAGAAATCATGCGGGTCGGGTTACAATAAACCCAACCCTAACCCGAGTTGCAGCCCTAGGAAAATATTTTGCAACTTATGATGAATGTTGACTCCCTACTTAACAACCAGTATGGTTTAAAAAGGCCATGTAACAATTATCTGCCGCAATTACCACATAGGCTGAGTTCTCTCTCCAGAGGATCTGTGGGGCCAAGTTAACAAAGTCATGCATGACCACATATTGACTTGTATGAATAACTCACAAATCAGAAGAGTTAAAAGTACAGTATTTGTGAGCTGCAGAACATTTGTAAATGCAGAAACAAAAATGAGGTTACAAAGAATTCAGATATCTTGTGTGCATTGTAAAGCGTGCATTGGCTTGTCCTAGCCTCCTGCATTTTGTTTTTTGGGGTTTCGCTTGTCAAATCGGTTGGGCTTTCCAGTTTTCCTTTTTGGTGCATCTTTTTGTGGGTGCACTTCTAATGCCCTTTTCTATTACTAATACAGTCACCATTTCAAAAAGAAAAAAGAATTCAGATCTAGAACATGAACATTTACATCTGAACCAACACTTGCAAAATCATCTCACACAAATGACTCAAGTTGTCAAACATCTGTTATCTGTCCTCAAAAAGGGTGAAAAAAAAAACTGGCAGGCATCTGTTCTTTCATTTATTGACTGGCTTTTGTTGCGGTGCATGGGGACAGAGAATCCATTAACAATTCCATCGTCAATCAAGTATTCTAGCCATTGACATGAACTCGGTTTCAATTTCAAAATGGATATTGGTTGTCAGGCAGGAGCACAACTTTTCAATGAAACCAATAAAGTAAATGTTAAATTGTTTATTGTGTGTGTTTTTTTTAATTATCTTTTTGGTTGAAAATATGAGACCTGTTTCAGGTTGGATATTTTGGGTGTGGGGAGGAGTTGGCAGGAGATAGGCATGGCGAGTGGCTAAAATTTGAAGATATGGTGAGATTTTTAACAGGAACATGATGAATGCGATCATGCCATTCGAGGAAATCCACAAGAAATACACTTTAGAATGTAGCTGCGGACTGCCTTCTCTCAGTTTGAGAAGGTGCGACACATGTTCATACCAGTGAAAAGGGATGTGATGTAAGGAGTTTTAGGATTGTGTGCGTGGTCTGAAGAATAGGGTTGTAATGAGGCTAATTCTTTGAATGCAACCACATTAACAGGGGAGAGGAAAAAAATGCAGGCGGCCAGGTTTGACACAAACAAAGCATAGTGAAGCATATTTGTGAAAAAGAAGGAAACAGAATAACAGAGATGAAAGGATGGGGGGGGGGTGGGGGTGGGGGTGGGGGGTGGGGCAGAAAAACATAGGATTAAGGTACCAGAAGACTACCAATAAAGATGAACACTACTACCAGATAGACTACTACTACTGTCAAGGATTAATGTAACGACCCGCCCCTCCGAGGCGCAGCTATTTCAACACCACAAGGTTCAGTATTATATTGTCCGCTTTGAACCCACAAATTGGGGGGTAGGGGGGGCGAAGGGGTCCGCACAGTTTTCCATTGGGCCTGCACCATCATCGATGCCCAAAACACGTAATACTGTATCAAGGGGCACCTAAGCCTTATAAACCCCTCAATTTTCACCTCAACTTCCGATGAGGGACTTCATCAAGTCGCCACATCGCTCGATACATCAACCCTTGTCGATGTGTCTATCCACCGACCCATCTACCCTGCTCGATATATCGCCTGCCACCACCACCCTGTATATCAACCATACTCGATGTATAGCTCTGGGCTGGGTCAGGCTATTACAGTTAGTAAGGAGCAAAGGAGAAGATTACCTTGGATCAGCTGGTGACTAAAGGCATTGATCTCCACGAAGATCTAGGTTGGTTGTCTGAGAGGCTGGTGGGTCCATGATGTTTAGGTGGGATTTCAAAAATCTCCACTTCCCATAAGGACGCAATAAGTACAGGATGTATAACACCAAGCATGGAAAAATTCTAGTTATTCATTGACAATTGAACAAGTTGATATGACTATCCAGAAGATTTAATTGGTCCAACAACCTGGCAAACCTGTCCATGAACCAACTAGATAGATTTCTTTTCTCAAGTAGTGGGAGTAACATTTTCAGGAAGCGATTCAAATATCTTCCTGAACATGTGCGATCATTTCCCAGTGATGCTCAATATAGAAGAGTCTCCCTTTACATTTTGAAAATATATGATTGGAGGCATAGGTTTCACAAATATGATTGGTGATTGGTGAAATAAATTCCACTTCAATTAAGTTGCAAAAATTGAAATTTAAGCTCAAAGAGTGGAATAAAGAAGTTTTGGGCAGCATGGGTGAAAAAATAATAATAAGAATGTGCCACCATCCAGAATTCAAAAGTTGGCTATACTTGAAAAGGTAGACATAACTAATGAAGAAAATGAGGATTTTTTTAAATGATGGAATTTTTTAGATGCAGAAGCTGAAGGCACAATGGCTTATATGGGGGTGATAAAAATACAAGGTTTATCCCTTTCCAATAGATTTAGTGTTATTTCCCCATGAATTATGGACATGTAAAAATGGATCAGCCATCTTTTTACAGCTACCTTCAGTTCCATTGGGATCATTTTTTTCTTAATTTGTTTGATGACCAAGGTGTCTAGGCCTCTTAAAGCACCCGACTAATCCTCAGGGCATGTGCAAACCTCCCTACCCACACACACCGGATAACTCTACGGGGAGTAACCCTTTGGGGTGGAGTGGGAATTGAACTCAAGGCTCCCGCTTCCTGAGGGGATTCCTAGCCATCACCTCAACCCCTTTGGGTTTTCCATTGGGTTCTTTTGACAAAACCTTGTAGCACAACTGCTAAGTGCATTGTGCAATTTTAAACTAGTCCCAGTTTCTTCAACATAGCTCCTCTTATGGACCCCCTTTCTAAAAGTTTCTCGCCTTACTCCTCTTCCAATACAAAGTCTTGCCATCTTGTTTTACTGACTTGACCTACAATCTCCCTATCTATACCCTTACCCCAAACCACCCATCAACAACGACATCAATCATCCATGGACAGCGTTAGGCCTGAGCATACAAAGACAGATATTGAGTTGACACTATCCACAAGCCCAATGATAGAACGCACTATGTGGATCTCTCTCTCTCTCTCTCTCTCTCTCTCTCTCTCTCTCTCTCTCTCTCTCTACATTCTATGTAATTTCAAAAAGCGGCACATAAACTAGAGAAGGTTCACAGGAAACTCTAACTGGACAGCCAGCCATTGGTTCCATTTGATAAACAGAAGTATAGAAGTCAAAAAGGGGAGGACGACCTGGTTATCAAAATCATGGAATTTGTACTACCACATGCTTCTGTTTAATGCTACATTCTCATTTAAAGAAAAAGAGAAAAGAAAAAGAAAAACTTACTGGCCCAGCTGATTAGTTCATTGTATCACCACTGCTTTTTGGAGCCAAAGTATCAAGAAAGGTTGTTAAGGAATAGATATAGGCAAATTGACCATGTCACTAGTTATCTGGGATTTTATATCCCTTTGCTTTTTGCATAAACAGGTCGTCAAACCTTCCCATCAAACAATTGGTCAAGAACTGATTGAATGATTGGAATGTATTGAAATCAAAGGCACATTGGTCAGGAGCAATTTGGTGGACAGCAATCTTAATACTGCAATTTAATCATAACTGAGGTAATTTTGGGAGGGAGGGAGGGAGGGAGAGATTACATATGCATCTTATAATTTCAGGCACCATCATGCACTTGATATATGTTGATCTATAGAATGGCACATATATTTGAAGTGACTGTGCTTACCTCTATCTTCCCTCTGCTTGTTGCAGCAGCTGCAGCAGCGTCTTTAACAGCAGATAAAGCTGCAGCAGCAAGCCTCTTGGCTTCATCACTGGTTCCATTTTGTAGAGTACTTGGCCCATTCTGTGATGTCTGTTTCCCAGCTGATGCATCTTTAGGTGCCAGACCAAGAGTTGCCATCCAATTCTACAAAAAGAACAAAGGAAATTTTTTAAAAGGAATGTTAATTTCTGTGAACCATGCAATCAACTATTTTAAAGTAACATAATTCAGGAAAAAAAATCCTCACATGAGAAGTTTTCTGTGGTTTTTTAGTCCCAGCTGAACAAGTCTTATTCATAAAAGATTTAGGAATTTTAACAGATATTACACTGTTCATCTGCTCCCATGCAGTATTGACCCTGGCTTTCCTTTCTGAAAAAATAGAATGAGTAAATGTAAGGCCCTTCAGCTATAGGAATTTCAACTAGAAGCAAAAGGAAAGGCAGCAAACAGAGTTCTAACTGCAACATGAGGAGAAGAGGACAAGAGCCTGTAGTACTGTTGGCAAGTGCTCAATGTCACAACCAAAAATTTGTAGGTTCAAGTCATCATCTAAAAAAAAGTTACATATAGGATAGGCTTGATACTTTTGCCCCCAACCCAACCCCCCACCCCCCCAAATTGGAGAGGTTTGGGGGGACGGGGCAAGAAGGGAAGGGAATCTATACTGTCCTCTCAGACATGTTTAAGTTTCATCTTTCTTTTAAACCGCAAGATGGTCATGTTTAACTATCTTATACAAACCACTCCACTATGCATTGTACTTACACTCATTTTTCAATGAAATTGCTATTCTCCTTTCAAAAAAGAAGTTTTGACTTTCATGACAAGAGTTAGTGGCACAATTGGTAACAGTTCACAATTAGCCTTAAAGGTTGCTTCATTTTACCATTTAAACGGAAAAAAAAAAAAAAATGGTTTCAAGTTTAAAAAAAATGGAGAATGACTGATAAAGGTGAAAAAAAAAAAAAAATTCATGCCTGAAATCAGTGTGAACATGGTGTACATTTACATGTACCCAACTCTGCAAACAGCTAAAAGTTTAATACAAATATCTTCATCATTTCCATAACATGTTTGGGTGATGCAGAGATCAGAAAACACCTCAGGTTGAGCAATGTTAGCTTCGGTTTCAATCGAGCTGCTTTCATGCCTCTTCTACATCAAATATTTAATGTGTATATATATATGCTTCTATGCGGTGAAAAAGACAGAAAAGTACCCCTGCTAATATGATTCAAACTAGTATGTACCTCATGCAACTCATATCCATTTAAAATAAGAATAACAGCAATGGTAACAATAAATAATTATAACAGCAAAATAACAATGAGAGTATGATTCAAACTTCAGTCAGATCTGGAAATGGAATACATCCGATTGTCCACCTCCACATGCAAACTGCTGTTAACATTAAAAAAAAAAAAGAGAGAACATCTTTTCAAAAAAAAAACACACACACACACACACTCAAGAAGAAGAAGAAGTGTTTAGAAGTGCTCAAAACAAGGAAACTACAACTTCAGAAATAGATTCAACACAAACAAACAGTAGAGAAACATCGAAATACACTTACCAAGTTCCTCAATTTGTGCCTGTGAACTAGGAACAGGTCCTACTTCTTTCAGAGTATCAATGGAAGTACCATCTTCCCTTCCAGCATTTACTGTAACCAATAATATTTCAGCAATGTGAATGTCTTACAAGTTAACCAGTGATCAAGGAGAACAAAGTTTCATACAAACTAGTTACTATTTTCTGCAGCAAATGGAGCATGATTCATTTAACTTACTAAAAGCAGAAAAACACTACTAAAATTTAGTTAAAAAAAAACAAGTACTTCTATTTTTTAAAATGGATTGGGGAACTTTCGTTTAGCACTTTAGGTCACAACTCATGTATTCTACAAGTCTATGGAACCAAAAAAAAAAATATAGAAATTTAAAAAGAAAAAGGATACCAGACTTTAGTTCAGTCCTGCAAATAATTATTTTTTTACTAATTGACACATGGCATCATTTTTTGAGGATAATCAACAATACCAAATAATTTTTTTTCTTAGATTACCTATATAGAAACATTTACTCCTAAAAAGAGTCTTATTCATCTGATGTGGTCATAAAAATGGATTATTGAACTTGAAAACAGAAGTTTTTAAATTAAAATAAAGAACAAATAGCTCTTTCACCGTTTTCATAGATTTATATATAAGGGTATAAAAACTCCTTTAGAAATAAATTTAGGTACATAGGTAGATCTAAGGAAAATATTTCATTTGAGATAGTTAGCAGGTCCCAAAATCATGATGTTTGTGAATAAGTTTAAAAGAAGAAGAAGAAAAGATTGTTTACAGTACTGAATTTGCGCTGCATTTGCAGCACCAAATCCGGCAAACTCCAGACTTTGTGTAATGTGGAGCTAAAAAGATCTAAAGTTAATTACAGCATCTTCCCTTTTGGTGAGCATGATTCAAGTTTGCCCCTGGCTATGAAGCTATATGAGAGATGATCACAAAAAAATGGTTACACCATACAACTATCTCATCCTCACACAGATCAAAAAGATTCATTACACTGAAATGAGGATAAAGTTGCCACCCATAGTTTTCTTATGTATGAACAGAGGGTGGGAGCATTTAGTTTGTCATAAGCAATCACTGGTACACAAACAAGAGTATGAAGTTACTTCCTGCAGGGGCAAAAATCCAAGATTCCCATTCCAGTGGGCATGCAACAAGTTTCCAAAAGATCCTTTTTCAGTAAAGTCATTCTACATTTGGTATAATCAGAGATTTCCCCTGCTTTAGTCAACCTACCATCTGGTCCTCCAAAGCTCCACTTAAGGCCATTAGCTTTCTTTGGACTGTGGGATTAGGAAGAATCCATACTCAAGATAATTTGCACATAAGAGGAAAAATGGTTGTCAGTTCGTGCTCTCTTTGCCTTCAAGCCTCTAAAGATGTGAATCATTTCCTAATCTATTGTCTGTTCTCATCGGTAGACTGGAGCACTGTGCTCGACCAATTTGAGTTCCAATGGACTTTGCCTTCCTCAGTAGCTCAACTCTCCCATGCATGGGATGCTGTTAAGGTTTCCCCGAGGTTCATCTCCCTGTGGCGTCTGGCCCTTTTTGCCACATGTTGGAGTCTTTGCTGGGAACATAACAATTGGGTGTTCAGAAGCTCGACAGAAACACTCATTGTTGTCCGCAGTCGGATATTTGCGAAATGTGCGTCTTGAGCCTCATCTCTCAATGAATTTTAGAACATTCCATGAACGACATCCTTCAAGCCTAGAGAGATTTCAAGAGGCTATCTTAAAGTTCTATTAAAGTCTTCCTTTTTCCAGTCTTTCCCATTTTAGGTTTCAATGGGGTGTACTGGGGTTCCGGGTGGCATCTTTTTTTTATGAAATGGTTCATATATATAGATAGATAGAGAGCATCAGCGGTGCAACTACAGACCACAGAAAAATAAATGAAAGAGTTGCATGTAAACATAGCGTTTGAAAGAAATGCCCACTCAAAGTACAATAAACTAGCCAAAAACCACTATGATCTCAAACAAGATTAGCACATTCTTTCCATGCACACAGGATGTCTGACATAGAGATATTCCGAAATTCCTGAAGGGATACAACCCACGATGCACACTTGGTGAAGCTACGTCTTGCCACCGATGAACTGGACTCAACAATACTTTTGAAGATCCTATTATTATGTTCCCACCAAAGACTCTACAGTGTAGAGCATTTAGGTGAGACAGAGATAATATTCTAGGCAAAGGACAACTCAGCCACCGATGCAGGCATAACCCACGCCATACCAAATTGATCTAATACAAAGTTCTACACTTCAGAAGAGAAGGAGCAATGGATAAGCAAGTGATTCGATTCTTCAGATGCTCGGAGACAAGAGGGACATGCACTAACCATTATTCTCCCTCTTTTCTGCAAGTTATCCCGAGTCAATATTTTCCCCAAAACAGCAGTCCAAACAAAGCTAATTTCCCTCGAAGGAGCTTTAAAAGACCAAATTTTAGGATTGACAGTAGCTGTATCGGTAGTCGACGACGTCCGAGTGTAAAATAACTTTACCGAAAAATTAAAAGTATTGTTTGGCCACCAAACAAGACTGTCCTCCACATTGGTGTTGATTCTGTAGGAAGATATGTATTGGAGGAGAATCGAGAAGGTATCTGTTTCTGCGTCTGACAAGTTACGACGAAGAGGGATGTCCCACACAACTTGATCACCCGTAATAGAGTAGAAATGTGATATGGCCCCAAGAGGTTTAAGGGAGAGGCGGTAAAAGGAGGAAAATCGGGAAGCCAAAGAAGAGTTGTCACACCACGAATCAGTCCAAAACCCTTTTTTCTCTTTAGTTTTCTTGTACTTGCACCTCTGGTGCTTTTTCTCCACTAATGTAGTTACCATTTCAATATATATATATATATATATATATATATATATATATATATATATATATATATCAAGCAAATTCTCTATCAACATGCTTTTTTTCTTATGGAGTGGCAAAAATGAGTTTCACCTCATCAATGAGGTGGTGAAAGACTAATTTAACCAGTTGAACTCAACACATCTTTCCCTCTTCCAATGTGGTGTTTGACCTTTCAAAAGTTTTTTTATCCTTTGAAAAAGTTATCCTGCATAGGAGATCTTCAGTAAACCACCCAAATGGCAAACCTAGTTAAAGTGTGGAAGTGGTGAATCTCTACTCCAATTTACCCTCACTTTCTTCAGCCAATGGAGAATCACCACTTTTTTCACTTTCACCCTTGATCTAAACATAGCAGTACGCCTTAATAGTAAAAAGAAAGACAAAGGCAAGGTTTGCTTCCTCAAGTGTCTAAACTTGAGACTAAAAACACAATTTTGAACCTATTTAGGTAAGATTGACAAAAAAATCCACTCATAGTAAAATAAATACAGAATAAAAATTTAGTTTATATTTTCTCAAACCCATAGGACCATTATCATATGCGTCAAAATATTTTAGCCACTCTTATACAACTAAGTGCTGATGTTGCAAACAACAATTAGTTGGCTTTTTCAATCAAATGAACTGCCACATCACTGGTAAACGTTCAGGTACATTTGGTGCATGCCTAAAGCATTAAACTAAAATCAATTAAAGAAAAATATAAGGGTAATGATAAAGATACTCTTTATTTTTCTACTGTAGGACACATCCCCACCTACAATGGTAACAAACTAACTACATGTCCACATCAGAACATGTAAACATGAAAGAGAGATGCTATACTCATTTTGAAATTGTACCTTTTTAAACCTTTATAATTACATGGGGTATGTACTGAAATCATACTTTTTTACACCGCTTAATTGATGCGGTATCCTTCCTATAGTTAGTTAACATACCAATCAAATGACTTGCATGGGAGTATAAGGGTATAAAAGAGTAAAATTTGGGGGTACATTTAGCATTTCCATAAAATTACCCTTGATTGCTTGCCATTTTAGCTAAGGGATGCGTCTCATCATCACAAGTGTTATTTATCACATCAATCCGACTGTCTACCTGACTCCTATACGACTCAAACCCACGACTTTGAGGTTGTAACGATGAGCCCTTAGCAACGTTATTAAAGGTTCTTGTTTAGAAGAAAGAATGGAGGTTCCTCTATCAAATAATAACATAATCCCAAATCATAACATGTTAAAAAAAAAAAAAAAAACGTAACTGCAAGATCTCCACCAAGGGAACAAATCTCAGCAGTTCAGTGTCTTGTAAAAATGGGTTCCATTGGAGAAGGCCTGAGACATATGGAATCTTGGAGAAAAGAGATTGTAAAGGAACGGGAATGGGAAATTTTGAGGAAAAACGGATGATTGGGTGGACTTGGTGCCAAAAATGGGACCGAAAATCCGTCGAAATGAGAGAAATCGAAAATAAAGTAGAGACTGAGGGATGATCGGATACATAAAGAAAGCGTACCTAAATTGTTGAACCCGTTGGAAGCCATGGAAAGTCGGGGAAGAGAAGGCGTCGAAGGAAGAAAAAAAGGAAGACTAAAGAATTCGGGGCCCTTGAGATGCCCTGTTGTAAACTATAAGAGGTCATGCAGCGTACGGGTGAACTTAGAGCTTCGGTTGCTGTTGGTCTCGGCCCGAAGTAATTTTATTTGAAGTTCTTGCTTTAATTTTTTAGAAAATAAATTTATAAGAATAATTATATTGAAATTTGATTCATAACTTTTTTTAACTTCATGTCTGTTAAAGTGTTTTATCAATCTTTGGAGTATATCCAAACTTCCTTATCCACTTGTATAGTCATAGAGGTGAAACTTGGGTCAGATTTTGTCCTGATCTGAGAAATCATGCGGGTTGAGTTGAGAAGACAAAAATTCATATGGAATACATGTAGGGTCCATTTGAAGAATTTTCAAGTTAATCCGTGACCCTCCCACCCCGGTTAAAATTAAGTTAAAATTGATTTAAAATACGGGTCGGGTTAGAATTCGGATTGAATTGAGTTAGAATTCGAGTTCAGTCGGGTCGAGAATTTCGAGTCAATCGAATAATGTTACAAAAGTGGTCCTTTTGTATGATAGTGACTTGCATCTCTTCCAAATTCTTAACTATCAAACCAACCCTCAGGGGTTATGTGTTAGAAATTTGAACCTATATTGTGTGATGAAAATTTGATATTTTTGTTAGTTGTGTGAAGTGAGAAAAATGAAAAAAAAAAATAGACTTTTAAAGTGAATAAATTTTTTTATTTATTGTGAGAAATAAATTATTTAAAAATGTTTTATTTTTTTCGTAATAAAAAAAGTCTTCATTCCATTAAAAATAAGTCTTATTTTCTATACTAAAAACATTGAATTTAGGAAAGTGAGTGATAACTTTTTGTGAAGATAAGCAAGAATAGCTTTTTCTTTTAAAATTTTGAATTAATATAATTGATGTTTTACCTATAATTATTAAAAGTTCAATTTAGACTTAACCATTGAACAGATTTAAATTCTATCTTGACTCCTTTAACATCAAAATTTTGGCTCTATCCTTGAATGCATTTATAAATTAAGAGGCCCTTATTTGAAAACCACTCCTTCAATTCTAATTTTTTTTTACGTATCATGTTCTCGTGTATTTACTATCAAAAACTGAAGTAAGACTCATAAGGAGCTTACATAGGTTGTACACTGTGCCCTTTTCGTGTTGCATTAGATATTACGATGACATTATTGATGTTTACATAGTCTCTAACTCTATTTGAGTGTGTTAGTGCTTCCTCAATTAATTTTAAAAAAAAATTATATATATATATAAAAAGATGAATATAAGAATGGATAAAAGGCTCAATTTACACTCAAGGGTATGGCATAAAGGTGTCCTAAATTTCTCAAGCAAAATCTCAACTAAAAGTCATGAGACATGCATCTACACTACCTAACTTGTTATAAGGCAACACTTAGGGAGAGTGTTAAAATTCATACATTGACAACATGCATTGGAGGGATCAAGTCGGTGGAACTTACCTAATCAAGTGAATCTTAATTTAGAATCATCTATTTTTTTAATATTAACAAAGAATACATTTTTTTATTTTTATCTACATTAAAAAAAGGGGAGCTATATAGACACTCTGGAAATCTTTTCCTACACATCCGTTAAAGTTGATGAAAATTACCCTTTTACCCTTCCACTTAAAAACGCCATATCCACCAAACCAAAAAATCATTCGAAGGAATTTAAAAATTAGTTCGAAGGAAGTGCGTTGTCAAGTGAGACTTTCAAACGAACCAATTTTGACCGATTTCTAGAAACAAGGTATCAAAATTCATCTAATCTGAATTTTATGAACTTCAGAACTGATTTTAAGTGAAAATGGTATAGTTTTGAGCTTCAAAAATTGTACTAAAAAAATTAAGAGGGAGTTCCTTAATCTTTTTGTACGATTTTTGAAGTCCAAAACTATATCCTTTTCACTTAAAATTAGTTTCAGAGTTCATAAAATTCAGAATAGATGAATTTTGATATCTTGTTTATAAAAATCGGTCGAGAAACGAATTTGTTTGAAAATCTTACTTCACTGCCTACTTCGTTCGAACGAATTTTTGAATTCCTTCGAACGATTTTTTTCATTAGGTGAATTACATCCTCCGAACGATTTTTTGGTTTGGTAGATGCGGCGTTTTTAAGTGAAAGAGCAAAATGATAATTTCCATCAACTTTTGAAAAACGGGTACATAGGGAAAGATTTTTCGAGTGTCTGTATTGCTCCAAAGATATTTTTTTTCAAAAGGCCTAATTATATGATACCCTTGCTAGGTTGACTTAAAAAACGACTCAAATGAATGATATTTATTGCATGACAAAAAATTCTTTTCATGGTTCATTCTAATTGGAGTTTGTATGATACAAAATTTATACTAATAAAGTTTTCTTTAATTGAATTTTTTACTTTTGGGCCAGCTGATTTGTGAAGTAACATTCCTTGAAAGCAACGAAAAACAATAAGAATGGTACAAACCTAATGAAAAAAAACAAATGTATCCCAAGAGAATCAAAATGCAAACAAAATCAAAGAGATTCTTCTCTTCTATTCTACTGCTATAAATTATAAAGCTTTATCTGCTGCTTTGATCACTCCAACTTCAACAAGTAATCTCAAGGGCTCCATCCATGTCTAAGCCAAGGTGAAGTGATCTTCCTCGTAACTACTATGTCTTTATTAATTAGATTTTGATTTCTATCAGAACCTGTTCAGAATTCAGGTCCATCCTATTAGATGACGCCGGCGTCGGCCTAAGCGACTGAGACTGCACAACTTGGATCAGGTTTTAGCCCAACATACCTCAATATGATCTAATCAATAATGTTAGGCTCTACCAGCTAAGATCATGATTCGGGTTGGTTAGAACTTTTTGAATTGCACATTCAGGTTGTATTGGATCAAGAAGAAAGCCCGAATCACGATATCGGCTGGGCCCAAGATGAAGCCCAATAACTGAGCTACCTCGGAAAAGCTTAAGCTAAATAGGATGATTTGAAGTATTACTTCTTCACAAGATTTCTCAAACTGAATAGATCTAAAATCATCCAGCTATGGACTGCAGGTTGGAGGGTAAGGTGGCCATAATCACAGGGGCAGCCAGTGGGATAGGAGAGGCCGCCGCAAGGTTGTTCTCTGAGAATGGAGCACGGGTCGTTATCGTCGACGTCCAAGATGAATTGGGTCATCAGGTTGCAGTCTCCATTGGTAGAGATAAATCATGTTACAAACACTGTGACGTTAGAGCTGAGAAGCAAGTCCAGCAGAATGTGGACTATGCCTTAGAGATGTATGGCCGGATCGATATCATATTTAGCAATGCCGGGATCTTGGGCCCCCCAAGTAGCATCATGGACATGGATGTGGAGGAGTTGGACAACATCATGGCCGTGAACATGCGTGGATCGGCCATAATGATCAAACATGGAGCCCGTGCGATGGTTGCGAGGCAAACGCAGGGCTCGATCATATGCACTGCTAGTGTGGCTTCATTGATCGGTGGCGCCGCTCCACATTCGTATGCAATCTCCAAGCATGCCCTTCTTGGGGCTCGTTCGATCGGCCTCTTGTGAGCTAGGGAAGCATGGAATTAGAGTCAATTGCATTTCTCCTTTCGTAGCGGCGTCGCCATTGTCATGTAACCGCAGTGAATGGGATCCTAAGACTGAAGTGTTTGTGAGAAATATGCCAAATTTGAATGGGATTTTGTTGAATACTAGACATGTAGCAGAGTCTGCTCTGTTTCTTGCTTCTGATGAATCCTGCTTTGTTAGTGGGCATAACCTGGTTATTGATGGAGGATTTACATCCTCTAATGGTAGTTTTTCAATCTTCCGTGAACATTAATGGCTCAAATTTGATGTATGGAGTGTGTTTTTGCTTGCATGAACCTTTTGTTTTCATTTTCTAACAAATGAGTTTTGTTGTCAGAGGATCCATCTAAGAATAATCAACAATTCCACAAAGCTTCTTTTTGTGCTCTTCTAAAGGAATAGATGGATGTTACTCTTGAGTGGGGATCATATTTGCGAGATGCAACAAACTTGATGGTGTCATTTATGGAAAAAAGTTTGGGGGTTGTGTTGGACTTTGGGCGAAAAAGAAATTTGTGGAATGATAAAAGTTCAACGGTTAATTCAAAAAATCAATCTCTATATAACACTTCAGTCATCCTCTTCTTAACGGCTAGTTTTTTAAAATAAGTTATACCTCTAGAATGTTATCAAGTCATGGTTTTCTAATATGATATCAAAGCAGATTCGACGAGAGAGCATGTCTGAATTTCCACATGTTGAAGTTTCTACATGACTTCATATAACATTTGAGGCATTCTTCTCTTAATGTCTAGTTTTTAGAGTGAGATATACCGTAAGAATATTATCATGTCGTGATTTTCTAACAAAATATTTTAAAGGAACTTGTAAAAAGTTTGAGATTTTTTTTCATAATGGAGAAAATTTGAAACTTTTTTAGATTTAAGTAAAATATTGATTTTTTTCAAAATATCCATTTATTTTAATATATAAATATTAAACATTTATACAAATTGGGTCATACTGGTTGAATTGATTTGTGCACCAGGCACCATATCATGTAATTTTAAAAACTTTATCATTTTGTCTCTGATGGACCATGATAAATTAAAAAGGAAAGGAGTGAAATAAAAAAGTTTCAGAATATATATATTTTTTTAATTACTGATGCATAAATCAATTCACTTAAATATTCTATCAAAACCCAGGACTGCACCCTTCTGCACACTAATTTTTGCATAGATCTTGGTGTGGATATTTTTCTTTCTACTCACAAAGTATCGAAGGCAGATTTGATATGTTTTAGGTTTTGTTTAGAGAGGAATTTAGTGCATGTCATCATGTGTTGCTTTGAGTTTGGAAGGGAGACTGAGAAATTTAATTAAAACATAAATATAAGTACAATGTAAGAGAATTATAACTAAACATATAAAAGCATGAAGTGACAACCACACCATCCTTAATGTAATGCATAGATCAATTAAGAAAAACTCCATAGTTAATTTTTTCTTCTAGACACCAACTTTTGTCGTAAAATCAATAATACTGTTTGTTGTTCGCCCCATATGTCTAGAGAGAATTCCTCTACTCTTGCTCATTCTTTTAATGTTCCTAACTATGTTAATCATTTTCTAGAGAGGGCATTTTCTTCCATAAACCCAAGCAATATCATTAAAAGAATCACCATCAATGATCAAGCCATTTCCAAATCTTATCCAAATATGGATCGATCTAATCACAAGAAGCTCAACTTTATTTGATTCTATTGTACCAGTAGATTTCGAGAATGTTAGCAACATTCTCCTCCAATCGTCATGAGCCATGCCCCAAAGGCCTTCCTTTTAAGAGCTTGAGTTACATATAACTTGTAAAGCCATACTCAGATTTCATTCAACATTTTTTTTGTCCAAACCCTCTTCCTACCACCCTTCCCATGATAAATAAAAATCTTTTAATGAGCACTCAAATAGATCTTTACACTGGGATAACCAACTTATTTAACCACTCTCTCGTAGACTTTCCTATTAGTCCCTAAATTTCCTTCAAATTTTCTATTATTACTCTCCTTCCATAATGACTAGAAAATCCTGACTAAAATAAGCCACCACTCGGAGATCACACTCCCCATATTATTACTAAAGACCCACTCAAACCCTATCAAGGCAACAAATTTATCCTAAACACTTTAGAGAATTGACATCCGCAGATCAAATGGTCAACTGCTTCCTCTTCCAAATTTCAGAATATGCAATTGTGAATTTGTGAATACACTTGAAAATAAGCCCCTACTCCTTATATTGCTTCAATGAAATCTTCTCTTTGATTGTTGCCCGAGCAGAGACTTACACCTCTAGAAAGTTGTTTGTTATTCCAAGCCAAATTACAAGAGGTGCATGGTTATGTTTTGAAAATACCATCCAAAGAATTGCTTTAACTAAAAAGGGTCTAGAAGGATCTTTTCAGTACAATTTTACTTCAAATATTTGTGAAAATAGATGATGATGATGTCTCCATGATAATTTAACTAATGTATTTTTTTTTGTGGTCCTAACTCAAATGAATAGTTAAATAGATTATAAAAGTTAAATAATTACTAAAATGATCAAATTTTGAAAAGATAAAACTGTGATTTGGTTAATCTAATTAAGGCAAATTTTATTAGATCTAAGATTCAAGCATTGACTTTTCTAATGAATAAATTAATTTGCACAAAAGTTAAAAGATTGATTAAATTGTAAGAGGTTTTAAAAACATGACATTATTATTTAAACAAAATAATCTTTGGTTGGCCCGAATTTAAGTGAAGACCTTTTCAGTAACAGGAAAATAAGGTACAAAAATTAAAGTAAATAAAAATTTAGAGTAATCCAATTTTAGAAAAGTTGAAGAAGTATTTTAATTAATTTATTCAAGTGGGCCCTATATTTTTGTGTGGACTTTATAATGGATAAGTAAAGTTTAAATAAAATAAATTAAATTTGTTCATTAATTTAATCAAAGTGATTTTAGCTAACCCATGTCCAAAATATTTTAATGACACAAAGGTTTAAAGATATGAAAATTAAATTCAGCAAAGTTTATAAAATCAAAATTGAGAAATAAGAAAAATATGAGTTAACTAGTTTGAATAGAGGTGTGTTTGATAGGTTTTATTTTTATCATATCTATCTGTATCAAAAAAGTTAGAATTCAAGTTTGATTTGAAATTCTATCAAGTAAAGAAACTTGTCAAATGAAAAGAATTAATTAAAACTCAAAAAGATTTTCAACTCACTCGATTCAAGGGTTCATACTGAGTTGCTATAAGTCATTTAGAGTTTTCAATCAGTGCTACGTACAAATGGTGAAACATAATTGGTCCACGGACCATGTAAATTATTAAAACTATTTTTTCTTTGAAGGGTAGAACTACAAAAATTCAACCAAACCAAAGACGTTACGACAGGTTGACAGGTCGCCATCACCGGCCGTTCCGTCTCCACCACCTACTTCACGTACGACAGAACTACTATCATCATATGAATCAACCACTTAGGTCACACTCTTGGGACTGGATTACCAACCCAAAAGATTTAGAGTCACACCACTTGGGTCACTGGATTACCAACCCAAAAGATTTAGAGTCACACCACTTGGGTCACACTCTTGGGACTGAATTTTCAGCACAAAAGACTGTCTCTACATAAGTCTTTATATTTTTCTCACTCTCACTAGACTTGTTCCTATGCCAACAATCCGTTCTTGAATGAAACTCTCCGGCAGATATAACGTCACAATCTCTGACCAAGAAATCACAACAGCTTTTGGGAAGGCAACTCTCCGCCGGATACGACATCGCAATCACTGGCCGATATATTCAGATATAATCAAGAGCCACCACCCTCCAAATGAAGATCCAAAACTCAAAAGTAAAGCAGCTCTATCTCCATTTTGAAAGCAAGATAGGCATCCAAACATGCATATTTGACTTGATACAAAATAGAATTGTAAGGGTATTCTTGATATCAATTTCAGCTTCCTCCATCTAAACTCTTCTCATTTTTCTCTGAACCAATGGCTGAAGATCCAGAATCATGGTGATGTATAGCCCCCAATCTCTCGCCAACTTGCATGTCGAGTGATCCCAACTCCAACAAATTTGACATTCTTGTTGGACAAGAAATCCCGAAAGCATTTGGGAATGCCTTGTTTTAAGTTGATAACCACGTCATTGTTATCTGCCTAAAACACTAAAATTTGTCCTTCCCAAGCTCTTTTGTGATTTCTTGAGGAACAAAAACGTGAAATTCGTCGGAGTCGGGATGACCAATGCAGAGAAGTTGGCCAGGGATTGGGGTTCTACATTAGCATGCATATGGATCTTCAACCATTGGTGGAGAGAAAAGCAGGAAGAGTTTACAAAAACAAAGCTGAAGTCGATGTTCGTGCCCGGGACACTAATTTGCTGTAATACACATTACAATTTTATATTGACAACAGATCAAGTCAAATATGCATGTTTGGATGCCTATCTTGATTTCAAGATAGGGATGGAACTGTTTTAATTTTGACTTCTGGATCTTCATTTGGAGACTGGTGGACTCTTGATTACATTTGAATCTGTTGCATTTGGGCTTTTACCGTCTTGTCTTGGACGTTTTTTTTTTGAGTTGGTGCCTACTAAAGAATTCTGAGTTTATATGCTTTTCATCTTGTTTGCATGTTTTTTTTGTTGGTCAACGATGTACAGTTATTTCTAAGTGCTAGATGGTCTCTCCTTGTTCTGTTTCTGGTCTTCCAACACATTGTTTCATTAGAAGACTGCACGTCTTAATCATGAATAAAATTTCAGTTTGTTGTATATAATAATGTTCAATGTGTAAGTTTTCAGTCTGAAGTTAAAATTCCTTTAGAACCAATTAAACAAACAAATTCCAGACTGAAGCAGGGATAATATGTATGGTACCCTTTACTATTTTCATCCTCACATAAGGGTGACCATACTTCAAACACTCATCAACACTGACTGACATATGATTCTGCTGCTGCTTCATTTGAAAAATCTACTACTCTTCTTCTTCATTTTCTTTACAAACATTAGGATAATTTTGTTTTGAGATATCTCAATCTGCAGTGAGGTCCACTTCATATCTATAGTTTTGATCATGAAACCAATGTCATTTGGTGCAGTTCCATGGAATCAACTGCCCAAAAGTCATGGAGTAATAGGTTAGTATAAGGTCATTTCCATTCCAAAATTGAAAAAAAATTAAACTCTTATGTCATGTAAATTCAATTGATGAAAGGTGCACTCATTCACAAATGACACAAAAAGTAATACCAAAAGTATTACCATCATATCCTCAGATGGTCTTGTCTTCTCATCCAATGGAAAGCATAACGTTGAATTGATGGGAGGGAATTGGTATAAGCAGCTCTCCTCCCTCTTGTCTATATACAGAAGCATTTATTCTTTCACAAACAGATGTACATGAACACTCATGAAGAAGAAGAAAAACACAAATCGAGTCGTTGGAAATTGATTTTTAGATAAAAATTTTAAATATTCAACCTTTAAGAGTTTTTTCAATCTGTAGTTCTGTATAGTTAAATTTTCAATTTATAAAAAAAAAAATGTAAAAAAATAAATGGGACTAAAAGCGCGAAGGGCCTCATTAGGCTTTAAATTAAAACCCAAGCCCAATCTATCAAACAAAAATCTTGGTCCAAGTATATTTATTTAAATCGAGCTCGAGTCGGATTCGGAGAAATGAAAACCCTTACTAATGACCCAATTTAAAGTTATAAATCCTGATTGAAATGAATCAAACCACATCTATGTGCATTAGAGACATGCATCTACACTACCTAACTTGTTATAAGGCAACACTTAGGGAGAGTGTTAAAATTCATTCATTGACAACATGCATTGGAGGGATCAAGTCGGTGGAACTTACCTAATCAAGTGAATCTTAATTTAGAATCATCTATTTTTTTAATATTAATGAAGAATATATTTTTTTTTATTTTTATCTACATTAAAAAAAAGGGGAGTTATATAGACACCCGAGAAATCTTTTCCTACAAACCCATTTTCTAAAAGTTGATGAAAATTACCCTTTTGCCCTTCCACTTAAAAAC
Organism: Chimonanthus praecox; assembly: GCA_022113865.1. NCBI lineage: Eukaryota > Viridiplantae > Streptophyta > Magnoliopsida > Laurales > Calycanthaceae > Chimonanthus > Chimonanthus praecox. The sequence continues at coordinate 6,513,532 of CM039089.1, read as the reverse complement.
GAGGCATCCACCGAACCAAAAAACCATTCGAAGGAATTCAAAAATTCGTTCGAACGAAGTTGGCTGTGAAGTGGGATTTTCAAACGAATCAGTTTCGACCGATTTTTAGAAACAAGTTATCAAAATTCATCTACTCTGAATTTTATAAATTCTGAGACTGATTTTAAGTGAAAAGGATATAGTTTTGGGTTTCAAAATTCGTACCCAAATAAGTGAGAGGGAGTTCCTTAATTCTTTGAGTACGATTTTTTAAGTCTAAAACTATATATTTTTCACTTAAAATCAGTTATAGAGTTCATAAAATTTAGAGTATATGGATTTTGATACTTTATTTGTAGAAATCGGTCGAGAAACGACTTTATTTGAAAATCCCACTTCACATCCCACTTCGTTCGAACCAATTTTTGAATTCCTTTGAATGGTTTTTTCATTAAGTGGAAAATAAACGACTACCCAAAAAAAATTGATGAATCTTTTATTCAAAGATAATTTTTTTCAAAAGACCTATTATATGATACCCTTGCTTGGTTGACTTAAAAAACGACTCAAATGAATGATATTTGTTGCATGAAAAAAAATTCTTTTCATAGTCCATTCTAATTGGAGTTTGTATGATACAAAATTTATACTAATAAAGTTTTCTTTAATTGAATTTTTTACTTTTGGGCCAACTGTTTTGTGAAGTAACATTCCTTGAAAGCAACGAAAAACAATAAGAATGGTACAAACCTAATGAAAAAAACAAATGTATCCCAAGAGAATCAAAACGCAAACAAAATCAAAGAGATTCTTCTCTTCTATTCTACTGCTATAAATTATAAAGCTTTATCTGCTGCTTTGATCACTCCAACTTCAACAAGTAATCTCAAGGGCTCCATCCATGTCTAAGCCAAGGTGAAGTGATCTTCCTCGTAACTACTATGTCTTTATTAATAGATTTTGATTTCTATCAGAACCTGGTTCAGAATTCAGGTCCATCCTATTAGACTACGCCGGCGTCGGCCTAAGCAACTGAGACTGCCCCAACTTGGATCAGGTTTTAGCCCAACATCCCTCAATATGATCTAATCAATAATGTTAGGCTCTACCAGCTAAGATCATGATTCGGGTTGGTTAGAACTTTTTGAATTGCACATTCAGGTTGTATTGGATCAAAAAGAAAGCCCACATCACGATATCGGCCGATAGACCTATGAGATCTGGGCCCAAGATGAAGCCCAATAACTGAGCTACCTCGGAAAAGCTTAAGCTAAATAGGATGATTTGAAGTACTACTTCTTCACAAGATTTCCCAAACTGAATAGATCTAAAATCATCCAGCTATGGACTGCAGGATGGAGGGTAAGGTGGTCATAATCACAGGGGCAGCCAGTGGGATAGGAGAGGCCACCGCAAGGTGGTTCTCTGAGAATGGAGCACGGGTCGTTATCGTCAAGATGAATTGGGTCATCAGGTTGCAGCCTCCATTGGTGGAGATAAATCATGTTACAAACACTCTGACGTTAGAGATGAGAAGCAAGTCCAGCAGACTGTGGACTATGCCTTAGAGATGTATGGCCGGATCGATATCATATTTAGCAATGCCGGGATCTTGGGCCCCCCAAGTAGCATCATGGACATGGATGTGTAGGAGCTGGACAACATCATGGCCGTGAACATGCGTGGATCGGCCATAATGATCAAACACGGCGCCCGTGCGATGGTTGCGAGGCGAACGCAGGGCTCGATCATATGCACTGCTAGTGTGGCTTCATTGATCGGTGACGCCGCCCCACATTCGTATGCAATCTCAAAGCATGCCCTCTTGGGGCTTGTCCGATCGGTCTCTTTCGAGCTAGGGAAGCATGGAATTAGAGTCAATTGCATTTCTCCTTTCGTAGCAGCGTCGCCATTGTCATGTAACCGCAGTGAATGGGATCCTAAGACTGAAGTGTTTGTGAAATATGCCAAATTTGAATGGGATTTTGTTTAATACTAGCCATGTAGCAGTCTGCTCTGTTTCTTGCTTCTGATGAATCCTGCTTTGTTATTGGCCATAGCCTGGTTATTGATGGAGGATTTACATCCTCTAATGGTACTTTTTCAATCTTCCGTGAACATTAATGGCTCAAATTTGATGTATGGAATGTGTTTTCTAACGAATGAATTTTGTTGTTAATCAACAATTCCACAAAGCATTTTTTTATGCTCTTCTAAAGGAGTAGATGGATGTTACTGTCTGTGTAATTTATGTAAAAAAAAAACTTGGGTTATGTTAGACTTTAGCTAGAAGCAAATATATAGATACGCGTATCGAATACGACACGTATCCAAAATAGAGATACGGTAAATTTTGAAAAACTAGAATACGGGTGCGGCAGGATACGTCAAATTAAAAAAATTATTATATATATATCAACAAAATAAATTCATACATTTACAAAAAAAATCATAAATTCTACTATGTGATAAAAATTATTAGAAAATTATTTATATATATATATATATATATTATAAAGATTAGATTATTAGCAATTTAGTATTATGAAAAGATATATATAATATGTTTAAAAAATATTTTGTATTAGAATATATAATATGTGAATGATTGAGGTTAAAAAATAATACAGAAAAAAAAAAAAAAAAAAAAATATATATATATATATATATAATTTTTTCCCCTTTTCTCCCATGCCGCAGTATCCCGTACCGTATACGTGTCCAGTGTCCCGTCGTGTCCCGTTGTATCCCTCTGTGGCTGCTGCCGTATTTGTATTAAACAAATATTTTATTTAATTAGATACGTATCCGACATGTATCCAAGCCGTATTCGGCTGTATCCGTGTCGGAAACGTATTCGACACGGGTATTCGAATGGTTTCGGAGTATCCGTGCTTCGTAGGACTTTAGACAAAGAAAAAATCTTTTAAAAGAACTTGCAAAGTTTGAGCTTTTTTTCTCAAAATGGAGAAAATATGAAACTTTTTAGATTTTAAGTAAAATATTGATTTTTTTAAAAAATATCCATTTATTTTAATGTATTAATTGTAAACATTCACAAAAATTGGGTCATACTGGTTGAATTGATTTGTGCATCAACCACCATATCATGTAATTTTAAGAACTTTATCATTTTGCCTCTGATTGACCTTGATAAATTAAAAAGGAAAAGACTGAAATATGCATGTGTTAATGCTTTTCTTGCTTTTCAGATTGGGAAGAAGCTGCTGCTTCTTGAGTCCTTAGTTTTTAGGATATTTTTCTTTCTATCCAGGGTGCAAAATTCGGCAGGACCAAGATATCAATAAATTTCTCTCTTCTCTTTTGTTTTTTTTAATATTGGTATATTTTATTATTATTTTATTTTTTCTGAATTAAAAAATAAATAAAAACCCAAAAGGAAGCTGGTTTATTTTTTTTAAAAAATTCGAAACATAAATATCGGCCGATATATCAACTCGAACCCACCACCATTTTGATTTTTTTTTTTTAAAAAAAGACCGATATTAATTATATCGGACCGATATATATCGCAGATATATCAACCATATCGGACAGATATATATCGCCGATATATCGGTCATATCAGACCGATATATGTCGCCGATATATAGGCTATATCGACTGAGACATAGTGTGTACTGCCGATATAATACGTATCAGCCGATATAATACGGTGCTGAAAAATGATATATATCGGCCGATGCATTTATATCTTTACCCAACACTCAGAGTATCAAAGAAGGAAGATTCGGTATGTTTTAGGTTTTGTTTAGAGAGGATTTTATTGCATGACATTACCATCTCATGTTTGTTTTGAGTTTGAGAGGGAGACAGAAATTTAATTAAAACATAAATATAAGTACATATGTAAGAAAACTATACAAGCCGCACCATCCTTAATGTAATGCATAGATCAATTTAAGAAGAACTTCATAGTTAGTTCCTTCTTCCAGACACCGACATGTACGTGTGTTGTATTTTAATCATTTGTACTGTTAAAAGAAAAAATCACGCGCCCTGAGCGGGTTGTGAGATGCTTTTACTAAAAGGGGTCAAGAAGGATCTTTTCATTACAATTTTACATAAAAAATATTTGTCAAAATAGATGATAATGATGTGTCCATGATAATTTAACTAATGTAATTTTTTGTGGTCCTAACTCAAATGAATAGTTAAACGTTAATAATTACTAAAATGATCAAATCTTGAAAAGTTAAAACTGTGATTTGGTTAATCTAATTAAGATAAATTTTATCAGACCTAAGATTCAAGCATTGACTTTTCTAATGAATAAATTAATTTGCACAAAAGTTAAAAGATTGATTAAATTATAAGAGGTTTTAAAAACATGACATTATTATTATTTAAGCAAAATAATCTTTGGTTGGCCCAAATTCAAGTGAAGACCTTTTCAGTAACAGATAAATAAGGTAAAAGATTTAAAGTAAATGAAAATTTAGAGTAATCCAATTTTAGAAAAGTTGAAGAATGTATCTTGATTAATTTATTCAAGTGGGCCCTATATTTCTGTGTGGACTTTATAATGGATAGGTAAAGTTTAAATAAAATTATTTATTAATTTAATCAAAGTGATTTTACCTCACCCATGCCCAAAATATTTTAATGACACAAAGGTTTAAAGATTGAAAATTAAATTAATCAAAGTTTATAAAAAAATTAAAATAAGAAAAATATGGGTTAACTAGTTTGAATAGAGGTGTATTTGATAGGTTTTATTTTTATCATATTTATCTGTATTAAAAAAAATCATAATTCAAGCTTGATTGAAATTCTCTCAAGTCAAGAAACTTGTTAAATAAAAAATAAAAATAAAAACTACTTTCAAGTCACTCAATTCAAGAATTCATACTGGGTTGCTCTAAGTCAGTTAGAGTTTTCAATCAGTGGTAGGTACAAATGGCGCAACATGATTGGTCCACAACTGAATTAAAACTAATTTCTGTTTAGAATACGTCACTGAGAATAATTTCTGTTTGAAATACGTCAATGAGAATTTTTTCCCTCCGAGTCCAATCAAGGAGCATTGCACTTCTTCTGCGGCGCTTCGCCATTGCCAGGCTCCCACTCCTTCACTCACTGGAGGAGCCCATGTGCTTAAAGAAGTTTCCAGAACACCAGGGTCTCCATCGCCGGCGGCCGTGCCGTCTCCACCACCACCCACTTCAGATACTACGAGACCATGGTCACAGACATCCAGCGCATAATACAAAATTATCATGTGGGCGCCTATAATCCTTTACCTGGACTGAAAGATTGCATCTCAAATTTAAGGAAAATTTATACATGACTAGAATAGAAAAATGATGTATGATTAATTCTTTGCCCTACCCAACTCGATATGATTGTTAAAAATAAGAAGAATTTTTTTTTTTTTTACAAGATAGTTAAGAAAATGGAAAATTGAAGTTTAGCAATTAGATTTAATGAGTCTGAATTGTCCCATCCCACATAATAGGATTATCTTGTTAATTTTTTTTAAAAAAAAATGATTAAGATTTGTACAAAAATCCTCTATCTAGTTTGGAGAGATTCCGAGATTGACACTAGCTGTGAGGGAAATTTGGAGAAAATAATTAAAAATAAGAAATGAGTGTTTAGATCCAGTTCAGTGAAAATCAAAAGGATGTGTTCCTCATAAGCTTCAAGGGCCTGTAAATAACTGAGAAAACTATTAAAATTACATAAATTGTTTATTATCCTTATACAAGTGGTTATTGGAGTGAGATTAATAAAATTTTAGGCAATCAATAAACCTAAATCTAAAACATAAGAGATTATTGCAGTGAGTTGATATGATTAGGACAGGGATCCAAAAAAAGGTGGACCCGAGATCTCAGCGTCTCGTTGATATCGGCCAAAAATTCCTCTCTTTTTTTTTTTATAAATCTCGGCCGTATCAGCCGATATTGGCGAGATCTTGGTCATATCGGCCGAGATCTCGTCCGTATGGCCGATACATCTCATATCGGCCGAGATATTTCGACTGTAAAAAAATCCGAGATATCTAGATGATACAAGATATCTCGGACATTTTTTTGACCCCTGGATTTGGGCCCATAAGAATTGAACCCATCTCGATTTTCAAGCCCATCCTGACCGATTTCACTCAGATATTACCATTACAAATTAATTAAATCTGATGGTAAATTAATAAATAAATAATTAAATCTAAACTAAAAAATATCCATTTTAATTAAACTTGAGTTTGCATTTAATTATTTATTTATCTAATCCTAATTAACTAATTTAAAACTACTAAGCGTATGTGGTTTTCCCGCCAATTCAAGACTCAAACCCTCTTATTTTCTTTATTTAGTGACATTTTTCTTCTCGGCAAGTCTAAACAAAACTTTCGTCCTTCCTCCCCGGCGTTCCTTTGTGTCCATTCTTTCTTTTTCTTTCTTCTTGATTTTCCTCTCCTTCTTCTTGCTGTGTTCGGTGCCTTTTCTTCAATGGCAACGGTAGAAGTGAAAATCAAGCCATTGCCGGGCGATGACAAGTCCGTCATCAAACTCAACTTGATAGGCTGGAATGTCACCATCGGTGACGATTCCATCTACACAACCTATCTGAGTTGGAAGTCCACAGACGCTGATATCATAAACTGGGTTAAGGATATTGAACGTCTGCACAGAAGGCGCCGTAGCCGTTTGATTGTGGGTATACGCCTGGACCCTACAGTCAAATCCAAGAAACGCCCTGATATCCCTTTCTCTGTTCTCACCCTATGCATCGGTTCAAACGCCCTGGTCATCAGCCTAAAACAGGGGATTCCCAAACGATTTAGAGACTTCTTGGACAACAAGAATGTCACATTTGTTGGAGTCGGTATCACCCAACATGCTGCTGAGAAGTTGGCTAAAGATTGGGGGTTATACATCAACATGCCCCTCGATCTTCAAACATTGGTTCAAAGAAAAACTGGAAGGGTTTACAGAGAGGAAGCAGAGATTGATGTTCTTGCACATGACGTCTTGGGACCCCAACTTGCAGTAAAGAAGCCTTGGAAGGTAAAGAATACATCATACAATTCTCTGTTGACAAAAAAACAATTGAAATATGCATGTCTGGATGCCTATCTAGCTTTTAAGATAGGTATGAACCTGGTTTAGTTTTCTGGATCTGGTCTTCTTTCTGTTGATTCAAGATGGGTATAGGCTATGGAGCTGTTTAGTTTCTGGATTTTCTAGATCTGCTCTTCATTTTGTTGCATTTCAATTCTGTTCTTGCTGTATTTTCTCAAAGCAGTTTCTTTTTTCTGGGAGTTGCTAAAAACTAAAAGACTTCTCAGTTTGTGTGATTTTTGTGTCCTGTTTACATGTTTTCTTTTGTGTGATTTTTGTGTCCTGTTTACATGTTTTCATTTGTAAAGCCCTTCGTCTCTGTATCATGGCCTTAGAGGAATTGTAGTTTCTCAACCAGGAACTTGCATCCTTGTTAGAATTTTTTTTTTAATCAAAAGAATAATTGCCATAATGATCAAACACGGCGCCCGTGCGATGGTTGCGAGGCGAACGCAGGGCTCGATCATATGCACTGCTAGTGTGGCTTCATTGATCGGTGGCGCCGCCCCACATTCGTATGCAATCTCAAAGCATGCCCTCTTGGGGCTTGTCCGATCGGTCTCTTTCGAGCTAGGGAAGCATGGAATTAGAGTCAATTGCATTTCTCCTTTCGTAGCGGCGTCGCCATTGTCATGTAACCGCAGTGAATGGGATCCTAAGACTGAAGTGTTTGTGAGAAATATGCCAAATTTGAATGGGATTTTGTTTAATACTAGCCATGTAGCAGAGTCTGCTCTGTTTCTTGCTTCTGATGAATCCTGCTTTGTTATTGGCCATAGCCTGGTTATTGATGGAGGATTTACATCCTCTAATGGTACTTTTTCAATCTTCCGTGAACATTAATGGCTCAAATTTGATGTATGGAATGTGTTTTCTAACGAATGAATTTTGTTGTTAATCAACAATTCCACAAAGCATTTTTTTATGCTCTTCTAAAGGAGTAGATGGATGTTACTGTCTGTGTAATTTATGTAAAAAAAAAACTTGGGTTATGTTAGACTTTAGCTAGAAGCAAATATATAGATACGCGTATCGAATACGACACGTATCCAAAATAGAGATACGGTAAATTTTGAAAAACTAGAATACGGGTGCGGCAGGATACGTCAAATTAAAAAAATTATTATATATATCAACAAAATAAATTCATACATTTACAAAAAAAATCATAAATTCTACTATGTGATAAAAATTATTAGAAAATTATTTATATATATATATATATATATTATAAAGATTAGATTATTAGCAATTTAGTATTATGAAAAGATATATATAATATGTTTAAAAAATATTTTGTATTAGAATATATAATATGTGAATGATTATTGAGGTTAAAAAAATAATACAGAAAAAAAAAAAAAAAAAAAAATATATATATATATATATATATATAATTTTTTCCCCTTTTCTCCCATGCCGCAGTATCCCGTACCGTATACGTGTCCAGTGTCCCGTCGTGTCCCGTTGTATCCCTCTGTGGCTGCTGCCGTATTTGTATTAAACAAATATTTTATTTAATTAGATACGTATCCGACATGTATCCAAGCCGTATTCGGCTGTATCCGTGTCGGAAACGTATTCGACACGGGTATTCGAATGGTTTCGGAGTATCCGTGCTTCGTAGGACTTTAGACAAAGAAAAAATCTTTTAAAAGAACTTGCAAAGTTTGAGCTTTTTTTCTCAAAATGGAGAAAATATGAAACTTTTTAGATTTTAAGTAAAATATTGATTTTTTTAAAAAATATCCATTTATTTTAATGTATTAATTGTAAACATTCACAAAAATTGGGTCATACTGGTTGAATTGATTTGTGCATCAACCACCATATCATGTAATTTTAAGAACTTTATCATTTTGCCTCTGATTGACCTTGATAAATTAAAAAGGAAAAGACTGAAATATGCATGTGTTAATGCTTTTCTTGCTTTTCAGATTGGGAAGAAGCTGCTGCTTCTTGAGTCCTTAGTTTTTAGGATATTTTTCTTTCTATCCAGGGTGCAAAATTCGGCAGGACCAAGATATCAATAAATTTCTCTCTCTCTTTTGTTTTTTTAATATTGGTATATTTTATTATTATTTTATTTTTTCTGAATTAAAAAATAAATAAAAACCCAAAAGGAAGCTGGTTTATTTTTTTAAAAAAATTCGAAACGTAAATATCGGCCGATATATCAACTCGAACCCACCACCATTTTGATTTTTTTTTTTTAAAAAAAGACCGATATTAATTATATCGGACCGATATATATCGCAGATATATCAACCATATCGGACAGATATATATCGCCGATATATCGGTCATATCAGACCGATATATGTCGCCGATATATAGGCTATATCGACTGAGACATAGTGTGTACTGCCGATATAATACGTATCAGCCGATATAATACGGTGCTGAAAAATGATATATATCGGCCGATGCATTTATATCTTTACCCAACACTCAGAGTATCAAAGAAGGAAGATTCGGTATGTTTTAGGTTTTGTTTAGAGAGGATTTTATTGCATGACATTACCATCTCATGTTTGTTTTGAGTTTGAGAGGGAGACAGAAATTTAATTAAAACATAAATATAAGTACATATGTAAGAAAACTATACAAGCCGCACCATCCTTAATGTAATGCATAGATCAATTTAAGAAGAACTTCATAGTTAGTTCCTTCTTCCAGACACCGACATGTACGTGTGTTGTATTTTAATCATTTGTACTGTTAAAAGAAAAAATCACGCGCCCTGAGCGGGTTGTGAGATGCTTTTACTAAAAGGGGTCAAGAAGGATCTTTTCATTACAATTTTACATAAAAAATATTTGTCAAAATAGATGATAATGATGTGTCCATGATAATTTAACTAATGTAATTTTTTGTGGTCCTAACTCAAATGAATAGTTAAACGTTAATAATTACTAAAATGATCAAATCTTGAAAAGTTAAAACTGTGATTTGGTTAATCTAATTAAGATAAATTTTATCAGACCTAAGATTCAAGCATTGACTTTTCTAATGAATAAATTAATTTGCACAAAAGTTAAAAGATTGATTAAATTATAAGAGGTTTTAAAAACATGACATTATAAGAGGTTTTTTATTTTTTAATTATAAAAATACAAGATTTTTGCTAATATTTGAAATCATTTTTAGAAAAGAAAAAAGAATAATATCACCCTTCACATTTCGGTCATATTTCGATTTAAAAAAAACATTGATATTTTTATGCATTAGTGGATTAGAATGACATTTATTACCTTGCCTAAATAATAAAAAAAAAACTTATGAACAAAATGATGCCTAAATCAATGCCCAAACAGATTGCCATATTTTTTGAATTTTCCATCCAATTGTAGCAAGGAATCAGGGTCCAACCGGTAAATGAAATGATGCTTATTTCTAAGTCTCATTCTTAGTTTCCTTTCATGGGTTTCCATTAATTGAGTCAATTCTAAATTATCAACGTTAATTGAATTAATGGTGGATTTCTATTAATTGAACCAACTCCAAATTGGCAACAACGTTTACGAGAATTAATGGTGGGTTTTTTATTTTTTTAGTTATGAAAATACAACATTTTTGCTAATATTTGAAAAAAAAAAGGGGACAAAATCATGTCTAAATCAACGCCCAAACAGGTTGCCATATTTTGTTAAATTTTTTAGACAATTCTTGCAAAAAAAATAAGGTCTAATTCGGTCAATGAAACTGTTCTTATTTCTCACATCTCTTTCTTTTCATGGACATAGTGGGTTTCTATTAATTCCAAACGGACAGTGTTAATGGGAATTAACGGTTGATTTCCATTAATTGAGCCGAAGTCCAAATTGGCAAAACGTTAATGGACATTTAATGGTGGGTTTTCGTTAATGAGAATAAAAAAGGGACAATAAAATAAATTAGAAGACAAAATACCAATTCTGAAGATGTATTAAGAGGAAATTTACATATTTACATTAATTATTATTAATTTGAAATATATTTACATATTTAGATTTACATATTTCCATAAAAAAGTTTCTACATTTTTTTTGTAATTTTTATCATTTTTTAAAAAAAATTTGAAAGTCTCGAGTTCGTAACTTAAAAATAATATTTGAATATGTAAATGACTGATATTTAATAAAAAAATTACAAATCTATGATCGCCATAATTTTTTTGATTTTATATATTTTTTTTGGATTTTTTAGAAAAAAAAAGGTAGGAGAGAGAAAAATATCGGCCAATATATCGATACTGTCGATATTTACATAGCGGCCGATATATCGTCTAGGCCGATATTTTTACCTCTGATTCTTAATATTGGTAATTTAAATATTATCGGTTTCGTAGTATAGTGCGTTCAACTCCTTTCGAACTTATTATACACGAGGTTTTGCAGGTGATTTAGTGTATACTTTAGATTAATTTCACCTCAATAGATGGGGATACCCATGTTATTCCAGAGAAATTTGTATAAATCATCGATCACGTGCCTAACTAGATCCACTCTCGTGTATCATAGATGACAATGAGAAAGTCATTCATCATCATTATTATTATTTAAATGATTTATCTTATTCATTTAAATTAAATTTAAATTATTTCTATAAACCAATTATTTTATCAGACAAGTTATATCAAATTTATTCTAAAAAAAATAAAAAAGAATTCAAAAGCACATGATAGACAAAAGACAATTAACCTATTTGATTTAAAAGAGGCCCATCAATCATCTCAAAGGAAAATATTTACAATTTTGCCAAATTTTTCATCAATTAGAGCGGTTGAAATTGATTATCAAAATATATTAATTTATTTTTTAATTCAATCTTAATATTAATTTGAAACTTAAATGGCTAATAATCAATATCCCAAATGTATAATCAATATATTGTTATCAGATCTTGGTGGGCAGAGCTGGTTGCTCCCAACAAACACCGGCACTGGTCTTTCTAACTTGCATTTGTGGCAACAACCCCACACTTCCTACGCACATTCTACCAACCTCCCTTCCCTTCCCTTCTAACTCTTAACATCCCCGGCGTTCGGTAGCCAAACTCAATCTCCCCTTCTTTAAATTCATACCTTGCTACCGCCTCTTCTATCGTGCCCGAAGCGTGTAGAGGAAAGAGGAGATGGCGAGGAAGAAGACCAGAGAATACGACTCCAAGCGACTTTTGAAGGAGCATCTCAAGAGAATCGCCGGTATCCAATTGGACATCTGCTCTGCTCAGGTCACCGATCTCTCCTCTTCTCTACAAATCCAGATCTCAACCGTCCGATTCGAAAATCGTACGGTTCATGTTGTTTCTCATCTGGTGGATTAGGAATCCATAGAAGGAGGGTGAATGGTGTCATTAGGTGTTAGATGCTTAGATCTGAGTTCCTTTGCCAGCGATCTAGACCAAATGTCTGATCCCTGGCACAAGCATCGGAGTGGAAGATCCTGGCCGTCCACGCCTTGGATCCATTTTCCTTCATTTATTTATTTTAGAAAGAACATGAGCTTTTCCGCCCCCCCCCCCCCCACCCCACACACACACACACACAATGTTCCTCCAACTCACTGTCTATTTGTTCGTGAACGATCGAACGATTTGGATCTTTCGATGCCAATTTTGTCATTAACCAGATCAACGGTCTGGATGACCGGATTACCTGAAAGACCAACTAGACTTACATGAATGTATGTATTTACATATGTTTGTATACTGTGTTCTGCTAATGTGGAGCCCACTTGGAAGGGGCCCAATCATACAAACTACATGGTGGGGTGACGTGCTTGATCTAAGGAGTTAAATCTGACCTTGGTTGAGTCAACCTAACCGTTGGTACCAAGGTCGCAAGTATCAGCAGTCTGTAACTAAAGTTTTGGGATGGGATTTCATTTTTAAGGTACAATGGGGTGATGTCAGATTGTGGAGGGTTTATATTCTTCATAAATGGGCTTTACTGAAAAATTAGGAAAAATAAGTGTTTTTTTACCCCACGTATCGAGTCACATTTTAATTGAAAATTCTATATTTTACTGAAAATAGGAAACATATAAAGTGAGTTTGAAAACCACTGTTTTTTTAACCAACTCAGTTTTTAATTTCATTGAAAATCTTGCCTCCAATAAAGAACACAAACATTTCTTTTAGAGAACTTTTTAACGAATGTATGTATTTTTATGCACTAGTGCCACTAACTAATACAGAAAGCAATTATCATTCAAATTAAATTGATATTTACTGTTCGAATGAAGTTGATATTATGTGGATAGAACACTTTATCTTGCTATGGATCAGATCTTGAATCTAACAGTGAATTTCACTCTGATCCAAGGCAAATTTGATCACTAGAGTGTTACCCCCTTCTTTAAGGGCAAGTTTTTGTGTTTCCAACTTTAGAAAACAAATAGGAACATCAACTTTCCTACTCTCCTTCATAGGAAAGGGATTTCAATGACCTTTTAGGTAGAAAAATCTACTCTTTCCACATATGGCAATCCACATTTTTATTGGAAATCCCGTCTTTTAGCAAACATGAGAAAACAAAAAGGAGTTTGAAAACCACTTGTGCTTTTTGTAAAAATTATCTCATTTTTTTGTGCATAAGCTAATTTTCATTGAAAATCCCTTTTTCAATGAAAAACACAAAGATACCCTTAAATCATTTATTTAACAAATTGATCAGATTTACATGGTCTCACAATGGATTTTTTGAGAGAAAATGATCTGTTTTCATATTTTATTTTGTATTGCATTGCATTTTATAGTCATTAATGGGAATTTTCTTCTTTTTATTTTTAAATCATGAGGTCTGAATGTTAAGTGCGTCTACTTTGCTGTTTCTTCTGAGTGTAATTATAGGAAAATCTTGAGAGATTGTATTTTTGTTATGAGTTAGGTCACGGAATCGACAGACTTTACTGAATTAGCAGACAAAGAGCCATGGCTTTCTTCCACGAAACTGGTAGTAAAACCAGACATGCTGTTCGGGAAACGCGGGAAGAGTGGTTTAGTAGCTTTGAACTTGGATCTGGCCCAGGTTGCTCAGTTTGTAAAAGAACGTCTTGGTATAGAGGTGATCTTCAAATCAATTTACCTAGAAAATATCATTTCCACTGTAATGCAATAAAGAAATGAATGGTTTTATGATATTCAACTCAGTCTCACAGAAGTTGGGTTTTCTCAGGTTGAAATGGGTGAGTGCAAGGCACCTATAACCACTTTTATTGTTGAACCATTTGTTCCACACCACCAAGAGTTTTACCTGTCAATTGTCTCTGAGAGGCTTGGATGCACCATAAGCTTTTCAGAATGTGGGGGAATAGAGATTGAAGAGAACTGGGACAAGGTATGTTGGGGAATCAGAATACATATGTGGATTGGTTTCTCTTTATGCACATGTATTTCTTTTGGCATATATCTAATCTTGGGTTGTGCAGGTTAAGACCATATTTCTTTCTACTGAGAAGCCTATGACGTCTGAGTCATGTGCTCCATTGATTGCAACACTTCCCTTGGAGGTAGATCCAATTTCCTTAGATTGTTCTGATGCATGTGCCACCCATCCATACAGGAATCTGGTTCTGTACTATGAGGAATGAAATAGCCTATTAGCACTTCTTGTTTCTATCCTTGTATATGTGCAAAATTTGGATCATTACCCTTTTATTGTGTGTTTCTATAGTTTTATGCATTCTTCTCTTCAAGTAGGAACGATATCTTCTATTCTTGCCATTTTCTATTGTTCTGGGAAGATGCATCCTCCTATCAATGAAGCATTAGGTTGCATTAAGTTGGAGTTTGCCTTTCAGCTGTTTTCACACATCTTTGTTGCTTAGGCTCGAGGGAAGATCGGGGAATTCATTAAAGGAGTTTTTGCGGTATTTCAGGGTAAGATCCACATTGTGCATTACATTTTTTTTATAGAGTATAACGGAAATATAGAACTCAAAAGGCGAGGTCCAATAGATGGTGATGATGATCCACTTTGATCATGATGATGATGATGATGACCCACTTTGTGCATGAAGATTCATAAATCATAACCTCCAGACTTGCAAAGAGTGCGCACGAAATGTAGCATCATTCTTTGAAGGGAATTGTTCATCTTAACCTTTCTAGATCTTATCCTGGAGTTGTCGATAGAATGCATTTTGGGTGCTCTATGGTCAACAGCTTTAACATCACTCAGAAAAGGAGGTTCAACAAGTTTAACACGAGGACATGATGAATTTAGTTCCTATCTTTCATTTTGATAGCTCTAAGCTTTATCAACTATGATATTAGGGTTGTCTTCTAGCTGTCCACTATAAATCAGTTAGAGTTACTGAATTCAAGGCTTGTCTATATACGTGTCATTTACAACTGACTGACTCGTACTGAGAGATTGACTTGATTTGTCTCTTACAGACCTGGATTTCTCGTTCCTAGAGATGAATCCATTTACATTAGTAAATGGTGAGCCATATCCGTTGGACATGCGGGGAGAATTGGATGATACTGCCGCGTTCAAGAACTTTAAGAAGTACACTTTCATTTCTTGACAGTTTCATTCTCTTGCAAGTTCTTTTCTAGAAATGGGGTAGCCTTCATGGTAATTAATAGGGATGTTCACATCACAGATGGGGAAACATTGAATTTCCATTGCCATTTGGAAGAGTCCTCAGCCCTACTGAAAGTTTTATTCATGGTCTGGATGAAAAGGTCGGTGCATTTAATAATTGTTTATAATGATTAGTTTGGTAGAAGTTTCTATCTATGCTTTCTGTCAAAGGACAATTTCATCACATAATATAAATATTATTCCATTGCAGACAAGTTCTTCTCTGAAATTTACCGTTTTAAACCCAAAAGGACGCATCTGGACTATGGTTGCTGGAGGAGGTGCAAGTGTCATATATGCGGATACTGTGAGTATATGTGCTTTTGACGTCTTACTGTTATTGATCCCTCACTCCTGATACCTAGTTCTCTGACCTCCACTGTGATACCTTTCTTTAGTTTAAAGATGAGTGTAATATTTTTTTTTTTCCTTGTACCGAAAAAATGCAGCTCTGAGCATCGTACTGAATTTCCAGTGTCTCATTTTAGTATTTGAGCTATGAAGTTGTTGGTATCTTTCCCAATAATGCATTAATTTTATTTAGGTGGGGGATTTGGGTTATGCTTCGGAGCTTGGGAACTATGCAGAGTACAGTGGAGCTCCAAATGAAGATGAGGTTTTGCAGTATGCTAGAGTTGTTATTGATGTAAGCATTTGGTTTGTTTAATTTAAGTGCTCCAGTCCTCAGTTTAACGAGTGTAGATGATTGTGGAAACACAGCACCTTAATCTTTTTTGCCACACCGTTGCAGTGTGCTACTTCAGATCCCGATGGTCGCAAGAGAGCCCTTCTTATAGGAGGGGGCATAGCCAACTTCACTGATGTTGCAGCTACTTTCAGTGGCATAATTCGGGCCCTTCGGGAGAAAGTACGTTGATAATTGACTGATTGCTTGTTCCCTTATTTATTTTTTTAGTTCCTTCAGAACTCCAAGTACTGAATAAGTTTGTGATTTTTCAGGAATCTAAGCTTAAGGCATCCAGAATGCATATCTATGTTCGGAGAGGTGGTCCAAATTATCAGAGCGGCTTGACAAAAATGCGGTCAGTTGGAGTGGAAATAGGGGTTCCCCTTGAGGTAATAATTGGAAACCTACATTAAGCTATGCATTTCTTTGTCAATGAATATGTAATGCTCTCTCAATGGACCCACATAATCATGGCTTCAGATTATTTTTAAATAAACCAAAACTTGATTCTCATTTGACAAGTTTCTTTACTGTACAAGATACTAAAACTTGCAAAGTATAATGTGTAGACCATAATACCATTTTTGCAGATAAAGAATTCTCAACTTCGAGACCACAATGCATTCTTAATTTTATTGGCATTGATGCCCTCGTTGCCGTTTGTCAGATGCATTCCTTTTCAATTAGTCTTTTGACAACTTGCTTTCAACACTGCATTTTGATTGAGCACTATATGTCGGGTGAATCTCTGGTTGTAGGTTTACGGGCCTGAAGCTACAATGACCGGAATTTGCAAGGAAGCAATTGATTGCATCATGTCAGCTGCATGAAGCTCCTTCCCCTTATTCTCTTTCTGTGATTCAAGTGTTGGTTAGTCTGTGTCAGATGGTAAATGAACAAGTTATCTGAATGAAAGCTGAGCTGTGTGAGGATTGATAGATTTTCCGGCAATATTAGATCACTTAATTATTCTCCAATCATGGATTGGTATTGAATGTTTACAATCTAGTACTGTCTTCTATAATTTTATTTCTGCTTTCACAAATTACTGGTCCTGTTTTCGCAAAATGAGTGCACTGTCTAATGAGAACAAGTGTTTTTTGATGTGAGGATAGCCACCATGAGTGGCCATCCCAACCATCAAAGATGCGACCACGCTTGTTGGGTGTGACTGAACCTTAACATGGGATGAAGCAGTACCAATTCAATGTTAAGGTTTGTCTGACTGACTTGATCTAATAAAATTGTAGCCTATAAGCCAACCATGTTTTGGATGAATTTGACCTGAAGCTAGATAGATTTGTAGTCACAATGCCCAATCCATGGCTAATTTTTTTTGTCAGCTTTTGAAGATTGACATCTTACTTTGCTTGGTGGGCCAGACCGGAGACTAGTTTGAGATGCATCAACCTGTAATGAATGTTTTGGGTCTGGCTCAATTTTTAAATAAGAAAATATACGAGTGCTAGAATTCTAAAGACTATGAATCTAACAAATATGGATATTAGGGAGTTAGAATCGACCAAAACTAAAAACATACTCAATGTAGAGTTCCAATTTGGTTAAATGTCTTTTTTTTTTTTATCAAGGTGTCCAAATTTTTTAGAACACCTAATTAATCTCCAGAGCATATGCAAACCTCCCTATCCACACATATCGGATAAATCTGAGGAGTGGCTCTTTTGAGTGGGGATTAAGAATTTCCGGAGGTGGGTTTTTGACCATCACTCCAACTCTTTGGAGTTATTTGCTAAATGTCTATGAGCATTGGTGCATAGACAATTTTAAGTCGATAACTCGTAAGCTTAGGACTCTCACTTCCGGAGGTGAATTTCTGACCATTACTCCAACTTCTTCGAGTTATTCGCTAAATGTCTAAGCATTGGTGGATAGATGATCTTGAGTCCATAACTCCTCATGAACCAATCAAAATCTGACCAGTTTACGCTCCTAATCAAGAACCTTGTTTGCTGTGCTTCTACTCAGTGACTCATGGATCGGCTAATGGCCAGGCCCATTATATTGCATGGCTCATGGAAACCGTTCCTGTCGTCACTGGGCGAATCCATACCCAGCCCGTGCTGAGGCCCACCACACCAAACATTTCTATAGCTGTGGCCTCTCTTGTGGTCCTGTACTCCTATCCACTGTCTTGACTCAGAGTTGTAAGTTCTACAACTTCTCTCGCTGCCATTTAGAGCCGAAAACACTAAACCTGACATGGCTGTCACGACTCACATTCTCTTAAAATAACTTTTTTTATTTTAAATTAATCTAACTAAATTAGATTACAGATCGTGAACATGTTGGTTATGAAAAATAATTTTCCTTTAAACATTTTTCATACTTGATGTAATCAAATAAAATTAATAAAGATTAAAAAATTCACTTTAGTATTTTATTTAGTTGAAATAGATGGCAAATTTTTTGTTAAAATTCCACTACAAACAAGAAGCATCCAAAGCCAGCTGACAGCCCAAAGTTTCAGTTGTCTTGATATAGAAGCAACCAGTTCTCTGGTTGGTAGCTCAGCGACAGATTTCAGCCAAAACAAAAAATATTGAATGATATTTTTTGGTCTCAACTCATAAGTACGCATGTTACCAAAATATCCAAATTTCGGCCAAATTTTTTTTGGAAGAGACAGAATAATTCTTCTTTGAGTTTGGGAGTGATGGGACTAGGATGGACTCTGCACTAAGATTTGGATATGGATGCTGGTTTCAGTTTGTTCCCAAGATCAAGGGTTTTCTTTAATGGACGACATCAGATATCTCTGCGGGTCATACAAGGAACAATTAGATAATTTGAAAAACAAAAAAATCAAATAAATACTCACTTCCTGTAGTCCATAACCACCATAAGATCTTTTAAATTGTTTTAATAATCAGTCATAAAACCAAAAACTGCAGATTAAGACAACTAAAACCCTATTTGAACGAGAAAAGAACCACAATCCATGATAACCAGCAACAGTGCAAGTCACAGGTCACAGCCTCCTCCCTCTTCTCCCACCCTTTCTGCGGGTGCTGTCGGTTGGGATAGGGGTCACATCCTCTGAAACATCAAAAAGAATAGTACATAAGAGAGCCGTTAACCATGTCTTCAAATAACATGTCCTCCAAATGCAATCACATGGTAATATGAAACAATTTCAATGCACAAGCATGGAAAATATACATGCCAGATAAGTTTATAACATGGAAATCAAATGTAACTCTTCTTCAAAGATCCTTTTCTTGGCATTGAACTTTGATTCTCTCTCAACATATCAACTTGGCTGTGGTGTCAAGTCAATTAATCATTTTTTTTACAAAGTAAGCAGGAAATTGTTTAATGTTATTCAACATTAAAGGGCTTATAAGGTGGCAAAGAGCCTTACCAATGCGCCCAATTTTCATCCCAGATCGAGCAAGGGCTCTAAGAGCAGACTGAGCACCAGGTCCTGGTGTCTTTGTCTTGTTCCCACCAGTTGCACGAAGCTTAATGTGCAAAGCAGTAACTCCAAGCTCCTAAAGATAAGGAAAAAAAAGGTTGGTAATGAATGTCAGCACTTGTGTCAAAAGCACATCAACAAGTATCTCAGATTTGAAAACAATACCAAAGGAATTGCCTCAATAAAAATAAAAAATAGAATTCAAAACTCAAAAATCAGAGAATGATTTCTAAGTTGACTCTCTGAAGACGATACAAAAATCAACATTGAATGAGTCTAAACTAGATTCTAGGAAAGAAACTAAAACAAGACATTTTTTAGTAATGAATAAAAGCATAAGCAGGTCAGATTCAGGTCAGATTTGAGTAAAATCTGCATTTGTATCCAAATCTAGATGTGACCCGGACTTTGATACCTGGTGCAGGATCTAAATCTGAGAATTCATCTAGATACTTACAGAACCCATGTCTACCTCAGACTCATGATCCAGATCTAAATTTCAAATCTCTCATGTTTTTTATACTAATGATGTCATGTATATCCCTTATGCCATTTGAGATAACAGGTTAATCAGTTCAGAACTGATTACGTTCAAATCTACTAAAAATTCATTCAAGTAGCACTCACCAATCTTTAACTAAATCAAAATCATCCATTATTGTTTTAGTACTAAATATTTTTGCAATTTCTCTTTCAATATATATAATTAAATCAATTTCAAGAAAATCATCTTCCAATTTATTGCAAAAAGTTCACAAATTAACAAACAATTATTTTATTGAAATTATTTTATGCTATTCATATGTGACATATCATTCATTTATCCATTTATTCATCATTATAGAAATGGTCAACATGTGAGAAGGTACTAATTTATCAGCCATGTTTCTCGGTGTTTGTGTCCAAAGCATGTGGCTCGTGACACTAGGCACATCTTGCACAACCCTAAACAAAACTAGGTGCATGCCAAATCTTGGTGAGCTTGCCTTGACGCTTTACAAGAGGCACAACCACACAAGAAGCTTGTGACCTCACTAAAACACCTTTTCCATAACAACAACCAGCATAAGCATCACAAAGACCTGATATAGATGTTTTAAATCTAATTGGTGCCAGATGCAAACAAATTTAGGGACGGTAATAATTTATCACTGAATGCATACATGAATCCAAAATAAGATGTTCAATACTTTACACAAATCAAGAGCTACTACAAATTCCTGATTCTATTCACGACAACAAAAAACAGACTACAGGACACACAAATCCTTCATGTAGACTGTATACCAGATGTTAGAAGAGGGATCACTAGTGTACCAGATATATTAAATTAAAAGAAGAGCTGAATGTACATACCTTGCATCGTTGAGCAACATCTTGTGCTGCAAGCATGGCAGCATAAGGAGAAGATTCATCTCTATCAGCCTTGACCTTCATACCACCTGCCCACAGAAAAAGAAATAAATATGTCATGCTACATTTGTATTCCTCAATATTGAAAGAAAAATGAGAAGTTTTCAGCAGGACCCAGAAGACCAGCCAAATAAAATTTAGACTTAAACAATGCCAATATTTAAAATTGTTCAATGGTCTTCAGAGAATGGCATTAATCGGGAGGTCAAGTGTCTTGATTTAATATGGACGACTGTACTTTAGAATAATAAGTCGTAAGCCTTCACATATCATAAATAATTAGAGTAAAAATTTAGTATTATACAGTTTCTTCCATGTGTAGTCCCACAGATACCATCTCTTCTGAGCATTTCAAATGTACACCAGTATGTTTCTTGTAAATATACAAATGATTATCCTTTTTTGCAAGTTTGGAGAGATCAAAGGTTGTAATGACTTTGTACAGCTGTGTTAATTTGATTTATGAAAAATTAAGAAATTTACTGTATAAATCCTTCAAAGCAAAAGCATGGGCACGAGAAGGAATACAAATTAAATTAAACTCAACAAAAAAACAAGTCAACATCATGAGAGATCAAAGATATTTGGTACCAGTGATGCGAACAAGTGTTTCTCTTCCAGAGAGATCAGTTACATGCTGCAATTAGTAAGAAAATCCATCAGTGATGAACACTAATTAAAGGTGCGAGAAGCAGTATTAGATGAAGAAAAGAAAAGAAAAACAAAGAAGAGAACCTACAATGAAAGTATCATTAAATGATGCAAAAATGTGAGCAACACCAAAGACATGCTCTCCCTCTCGAACAGTCGGCCCAAGGGTCACATTTTCCTCTTTGACTTCCCTCACCTTCTTTCTCCCTGACTGTAACAGTCACACCAAAAGAGTGCACACACACACATCAAGAAAGACTTCTTTCAGGTTAAGGCCAACAAACAATTGGAGTATCCAAAAATAGAAATGTAATTAGTAATCACACACTTTGAACCCATGACAGCAGACTAGAGCGACAAAAATTTGATAAAAACATTAAGGAAATACCCTTTTCTGAGATGTAACATGAAAGACAAATGAGCGACCTTGATATTATCAAATCTAATGAAATGAAAATGCAACTTCACACTAATGAGGCCCAGCAATTCACCATCGGATGCAGACCGAAAAAGTATTTTTGGGATTTATAACAATGAATGAAGGAAAATAAATTTAATATATACAAGTATATGATGATGCTAGAAGACAATGCATTGTATGGAACTTTAATCATAAGCAACAGAATTAAAAAAATATATATGGTTTTATAAGCCGAAGCAATTGCCCAAAGTTAGTATTAGAGAAAACAAGATTATAGCTAGTAAGAACATAGGTCTTAAAAAAACCCGTGGATATTTCCCAGATGGCAACTGCACATCACCTCCTACATAAATAAGCTAAATAAATAAACTGATGAGAAGTGATCATGGAAATGTGCAAAGAGACAATGATACAACTGCATAATTTACCAAAACAATGGCATTGATAAGGATGTCCATCAAACATGAGAGAATTCTAGCATTATCACTAATGTTTGAAAAATAAAATCAACAACTGAGTTACATCACACGTAATTGCTTATTTTTTACAGCATATTTGGAGAATAATAGAGAATCAATAGATACAGTGTCCACCATACAACTTCTGACACGGAACATGCTAAGAGGAGTTGATCGATAAGATCAGCCTCATTTAAGCAAAAAGAAGTTGACCCATTGTTACATGTGGAGCCAACTTCCTATCATGGAAAACTTTGGAATGTATGAATATCCTTGACTGTAGGCAATCGCCTCCAAAGCTCCTTGTGCATAAGAACTCTTTCCTCTTTGATTAATATAAATTAGGATATGATTGATCGTATAGAGACAAAATTATATCGTTTTTAACATAATAGAATAGAAGAGTAGAACTCAAAAGGCCAACTCCAAATATTCTTAGCAGTTTTGATGATGATGACAATGGGGAGCCTAAATCCAATGGTGCCATATTATGTGCCTAAATTCAGTAGCTAACCCAAAGGGTTTGGAGTGATAGCCAGGAACCCACCTCAAAGCAAGAGTCATAAGTTCGATTTCCACTCCACCCCAAAGGACCACTCCCCATAGAGTTATGTGTGTGGGTAGGGAGGCTTGCACATGCCAGAGGATTAGTCAATTTCTCTAAAAGGTGTGGACACCTCGGTCATCAAAAAATTCAATAGCCAAGGGTCCTCAAGTATATTGGGGCCAAAAGCCTATCACAGAGGGATATTGACATCCAAGTTATCCCTAAGTATGAAAGATACATTAAATCAACATAACTCATAACTTACAATAAGGTCAATCTTATCCAATCATTATCATAAGCTAATATTACAAATAGAGGAGAGAGCAGCTACAGCAATACCCAGGCCTTGAATATCATTATATATATATATAGATGAAGGACTCATATTACTTGCAACTTGGCGAGTAATAGAACCGTTCAAGGTCCCCATTTCTTATGTAGAACACCTTCAACGCCCAAAAAAATAGCATATGTTACTATCCCAAGGGTTGGATATGGGAAAGAAAGGCAAACGGCACATTATACCTGGGATAGGACTAGGACTCAAAGCTTAGACCCTCAATTCTTCTTCGGTTCAACGTTCTAAGACATACTACAGAGATAGAATATACGAGAAATTTATTTATTTTTAATTTAACTTCGGCGTAAATTAAAAAAAAAAGCATAGAGAAGGAGAACGGCAGATCTACTCATCTAAGTAAGATGCGTCAGGATCGGAAGGTGGAAAAAAAAGAAAGAAATGGAGACGAAAATAAGAGATTCAGATGAGATTTCGTTACCATGGCTGCGAAGTACAGCAATCCTAACGAAGAAATCAGACGTAATAACGCAGCAAGAGAGGGGGCGAGAGACAACAAAAAACGAAGGCGAGAGATGGAACTGGCAATTTATATGGGATCGAGATTGGGGTTTTAGGCTTTTGCGAGGGAGATGCCGGTGTCCCGCGGGAGCATTTAAGTTTTGGCCTTTCTTTTTTAAATCACCAAATGTAAACTCCATAGGGTCCACTTTTAAATAATTCTAATATATCATTCATAATAGCTATTTATTACTCCTTCTGTCCCAAATTAGTTGTCTTATATGAATTTTAAAATTGTTCTAAAATAATTGTCTCATTTATATTGAAATAGTATAAAATGTGTTAAAAATTGATGATATTATACTGAATGTTAGTTTTATATAAAGAGTTCTTTAAAAAATACAAATCTTTCAAATGCGACAACTAAAATGGGATAGAGAGAATATTTTATTATCTTCCATGGTAGATTAAAAGACCTCTCTAACTATAACCAAATTTTGTGAGTAGGTGATTGAAATAAAATATTTTTTTGGGAGATTGTTATCTATTCTTTAAATGAATAAAATTGCTTATCATTTTGTTAGATACCTTTTGAAGGGAGGTCTGAATTCGACTAACGATTAAATTTCTCTAATCCACTTCCCATGGAGTTACTTTTCATCGCTTAAACTCGATATATATGTATAAGAAGGTGTGTCCATGTTCCAAAAGATTAGTCGAGTAAAATCCTTAGATAAAATGCCCTGTCATCTTCAATCAGAAGAAAAAAAAAAAATGATGAAAAAAAGTTCTAAATGAGCTTCTAGTTGCATCGCTACAGATCAACTTTTTCATAGTCTTCAATTACAATTCAAACTGCATGTGTAAAATTTATTTATTATATGTGTAAAATTTATTTATTATATGATTTGGTTTGCAAGGTATTTCAGAACAATGATTCTCAAATCAAATTTGTTGAATTTGAAAAGCTGTGATTTTCAATTGCCATAAGAATCAATGTCAAAATAAAATTAGTTTTAGATGAATTTTTAATCTAACAACATGATCAACTCAAAATGAATTCAATTTGGTGCAGATCCAATTTAAGAGGTAGATGAGTGTAAGAAGAAATTTGTGTGAATTGAAACTCGGTGGCTCCACATGGGATTGCAGTCATCAAAATAAAAAATAAGTCATACATAAATTTACACTCTAGTTATCTTTAAAACTATAGTTAAATTGATTCACCTAAGTTGATTTTGGTAGCAACATCATCAGGCTGTTCGAACTAATCTTTTCCCATACTCTTCTTAGGCCACATGAGATATTTTGATGATCTGCCAGATCATTTTTTTTTGTAGGGAAAACTGTTGAGATCTATATTATGCTCTTTTCCCATCTTCACATCCCATTTCTTTGTGATTTAGACCCTCTCAATCCAGGTTGCACCATGAACGTCCAGATCTCTTAAAGTACGTGACTAATTTTTGAAGTATATACAAATCTCCGTATCCACGTACACAGAGTACCACTGTAGGGAGTGGCCATTTTGTATTGAGATTGACTTAAACCCAAGACTACCCATATTATAGATGTTTGTCTTAAGAAATTACACAATCTAAAAACTATATTCACAACGCATTCAAATCTTAGATAAATGCATCACCGCTGCTGTTATACGAGTTCTCAATGGAACAAATCATATTATCTGCACATTCATCTCGATAACATTTTTCCCATTTTACTTTAAGAATTCATCCAAATGAGTCCAATGTGGAGTCCCAGTTTATCCATAGATATGACGATGACCATACTGCAGATTTAAAAATTGTACACTCTAAACATTCAGATAGTGACAATCCATAATCGGTTCATCCAAACGTTTTCTCACTGTTGTAACATGAGTATAGAAATTCATCTTCATCCGTGAAGGATTCATAGATTGCGTCCATAAGACTGGCTGCAGAAAGAGGAAAGAGAAACTAATAATCAGTTCGATTCTCAAACAGCTAGTAAGTAGAAATTTAGAACATAGCATAAGAGTAAGGTGTAAATGCATGGAGGTATCTACCTGTTTTGAGGTAAACTGTTCTTCACAAACACAGAGAGCTTTTCCAGGTGGAAGATGAAGCCTGCTGTGAGACCCTGACCCGGCCCAGACGGCCCAGTCCAATAAGGTAAAACCAATTTCACAATGGGCTAGAATGAAATACAAGTTGGTTGCTTCAAAGGTACAAGTCCAAAGCGAGCCCAACACATGACCAAGGCCCAACTCGTCAACCCTGGAGGTCTACAAAGTGATCCAACTAAGCACAATCGTTGGCATGAAATTATTTTCATACATGAAAATTAATTCCATGCATGAAGATTTGCCCACGTTGATGGGTAGTCCTAGTTAGAATATGATTGGATTTGGGTAAAGTAGTTTAGATTTATTAGGATTGGTTTTCTCTAATTAGGAGTTTCTTTATAATTAGGAAGTTGTTTTTTTGTAATTACCAATTAGAGGAAGGTCAGTTCCTTTATTTTCTTATCATCATTCGGTACTTTTTCCTATAAAAAGGAATTGTATTCAGCCGATTAGGGAGATGATTTTGATTAATAAAATTCAGTTTTTTTTTCCAGCAAACTTGGTGTGTTTGTTTGAGTTTGGATACTGCAAAAGGTTGCAGATTCTTGCTGGAAAATCCAGCCATTTTGGTCGTGTGTTGTTGCAGCAACAAGTTGTAGTAGTGCAACCCAGCCTAAGCAGCAACGTGTGTTCGCTTTTTTCAAGGTGTTATTCTGAGAGTGGAGGTGACTTGGAACTCCTCCTATACCACCAGGTGGTGACGACTTTATTGAGTAAGCCAAATTGTGTTTCCTTAAGCAACATCAGTGATTTGCATGTGGGGTATTTTAATGCAAAATAGTATCAACAATCAGCAGTTTTGTTGATAAAGCCAAGTCCAATACATCAGTCTGGACGGTGGTCCATTGGAAATCAGTCGGGAATTTGGGCGGCATCAGATATTGTTGTGTCTTGGAATATTTCAGCATAATTATCTTAATTTATTTTGCGATCGAGTTATTTAAGATATTATTCAAGCTTCCGCTATAATTCGAAGTTGGGTATTCTTAATCCTACCTATCCTATATCAAGGTATGTGAGTGGAAATGCGGTAGAGTGGGAAGAAAAGAGTCTCACATTGGAAGTAAGGGATTTCGGCTTGGAATTTACAAGTGGCAGCCCCTCCTCACTCAGCAAGACACGTTTTGAACCCTATGACAGGCCCCCAATCCAAAACCGTGTAGGCTCGCATGTGTGCATGCGCACGTGTGAGTCCAAAAGAGACAATTTCTTGTGGAGCAAAGCCCCTAAGCTTAGATTTTTCATATCGGGTCTTGATACCTGCTTAAAATGTGGATGAATTGCCCCACTGTCATGTCTCTAGGGACCACCAAATATCTGCAGGAACGGAAGTAATGCGAAGTACAAGACATTTTAATTGTTGGCATTCTTCTCTGTCAAATTGTTGAATGGCTAATTTGAAGTGAACTCTCTTTTCCATCTCAGGAAGGTCAGCCCTTGAAAATCGTTCAACCACCACCTACAATTGCTTATACCCATTATTTTCTGATGATTGTAAAATAAATGCAATTTAAATTATCCAGTGTCCCTCGCACTCCAGAAATAGAGACAGAGATATCCCTCTTCTTGTTTTTTTTTTTTGTCTTTTGTCATGGTCTAAGGGAAGGAACAAAAATAAATAAATCAAAAGACAGGAAATCCAGAGGGGTGATGATTTTTACACCCCAAAATCTCCCACCGTGCACTCTTGTTTTATTTTTCCAATTTTCATGCGCTCCCGTTTCCAAAGCGTTATGCGTCCCTGTCTTTCATTTGAACGCACCTCACCTTCTCCTTCACTGAGCAGTAACTGTTCATTGCCGGCTCTTTGATTCTTGAGAAACTTTCCTTCTCCTTTACTTCTTTCTCTCAATACATAGCCGCACCAACGAAAGATTTCCTCTCCTCTCCATGCACCGATGAACCAGGTCAAGAACCAACGAATCACGCACCTTCTTTCCTGTCTTTTTCTTCTTTCTTTTTCTTGTTTATTTTCGTTTCTTTTTTTTAGTGGGTAGATTATGTATATAAAAACCCCCTTTGGGATGGTAAAAACCACCGATCAATTGAATGAAAGACTGAGTTTCTACAATATTCCTTCTCTATTTTCTTCTTTTGTGTTGTTTTCCTCTGAGGCTCTGCTTACAACAGCGTCTGTTGGCACCTTTGGAGTCTTGAGCACCCTTCCCGTCGTCGGAAGAGAACCACACTGCCTGGCCAGCAACGTCCCACTGCCCCTTTGGCAGCTTGCTGCTGTCCGTGCAGCTCACCATTAGAAAGGACTGCCCTCTCTCTACTCCCAGCTCGCCCAACACGAGACCAGGTACTACCCCTCTTCGAACCCTACCATTCCTCCCCTTCATCCTCTTCTTCCTTTCCTTATTTTTATCTAAAAAACAACACAATTGGATTTGGTGGTATGGTAAATTATGAAGAGAGAGAAGTGCTCATTTAAAAGAACTTGGTCATATACATCAAATTCATAATAGAGACCAAATTAACAACATCAATATGCTCATTAAACAACCTGGGTGGGGGTTGGCCTAACAGTCAAGAAGCTACTCTCATGAAGGGAGGTCTTGAGTTCGATTCAAGCTCAAACTCCTCTGAGTCACTCTCCATGAGGTTACTCCTCATCGTTTGAATCCGGTATGCGTGTACAGGGAGGTGTGCACATACCCTGAAGGATTAATCGGGTACAGTCCCCTACGGATGAGACGCATGGATACCTTCAGTCATAAAAAAAAAATGCTCATTGAACCAACACATGATTTTCAAAAACCTCTAAGACAAAAGTTACCAACAGAATTCACATCAGGAATTAGGGTTTATTAGCACCATTATAACATCACGACCAAATTAGATACTTTTTTGAAAAATAAAACGAAGCATCTAAAAGAAGTATCTAATTGGCTCACGAAGTTGTTGAAGTGATAATTACATACTCAACAAGATATAACAAATAGAGAAAATATTGTGAGAAACAAGTTCCTCAAGCTGGGTGCACACATGTTTCATATCGTCAGTAGGCACTCCAAGACACTTTTTCCTAACAGTCTCAGCTTGCTTCCAGTGATTGTGAATAACACTCAGCATGTTATGAGTCAGGCCATCTCTCCCTATTGAGAAAAGATCATCAAGACCATACAAACAAGATACAGAGCATATTGAAATTGTGTATTTTATTTGGGTTCCACATCATGCTACTGTATAACTCTTTTGACCAATATTTGAGAGAGAGCCAAGTAAACTGTTCTGGATTTTGAGTTGAGTTTTTAGCCAAAACTTGAAAAGAAAAAATCATAAAACTTAGCAAAACTTGGTCAAGTTATTCAACTAGATTGAATTTAAATCAAATCAAGTTTCTGAATTTTTAAATCATTGTCTTATCGCAATAGATTTTGGCTAGATATGAAACTTCAGAAAGGTAACTCACAATCCCTTTATTCCACTTGTTTTTTTAATTGACACTGAGAAGGGAAATTCCTAAGCTCCACAACACAATGAGTAACTTCATTACATCAAAATATAAGCTTTGACAAGATCATAACTACAAACACTAAATTCCTTAATTGAAGTTAGCCAACTCGAATACAAATTTGACAAACTGAAAATGAAATCACTGAGTCTATCAACGAAATCGGGAACTACAAACTTTATTGAAGTTGGACTACTGATTTCAAATACTAATTAATCGAATAGTGAGCTACATAACAATGGCCTAGCTTGCTAAACTACTTTATTTTGTGATTAAGAAGCAGAATATTTTGTGGGCTTCCCAAAAAAGGAGAAATCACCTAAAGTCACAGCAGAAAATATGAGCTTAAGTTAGGAACATTTCAAGCCAATTAATTTTCACTTTAAAAAGAGAGGAATTTGAGTAATTAGAAAGCGAAGACAAACAAAAGAAATCATGAAATGTACCCAAATTCACTTGTCGCTTGGTTTTATGTCGCTGACTGACTTCTCTCGATCAGAATCCTCCTTTCTGCTGGGGTGAGTTGCTCCCCGAGAATCCTCTCCCTGGATTTCTTTGCTTTCTCTGCCGCAGTCTCTGAAACACCGGCCCCATCCACAGAAGTCACAATAGGGTCGACAGCCGGAGCACAGACGCCCGTCCAGGCGCGGTCGAGCAGGCCAGGCCCAAAAGGCGAATACTTTGGCTCCCGGAGCCCGATAGGGCGGACGACATGGTTGCTTTCGGTGTAACTGAAGCGGAAATCAAAGGGAAGATCGGAATGCAGAGGTTTCTGGCCCGCCCGGTCGAGCTTCTGATGCTGATTCTTCGGTGGTGGGGCTTTGGAATGGGAATTGGGCTCTGGAGAGAGGGAGTGGGGTGGCTGTCCAGCCGTAGTTCTGCTGGAGTTTGGAGGTGAAGAAGCGGCTTATTAGAGTTGACTTACACATTTACATCCCTAATTGAGGAAGGACAAAGATATAATTACAGAATAATCACAGTGAAATTCCTCAATTAGGGATGTAAATGAGGAAAGTTAACTCTAATACGGCTGAAGATGAGAGAGGAGAAGATGGATCTGTTATAGCAATAGAATAAAGTCGCTCTTAGAGTTCCTAGCTCTTTCTCGCTTCTTCTTCTTGCTTCCCACCGACCGAAGAAGACGGATCCGGTAGGGATTCTTGTTGACGTGTGTGGCTTGAATCCAATCTTAAATTGGAAAGAATTCTAATCTAAGTGGGTTTCTTATTTGAAAATAGAGATACGGTGAAGGTAAAGGTTTCCTAACCAATACACGGTTGTATTACATGGAAACTAGAGGGTTGTATTTTTGGCAGAGGTACACGGCACCGATTGAATGGGTCGGCTACAACATTATATAAAGGGCTGTTGCATGACAAGGATACACGGCAGAGAAGAGAAAGCCGAGATAGACAAAGAGAGAGACGAGATAGAGAGGAGAGAGATCTGCCTAAATCCACCAATCCCAATCCTCCTAAATCCCTCTTTACCCATTATCAATTCCCTTCGCATTCCAGCCTGTCCGATCCATCTCATCCTGCAGCCGCTCCGTCATCTTTTTGTCTAAGATGGTTGTGATTGGGAGGGAGGAGCTAAGAACCGACAGAAAAGAAAGAAGAAAGAAGAAGGAAAATCAGAAGAAGTCAGCCGCCTCTGCTGTAGGAGAAGAAGAAGAAGAAGGTGGTGGAAGGAGCTTGTCTAAGCTCCCAACCGATTTGCTGATGGAGATTTTGTCAAGGCTACCCATCCAATGTTTACTCAGATGCAAAGCAGTGTGTGTTGCTTGGCACAAAATCGTTCGTGATCGCAAGTTTGCCCAGTTGCAACACGTCCAAGCCATGCAAAAACACGACCAGTTGGACGATGACAATCTCTCCTTCATCGTCACCAGACAGGGCATGTTGGTCGGGGAAAACAAAGAATTATATTTAGTGGAGGGAGGGATGACAACAAAAGCAGAATCAACCAAGATCAATTTTCAGTTAAATTGCATCTGGCTTAAAGAGTTAAAAGTCATGTGCCTACACCAAGTCAAAGTCGTAGGATCTTACAATGGAATCCTCTGCCTTTCCATACATTGCCGCGACCGACACCCCATTGTCTGCATCTGCAATCCGATCACCGGAGAATACGTGAACTTACCCACCAAGATCAAGCCTCCCTCTTCTCACCCCTGTGAAATCTTTGGCTTCGGATTCGACGCCGTGAGGCAGGAATACAAGGTGGTAATGACATATCTAGAATCCAACTCTAGAGACTATCCATATGAAATTGAGATATGTAGTGTAGGTAGAGATGATTCTTGGAGAAGAGTTGGATATTTTCCCGCCAAATTTTCCCCTAATTTCTCATCCGATGTGCTCGTGAATGGAGCCCTTCACTGGAAAGAGTTAGCTTCCGACTTTGAATATAGAACCAAGGAAAAGTTCATCATTGCAATGGATATGAGCAGTGAGCAATTCTACAGGGTTCCACCTCCTCCCAAACTAAGTGGGCGTAAATTTATCCAATTTCGTCTCTGCAACATAATGGGCAATCTTTCCCTAGTTTCCTTTCCGACTGAAAATCGCTGTGTGATATGGGAGATGAAGGAATACATGGTTCAAGAGTCATGGACAGAAAGAGTCGTTTTCTTGTCATTGAAGAGGCCATTTCACAGATTGATCACTCATATAGCTTTACAGCTTCGCCATAGTATCCCTCGCTATGGAAATTTTATTGTTCCATTTACACGTTACTCTGCAACTAATCATGTGGGAAGCTTGGTTTCACTAGAAGACGCCATTGGAGGAAGGAAGAAAGATAAAGATTCTAGTCTAAAGATTCAAAATCTAAGAACGGAGCTAGCTCTTGATAGTGAACCATGATCATGGTATTCTCTTTATTCATTTTGTCTGGAATCGAATCATAAGGCAGCATCTTCTACCTCTAAATTTGGCATTTTGATTTAGGTTGTCAAGAGCCAACATTCATTTGATGAACGGTTAATTGTCTATTTTTGTTGTTTTTATTTTATTTTGTGTTTTGCTTTGGGGCATTGCTTGAATC
The DNA here is from genome assembly GCA_022113865.1 of Chimonanthus praecox. Taxonomy (NCBI): domain Eukaryota; kingdom Viridiplantae; phylum Streptophyta; class Magnoliopsida; order Laurales; family Calycanthaceae; genus Chimonanthus; species Chimonanthus praecox. The sequence continues at coordinate 6,480,862 of CM039089.1, read as the reverse complement.
ACTTGGTTCTGTGAACTTACTGATTATTATTTTTGTGGAAGTCAATTATTTTATAAGTGTTTAATTGTATTAATTTCATTATTTGGTCTTCTATGTGCGTTTAATTGAATTAATTCCGTTATTTTGTTTGGTAATTAAGTTCTTCTTTCACTGGAAAATAGCCATTGCCAAAAGTCCATGTTCAGGAGAAGGGGAAGGTTCAAAGGGGCAGGTCGAGGTCGAGGTGACTCGGCTCAAATTCAGTAACTCAGTCAAAATGGTTGAATTCGAATATCCTATATTTTTAAATTTCGAGTTGTCTCTACTCTCTAATCAAACGAATTTTTAAAACTATATATGAATTTTATAAAATTATTTGAATGAATCATTTGAAGTGAAATTTAGAAGAAAAAAAAACTAATTCGAAAGATTGAATTAAATGACATAAAACAAAGAAAAATACATCGGTGAATTATTTTAGTGATTTTTTTCACTTCTATGTATAATAAATTTTAGTATTTTCAATTTTTTTAAAATTTAGAAATTTTTGAGTTAAGTCACACCGAATTGAATAATTGATAGTCGGCTCATAGAAATAGTTTATTAAATTTAATTATAAAAATTTGATATTAAATGACAAGATAAATGACTTAAATAATGACAACAATTGAAAGTTGCAGAAGACAAAAATTTAGATTGAAATAGAAAAAAATTAGTCTATTTTAGTTGAAATGTCAAAATTTTAATATATCCTTTTACAAAATTTTATCTAAAATTAATGAGTCCAATTTTTTCAAAAAAAAAAAAAACTAAAAAAAAATATAATTTAGGAAGTTGTGGGCTCTATTTTGATCTCATCAATGAGTCTCTTAATGCTTAAGGTAATGGTGTTGGCTCTTTACTTGAACAAAAATAGTTGAAATTATTTAAAAATAGTTGGACCAATATACATGACTAAAGAGAAGCTAATGTGCCAATGAATTGTACCCTTAGGTTGAAATTATTTTTTGATCTTTAGAAGAATAAAAAATACTTTAATTATTAAATTATTTCATCGAAATTTGTAAATGAGTGAGATTATCGAATTTTTTTAAATTTAACTGAAAAAATTTTAGTCGATTACTGAAATTTAATTAGAATTTTGATTGAAACTAATAATATCAACGTATATGATTTAAAAAAAAAAATCATTGAAGCTCATATCTAAACTAAAAATAATTTAATCAAAATGAATAACTCAGTTTGTGTCGAGTAAATTTCATATAGCTGATACACCCTAAAGTTAGATTTTTGAAATTTATGATGACATCAAATATAAGATTTAAGAGTTCATTTTTGTCAATGAAGTCATCAACTTCATTAAATTAAATTAAGGGTGTGATACTTGGGTTGGGTTTTGACCTGACCCGAAGTTTTTGTGAGTTGAGTTATATATTTTTCAAATTCTGATCAAATCGGGTTGAAGAAAAAAAATCCACAGGAAATTCGAATCGAATTGGGCTGACAATTTTAAAATTCAACTCGACTCAACCCAATCCGATTTCTAATATAAAAGCTTATAAAAATCTCACCCTCTCTCTCTCCGTGTCTCGCCCTCCCTCTCTCTCCAGACGTGAACTCAGCCACATATCATCTTTTCACCTAGGTAGTTCCATGGCCGCGACCGTGCACTCCTGCCTGAGCAGCGTTGCCAATGGATGTTTGATCAGATCCAGCTGATCTGGGAGGCATACAAATTCAGATTTGGACGATGATCTAGCTTCTCTTTTCTTCTCTCTCCAGCTAAAGTTGATTCTCGGGTTCAAGGTCGAGTCAAGTTGATTCTCATATTCAAAGTCGGGTCAGGTTGGCTTCCCAATTTCGGGTTATCAATTCGGATCGAGTTGTATTGGATTCAATTATTTTTTATATGGATTAGAGTTGAGTTCATCAAAACCCGGTTCAACCCGCCCAAATTTGAGCCCTATTCATTATACATTGCCATTAGTTAATATGTATTATTTATCTACCATATTAATTATAAAAAGTATTTATTAAAAATAATTTGTTAAATATTTTCAAATCGTAAAATTACATCAATTTACATAGACATAACCCGACACTGCCAGACTGACTTCATAAATTTAAATCCTCATTCGAATGTTTCTCTTTTTTCTTATTTTAGCAATAGAATTAGTGGGTAGGTTTGGTATTTAAAATCAAAATAAAAGTTACCCTCTGTACTCCTATTTTAGGCTCTTTCTTTCTTCCTCCTCCTTCACCGCTCCGGTAGGAACTCCGCCTCCTCTCCACCTGCGACTGACTCGAGAGATCTATAAAAAATCTGCTCCGGATGGAATTTTGACCCATTCAGGAAAGAAAATAAATCCATCAATCCCAATCATCCTAAATCCATCTTTACCCATTTATCCAATTCCCTCTCCTATACCGTTTGCCCCGCTCGAGCATCTCATCGCATTCCAGCCTGTTCGATCCGTCTCATCCTGCTGCCGCCCCGTCATCTTTTTGTCTTTCTTCTCTGCGAATCGAGCGTGGAAAGTAAAAAAGATGGTTGTAATTGGGAGGGGGAAGATAAGAACAAACCGACGGAAAAGAAAGAAAATCAGGAGAAGTCAGCTGCCTCTGCAGTAGGAGAAGAGGAAGGTGGAAGGGGGTTGTCTAAGCTCCCAACCGATTTGCTGATGGTGATTCTGTCGAGGCTACCCATCCACTCTTTACTCCGGTGCAAGGCAGTGTGCGTTGCTTGGCGCAAAATCGTTCGTGACCGCAAGTTTGCCCAGTTGCAACACGTCCAAGCCATGCGAAAACACGACCAGTTGGACGACAACAACCTCTCCGTCGTCGTCACTGGACAGGGCATGTTGGCCGGGGATAACAAAGAATTACATTTAGTGGAGGGAGGGATGACAACAAAAGCAGAATCAACCAAGATCACTTTCCAGTTAAATTGCATCTGGCTTAAAGAGTTAAACGCCGAGTGCCTACATCAAATCAAAGTCGTGGGATCTTACAATGGAATCCTCTGCCTTTCCATACATTGCTGTGACCAACACCCCATTGCCTGCATCTGCAATCCGATCACCGGAGAATACATGAACTTACCCACCAAGATCAAGCCTCATTCTTCTCTCCCCGGTGCAATCTTTGGCTTCGGATTCGATGCCGTGAGGAAGGACTACAAGGTGGTAATGACAAATCCAGCATCCAACTCTGTAGACTATCCATACGAAACTGCGATATGTAGTGTAGGTAGAGATGATTCTTGGAGATGAGTTGGATATTTTCCTGCCAAACTTTCCCCCAATTTCTCATCCGATGTGCTCGTGAATGGAGCCCTTCACTGGAAAGAGTTGGGTTGCGACTTTTTCTATAGAACCAAGGAAAGGTTCATCATTGCAATGGATATGAGCAGTAAGCAATTCTACAGGGTTCCACCTCCCAAACTAAGTTGGCGTAAATTTATCCTCTTTCGTCTCTGCAACATAATGGGCAATCTTTCCCTAGTTTCCTCTCCGACCGAAAATCGTTGTGATATGGGAGATGAAGGAATACATGGTTCAGGAGTCGTGGACAAAAAGAGTTGTTCACATGCCATTGAAGAGGTCATTTCATAGATTGATCACTCATATAGCTTTACAGCTTCACCATAGAATCCCTCGGTATGGAAATTTTAGTGTTCCATTTACACGTTACTCTGCAACTAATCATGTGGGAAGCTTGATTTCACTAGAAGATGCCACTGGGGGAAGGAAGCAAGGTAAATATTCTAGTCTAAAGATCCAAAATCAAAGAACAGAGCTTGCTCTTGATAGTCAACCATAATCATGGTATTCCCCTTGTTCGTTTTGTCTTCAATCGAATCATAAGGCAGCATCTTCTACCTCTAAATTTGACATTTTGATCTTAGGTTGTCTTCTATAAATAACACAAGGCAAGAGCCGAGATTCATTTAATGAACAGTTGATTGACTATTTGTGTTGTTTCTATTTTACTCTGTGTTTTGCTCTGGGGCATTGCTTGAATCACTTGATTCTTCAAACTCATTGATTATTATCGTTGTGGAAGCCAATTATTTTATAAGTGTGTTTAATTGAATTAATTCCATTATTTTGTTTGGTAATTAACCTCTTCTTTCACTGGAAAATAGCTATTGCCAAAAGTCCATGTTCAGGAGATAGACTAAACTGAGAGCTCAAATCTAGTATTTTTCTTTCTAGGCCTAAGGTCCAAAACAATCAAAACAACTGTTCATTAAAAACAATGAGGATAGGAACTAATTTTGACAGATCATCTTGGGAGGAAAAATACAGAATTATTAAAATAAAATAGGGGAACAAGTAATTATATGTTATTTATGATAAATAAGCCTAAATGATGGAAAATGCAATCACATATATGTCTAATAAGATCAACAATTAGATTATCCTAGTAATTCGGCATGACTATGGCGTATTTTTTAACTTTCATGTTTGTGCCAATGAGTGACTAAGTGAATTGGATTTTCTAGCTTTTATAAGCTAAATAGACCAAAATGCTTAGAAGGCTTTTATCAGCTTCTTATATAAGTATGAGTGGGCTCAAAAATTTAGTCCAAGACTATTTTAACGGGCTATTACATTTGCCAATTGTTTATAACAGGTTCAAGTGAGCCTTGGACCAAGTTTGGGCGGGAGGCCTAGTTTTGCAAAATGAATAGGCTCATGTTTGCACTCAAGTATGTTTCGTTACTTTCTCATCTATGGGAAATTGGATGATGTAATTATAATTTTTTTTTCCTTATTGACCACCAACTACAATTCGTACCAGTCGATATTTACATGCCTACCCATTATAGATTAAAAGACCTCGCCAACAATAACTAAATTTTGTGAGTAAATGAGGTTTGCAATCTATCATTCCTCACACTAAGATGTTGATATTATTTAGCAGAGTTGACCTGACGGTCAAGAAATTTCTCTCGTAAAGAGAGATCTTGAATTCAATTCACACTCAAACCATTCTAGGCCACACTGCATAAGATTATTCCTCATCATTTCAAACTGTGTGTAGAGAGGTGCGCACATGCCCGAAAAGATTATCAAGTAAACTCCTCTACGGGGTGAGACACTTGAACACCATTATCTAATAATTTTCATCGACGAAAATGAACTCTACATATAAAATTTATTAACTCTACAGTAACTCATGATGATGTCAATCTCAATGATTCTCATGTGGTCAATCATCTTTACTTTAAAAATATTTAAAAAACTCCTACCCCACTCTAGTTGCATCGCCGTAGATCAAATCTTAGATAAATGCATCACTGCTGCTGTTACAGGAGTTCAATACATTCATCTTCATAACATTTTCCCATTTTACTTAAGAATTCATCCAAATGAGTCCATTGTGGAGTCCTATTTATCCACAGATAGGACGATAACCATACTGCAGATTTACAAATTGTACATTCTAAACATTCAGACAGTGACAATCCATGATCGGTTCATCCAAACGTTTTCTCACTGTTGTAACATAAGTATAGAAATCCGTCTTCATCCTTGAAGGATTCATAGATTGCGTCCATTAGACTGGCTGCAGAAAGAGGAAAGAGAAACCTATAACCAGTTCGATTCTCAAACAGCTTGTAACTAGAAATTTAGAATATAGCATAAGAGTAAGGTGTAAATACATGGAGGTATCTACCTGTTTGAGGTAAACTGTTCTTCACAAACACAAAGAGAGCTTTTCCAGGTGGAAGATGAAGCCTGCTGCTTAAAATGTGGATGAATTGCCCCACCGTCATGTCTCTAGGGACCAAATATCTGAAGGAACGGAAGTAATGCGAAGTATGAGTCATTTTAATTGCTAGTACTCATCTATGTCAAATTGTTGTATGGCTAATTTGAAGTAAACTTACTTTCTCTTTTCCATCTCAGGAAGATCAGCCCTTGAAAATCGTTCAACCACCACCTACAATTGCTTATACCCATTATTTTCTGATGATTGTAAAATACATGCAGCTTAAATCATCGAGGTGTCCCTCGCACTCCACAAATAGAGACACAGATATACCTCATTTTTTTGCCTTTTGTCATGGTTTAATGGAAGGAACAGAAATATATAAGTCAAAAGACAGGAAATCCAGAGTACAGAAATCCTTTAGCAAGAGAATGAGATGATAAAGAGTTTTTAAGTTCCCATGAAAATGGACATTGGTGCCACCCTAATAAGGAATGAATAAGTATTTGATATTCAAATCACAAAGAGGAATATGTAGTTTAAACATGGAACTTGATACTGACAGTCGACCAATCCCATAAACAACACCAACAGGCAAAAGTTTCTCTTTTTCAAGGTATCTATGGCATTCTTCATTGGCCCAATAAAGGAAGCACAAGTTTCTCTTTTTCTAGGTATCTAATGTTGAAGTTTTGTTGGCTGTGGCAGTCCAACTAAATGCCTTTCACCCTAAGAAAGATCAATCGGAAAATAGCTAAAACCAATTTGCTCAAGAAGATACTGCTAGGCTCTTTCACCCACCATTATCTTCTAACTCACCATTTGGCACCACCTCGTTAATCCTTGCTAATAGAATCCTCCAATAAAGGAATTTCGTGGTCCATAAAGTTCCAAGAAAATGATAAATCCCATACACTCTTCCCCCTAAATTCTCCACTAAATCTTACACCAAAGCTTCCTTTTGGTTGGAAATTGAAAATAATATTGGAAAAGTCACTATAAGTGAGGTGCACCCCACCCGTCGATCTTTCCAAAATTCAATCTGGATTGGACCACCACCACAAATGATGTTCCCCCTCCATTTTCTCCAACCAAGCAGTTCTTCTCACACCTGAAGACTCAAAAACCCAATCTTCGACCATTCTATATCTTTTAGAGATACAAATCAAAGTTAGGCTTTATTTTTCTGTTTCTAAAAAATAATGATGGAATGATTATTTTATCATTCTCTCGTAAACAAAATAATATAAGGATTATACAAATATACAACTTTGAATATCCTTAGTAAGGATAAAATCATTAGATGAAATGTAAATGACCTCTATCATATTATATGCAATTCTCTATTATCCTCCAGTACCTAACCTCTCATTTAACTTACAATATAGTTACTCTTCCTTCTTGTGCTTGTCACCCAATGAAGAATTCCATGTTATGATCACCTCCCTTTTCACATGATATCAATGTCATGTTCCAACAAGATTCCATGTTCTCCTATCTGTTCAACTCTTGAATTGTGCCAATGAGGATTTATTCCTCTCATAATCTCTACCGAATTTCTCCTTTTCCATGCCTTCAGTTTTGATTTAATAAATCTGAGTTTATCATAAAACCAATAAGCCGCCGTCCTTCCCCTTCACACTCATCTATCAATTTTATTTGCATAAATCAAATGGATAAAGATATTTAAATGAAAATTTTATGTCAACATAATGAGAGTCTAGATCATACTATGATAAGATTAATATATAAATTAAAAATATTCTAATAAGAATGAAAGCATGACCATTTCGAAAAGAAAAAAAAGGGGAATGAACTCATGACTCAACTTCGTCATATTAGAGTATCCACTTGAACCCACAACATTTTGGCTGAAACCATGAGCACTCAGCAATTTCTTCAAAGATGATACTCAGGATCTCTTTGGTAGTATGAAATACCAAGGTCAAATAAGATTTTTGTGGAATCTAGAAAGTTTTCCATGTTTTGTAAAATCAGATTTCTAAAGTGGGAATTATGAAGCCCCATAAAAGATGGCAACATAAGGGAATTTATAAATTCCCAAATGTGAGTGTTATTTTGGACTTCCAAGGTCTGGATCAGCCTAGACTATGAAATTCTTAGATTCCAACAAATAACTTTACGCACACCAAACACAGTCATAATGGGGAATCAGAAATTTCTGAATCTAGAATTCGGAATATAATAATTTATGTCGGAATTTTCTATCACATAAGCCCTAGAAATTGTGCAATGGAGAAAGACAATTGAAACGGTCTTAGAGAAGCGATTGAACTTATAAGATTGTACCGGGACTCGATCGGGATATTTGGCGATTATCTCTAGCGATTCCTGCACTCGCTCCTCTGCAGTTAAAAAAGAAGAAATTTTTAATGAGAAAATAATCCCAAAAAATCAAAAAATATGCAAGGAGTTTGAAGAGAGATGAACGAACCGAAGGAGAATTCCTCTTTGAAAGATCGAATCTTCTTCATTGCTATGAATTAGAAATTTTGAAAGAGAGAGAGAGAGGACAGATGAGAGGAAGAAGAAGGAAAGAACAGTTTCGTGACATTATCATACCAGTTGGAAGAAAAACGGAAGAAGTAAAGGGTAGCATTGACTTGCTGAGGAGAAAACACGTGGCATCAATCGCAATATCTTAGTCATTCATCTTAAAAAAATTATATTTTAAATTTAATAAATTAGCTTTAAATATTTATAAAATTTGAACTCACAATTTTTAAATTATAATATTAATTTTTAAATAATTTGGCTACAGTTTATTAATAAAATATGTGACCATTTCAAAAGTAGTATCTAATTGATTTTTTACTTTGAAATTATTAAAAAATTAAAAATTGAGAGACAAAATATCTTATATTAGCTTTTGACAAGAGAACATGTGGATATGTTTTTTCAATTTCTAAATAATTTATCAAAACAAAAGGTCAATTTGCTTCTTTAATTTTTACCATTCAATTGATAAATACAATAAATTTTCAAATTGTAAATATATAGAAAATAATATAAACATATACAAATAAGATTTATTAATAATACGATTATAATTTATATTTTAAATTTTAAATTTAAAAAATTACTTATTATTGGAGTTGCTTTTTAATTCATATTAAGGCTCTCTGTAAAGTGTAAACCTCACGGAGGCTTCTTTTGTAAATTTATTACTCCCCCTCCTTTCCAAAATACTAGTCTTATTTCATAATTTTTTATTTCTTCAAAATTATTTTATAAAATATTATTTTTCAGATTTTGGTACTTTATTATTCGGATAAGTAAAAGTTTATAAAAAATGTCGTATTTTCGGCACATTACAATGCAATTTAGAGAGTAATTTGAGACAATTCCAAAATACATATAAGACAAGTATTTTAGACAGAAGAAGTATAAAATAATAAATAATCTTACTTACTATTTCTATGCAATCTTCTCTTTAAATGATTAAAGGTTCTATAAAATTTGTATTGCAAATCTCATCCAATCATAAATTATTCAAAAAAATGTAAAATTAAATTATAATTAATAAAGGCTTGAGGTCAAATATATCCTTGGATATAACATGGGTTAATGAGATTCACTCATTTGTGACCAACATTACTTCAGTTTAATTGCAATCAGAGATAATGTGCTTACAATAATTGAAAATTGATGTTATTTAATAAAGGGAGTATGAGTCCATGGAGTAAATGGGTGAAAGGCCGGCTTAGGGCTTGACTTGAATTAAATCATATTATTTTATTTCTTTTATAAAATTCGATGGATTCAATCCAAATTATTTTTTTACAAATTAAAAGATTTTCTATAATGAAACTTAGTAGATCTCACTTTAATAGCATATTTTCACGACGTTCAACCTAGTTGTAATTTAAGCTTTACTTAGATTTAGAGAAGTCGAAAGAACATTTATGATTTTTTACATAGAAACAAAAAAGTTGATATTTTCTGAATTTGAGTAAGCAATAACTTTGTATATGTATGTTGGTTGTAGTAGTATAATTTTCATTATTGTTCAAAAACTTAAAATTGGGATTCAATTTAAAATTTTATCAAGTCGAATAATTTAGACCTCTTTTTTAATTCAACTCGAAACCCATTTACTCATTCAACTTGAAAAAGTTTATTGATTAGTTCAAATCAAAATCTTTTTAAGTTGAGTCAACCAAGATCTAACTCACTTGAGTATTTTTCAGTTTGTCAACTATAATTTTTACCTATCAAAATCTTTTGAGAAGATATATGAGTTGTATGGTGGTACAAGTAACTATGCAGATTACAGAAGAAAGTGAGAGAAGTGAGGAGGAGATTAAATGAATAGCTGTATAAGTATAATCTGTATATATATTATTAATTGTTTATACTCATCTGCGGGGATAGCTCAGTTGGGAGAGCGTCAGACTGAAGATCTGAAGGTCGCGTGTTCGATCCACGCTCACCGCATCAAATTTTTAATCTTTTTAAAACCTTTTTTTGACAAAAAACTAAAATTAGATAAAAATTTACAAAAACTAGATAAAAACCAATAGATATTAAATAAAAATAACTGAGTTTAATTAATATTTTTTTTGACAAAAATTAAAACTAGATAAAAATCAATAGATATTAAATGAAAATAACTGAGTTTAATTAATTTTGTTATGTTAATACTGTATCAATATCAATTGAGATCCTTTGCACAAACCTTCTTTTTTTTTTTAAAAAAAAAAGGTTTCTTAAAGTTTTAAATATTAGATTATGTTTTTTAAAGTTATAAATATTAGATTTGATTATAATTTGATAGATATAAATTGAATTCGAATTATATTAAATAAGATAGACAAAAATTAAATAAAAATCAATAGATATTAAATAAAAATAACTGAGTTTAATTAACTTTTTTATGTTAATACTGTATCAACATCAATTGAGTTTAAGTTGTATTGGTAAAATCAACTCAAAGTAGACTAAGTTTTATAAATCTAATTAATTTCATAAAATTAAAAAGAAGTCATCTAATTTTGTAATTCATGTAATTAATATGAACATTTGAAATTTTGTGTAATTGAGCTATATTTCCAAGATTTTTTTTTCCTCTTCATTTTTATCAATTTACAATATTAAATTATCATTGTTAGAATCTTGATCAAATGAATTAAGATCATATAGAAAGAAATGATGAGGTGCAAAGATTAATCACAATGGTTAGATTCTACATATTCACTATAATAAGGACAAGTTTTTTTTTTTTTTAGATTAACTTATGGAAACTCAGACACAGTCCTACTAAAATTCCCACGGATGAGCCCACTACCCCTAAGGTATAATAAGGTGTTAGGTCATGGAAAATCGAAACTTCCAACCTCTGGCTTCTGAGACGGGAGGCAAACAGTTGAATACACCCATGTGGGTTCTTTTTATTAGTTACTCTTTTTAGAGATAATTGCAAATAACATGGTAAATTTTGGTCAAAATTCAAAACCACCTGCCACAATTTTAAGTGAGGGTTAAAAACTTGGTAAATGTTCATATCAACTTAATTGATTGGATTTAGATTTCAATTAGTTTGCAGGTTATGTAAAACTTTTTGATTGGATTTTAGAACTCTCAATAGATACTCAAGTTGATTAGATTTAAAATTTGATGTAACACATCACTTGGGTTAGACATAGTTATATTTTAACTTTTTAAGTTTAATAAAAATCTAACAAGTGGCATTGAAAATTTTTCTCAATAAACTATTAGAAGACCAAATTATGTTTTAGAAAATTTCATAGATCAATAGTAAATATTTTCCAAATGGGATGGTAAATGAGCTGGGTAAGATGTGAAGTCCAACTAGATGGTTCCCACTTCCCAATCTAAAGAGTATAGTTCTTGTTATTCAAGCCAAATTTTAAACTAAGAATCCTAATTGTACGCATGATCAATTTCAGGCCTGAAAGGCCCGACCACATTGACCCAATAAAAAAACTAATTGGATCGGAGTTGCTACTATTGAAGAGTTTGAGCTTATTTTGATCAGAAGTTTCTAACTTTCTACCATCTAGCATTTAAAGATCAATTGAGCTTTGTAAAATTCAAAAGTGAGTGGGACTTTTTACAGGCCTAGTTCGAGTTAGGATCTTCTCTACCAAGTCCAAGCCCATTTCCATTATCAGAGTTCAAACCAGCTCAAAACATGTTGGACTCTCTCTCTCTAGAAAACCCAAACCCACCAATTTACGCAACTAAAAGCCACAGCTTATTAACCCCCAGTAACAGGTGGTATTGGTGTCATATCCTCAGGCTAATACATATGGACTCAAGAGATCTTCTAGGATGGCCATAGATGTTTTATCTATCAGAGAGCCTCGTTCGACAGGGGGGAGAGGGACAGATTGTTGGGGCAGCGAACGACTCACATATTAGTTGTGAAAAGAGAGATTGAATGACTTATAAAGGATTTGGGTAACTCCACCTATTGGACTAACCTTTTAAGTTACATTTGGATAGGGGTTAATTTTTCAGGGAGGTGCATCAGGCGGGTGCATCCAAGGGTAAGGGTAGCATAAAAAAGGTATTCAAAAGGTGAGAAAAGGGAGTAAAGAGAGGTGTTATCCCATGACTCTCCCAATTACCAAACAAGGGTAACAGAGGGTTACTCCCATCACCTCCTTTGCCTCCAATCCAAAAACAGCATGGTGATATCATAGTGAAGTTCTTAAATCATATCTATGGTGAATTTATCTTCTTAAAAGAACATGCATCCATTTTATTGTGGTCTGGATTTCATCCCCTGATGAACGGTTGTGATCACCGGTCAGATTAGGCTCTGAACTTTTACGCTTCTATATCATTCTATTACTTTCAGGCAAGATTCAAGTCAAGATGAACGGCTAAGATGACACTGATATTTGATCATGCTTTTGACGGGAGACCAGTCATCCAAGAGTTGGTGCTTAGGTGAGTTCCAAAGATGATATCATAGGATCATCTCTACGGTGGGCCCCACTCAGTCATAGCTGACTTGTTCAACAAAGGTGGGCTCCTCTTTTACCATGGTTGATGGGTCTCTTGTTCAGGGTTTAGATATATTCAGAAATGGACTGCCAATTCTTGGTCCAAAGTCAATACACTTGACCATAGTTTAAAGATCGTAGAAAAGAAAAGCAGGTGAATGCTAAACTCAATTTGACTGATTTGATTTAGGTGGAATGAATTATTATATTATATTTGATTAATTTTTTTTTTACCATCGTGAGGTATTAAAAATTATATTGAAGTTGGAGATTTATCTGAATTCTTAATTTGATTGATTTATTTACATTTAAATTCAAGTTTAATTTTTTTAAACTATAACGCTAACTCTTCAATTTTTAAATAGATCCAACTCAACTCAATATATATTAAAGAAAAACCTTGATAATTAGACTTTACTTTAAGCTGACTTGATCAAATAGAATTGCCACTAAAATCGAGTTTACGAAATTAAGATTTTATTAGATGTGTGTTAGAGAGTTTCTAGTGAAACTAATTAAATTATTTTAGATAGGTAACTTTGCCATGACTTAAATTTTTAAGAAGTTGTTTTGGCAATTCATACCCACACCAAAATGAACAAGTAAATATCCTAAATTATTCTGGGTTGTTTTTCTTTTTTTACAAAAGGACATGATTATTCATCAAGTGGCAATTCAATTTAAATTTAATTCAAATTAATCCAATTCTTGAGTTTAAATTTGAGATACATGAGAGTGAGACATTCCATAACAAAATCCAAATGAACAACACAAAAAGAAATTAAAATAAAGAATTACTAAAATATAATTTCCACCCTTTTTTTGTGGAAGGTGTGGAGATCAAGTCTGTCCAACACAAAAGTAGTCACTTTCCATAGTTTGTATCGGACGTGTATAGATAGAGAGCCTTATATATATCTCAAAAATTAGTCAGGTAGAACGCTTGAATATCTTGATCTTTAAAAAAAACATAAAAAATAATATAAGTTCTTCTTCATTTTCTACAAATGACATCAAAACTATCATGGGAGATTTATTTTTTACTCAAAATTTAGGATGACTTGTTTGACTAATTGAATTCAAGTCAAGCAAGAATTGGACATTCAATACCAGCCCCATAAATCTAATTTGAATGTATCCAACCCAAATCTAAGTCCAAGTGCAATTCAAACTTGCTAAGAATAACAATAATAAATAATGTTTGCTGCCATTGACTAGAAATAATGAAAAGTCCATAGATGCCTTGTATATCTGCATGGCTTGTTTGGGTCCACACGCATGTTTCTATCTTTTCCTTCACATGGACTGTGTTTTTCATTTTCAATGAGGCTGCGTTTGGATGAGAGAGAAATTTTACAGAGTTATTCGGTGTTACTCTTTATTAAAGATTACTCTTGACATTATGAATACCCTTATTTTAAAAAAGTTTTCAGAAGTGCGAGAAAAGTAATAAAAAGTTGATTTTTTTTTCTTATTATTTAATTACCAAACAAAATAATAAGGGATTACCTGCCGTTACCCCCATCTAAACGTAGCCTGTGGAAAAACTTCACCTTTGCACCAACGTCAATTATAAGTGACATCTCCTCTTAAAATGTTTATATAGGATCTACTCACAAACGTGTTAAAATTATACTTTCCTCTTAGCATCTATTTATCTTTTGTGAATTGAATCATTATTTAATTAAAATATATTTTAAGGTAATCTCATCATTAAATTAAAACTATTTTTAAAATTGTCTCAAATTGACTTGTCGTCTCTAAAACTTTAAAATTTATGAGTTTTTAAATTCAATAAATTTAATTTTTTTATAAAAATTGTGATTTTTAAATACACTCATTTTCACCCATTATATTTTATTCTATATTCGACAGAAGTCCTTCCAACCGTATCTCTTCCTTTTGAGTTTGCTATCATCTTAGAAGACAAAGTCAGATTCAGACCACACATATTTTAGTTGGGTCTTGGGTGTGAACAACTTGGTCTTCACCACGTTGCCATTATTCTATTTCCATTGTCTTTTCTAATAATTATAATGAATAGACAATGAGGATGATTCCACTTCTCTAAGGACTTTGGGCCATGCTCACGTCCATCACCTAACCTCACCAACTTTTGCTGACCTGATCACTTGGCTTGACCATTATTTAGTTTAGAGTTTAGACCACTGGCTGGCCATTCCACATATTTTTCAATGATTTATGCAAAAGCTGTGCTATTCATTATTGGAGAAAGGAAATTGTAATGATAATATAGAAAGTTTTTTTTTAATTGACTGAGGTGTTCTACGCTTTTTAGAGCACTCAATTAATTTTTGAGACATGTGCAAGTCTTTCTATCCATACATGTTAGGGTTACAAACGAGCCTGTATAAAGGAAAGTCTACCAATTTATAAAGAATTTGTGTCACTCAATCTAACATGCTAGTTTTTTGGGCTGAATATTCAGATCTTAATAAGTGGTGTTAGAGTTAGGTCTTAGACTATCTTATGTGAACTCATGAGATCTGTCAGGTGGATGAGATGGCCGGCCTCATTCGAGGAAAAGACAGTTAGGGCTGCGAACGAGTCCCAGATTAAAACTGTGGAGGAAATTTAGGAATTTATAAAGAATTTAATTTACTCCACCTAACGTGCTAGTCTTTTGAGCTAAATACCCATATCCTAAAAAATTCACCAATAATTTTGGTGCTTTTCATCTTACCATCCAACCTCATTTTATGTATTGTTTTCTTGTTCATGAGAAATGCCTAATTTTGCTAAATATATTTTTTTTTAAATGTTTGGCACTCAGTGCAAAGGGAACTTTTGTATTATAATTTTTAAAGAAGTTTCAATATAAAATATTACTTTTCCTATGTTTTAAAAATCTCAAGTTATATCTAAATTCTTTAAAAGAAGTCCTCTTTGCCCCAAAATAGCATAGCTTACATAGATTTTAATATATATTTTTAAGTCAAAGTTAGACGAAATTTTTCTCCTCGTGCAAATATAAGAAATTAAAAGAGGTCTTTAGATTAACTAAAATATAAAGATTTATCCATGTATGAATTTTTTAGCCAGTTAATATAAAGCCATAAAATTACGGTTGAAATTGGAAATTAAATGGCCGCAATTATAATATACCTTTGAATTCTTATATTTTTATAAATCTAAAGGTCTACATTCATTTTGCATAATGAAAGGAGAGCCTACAACTGTTTTCAACTTTAATTTTGAGAATAATATATTAAAATTTATATAATATGATTTGATTGATTTAATTAATGTGATTTTCAGTGATAAATATCTAAAGATTTTTTTTTATTGAATTCATCATTTTTTTTGTTTATTGAATCTTATACTTAAATAATAACAGCATGAATAAGATAGTCAATTCATAAAAATAATTTATTAATTTAAAGATAAAAATCATTACTAAAATTATTAAAATAATGATAGATGATCAGTGCACAAAATAATATAAAATATCATGATAAGAGGCACACAGCTATCGATCAATAATTCTTTCAACTTAGCAGACTACTAGACTAGTCGATGGGACCCCGTCAATTATATGCATGTACCACATGTGGCTATGGCTACAGAAGAAATGTGTCAGATGACAATTATTTTTAATTATGATCTTATGTTGTCTGGTGCAACATGCTACATCACATCCAGTAGCCATGTGAGCCTTTCACCTGTACATCTCTTATTATCAATAGAAGACAGGGAAGTAGTGACAGGGCACGCAGAGGCCTCCGTATTTCTTTTCTCTATTTTTAAATAAAGTTACTCATAATTATATATACTAATTAAAATGTTAAACATAAATTAAATTCAAAATAACATTGTATAAACAAACATCTTACATGTTAGTCCAACCTTTAAGTTTATTGTCCTGGATTTAAGTGAACAAAAAGAAATAGATATACATACAAATAAATCTATTTATATAATCATAACTTTTATTTGTATAATTGAAGAGAGGAGGTGAGAGAGAGGCTAGAAAGAGCAGCGAGAGAGACTCATAGAAAGAGGATTAGAACCGCGTGCTCTAATTTTGCAATTTTATTTTTGCATCCTAGATGGACCATCCGTGGCCCCCTCAAGTGTTTTAATGGACTATAGGATTCATCTGCGAGTCTTTATTAGATTCTAAGATCCAGATCGTGAATCTAAGCCGGAGAGTCTGTCGACCGGATCTGAATCCATTTAGATGCCTACTTGTTGACCATCACCTGAATGTGAGATTTTCTAGTGTGAGGGAGTTCTTTGAAAAAGACCATATTTATTGAAAGTTTGTAATCCTTTTGCCTTGAGTGTTGCAGTATTTCCGAGAAAGTCTCCGACGGAGAAAAGATGGTTGAGATTGAGACTTAGAGATGGACATTTTATCGGTCATCTTTGGTTCACACCTTTTAATTTTTCAGGTTTCAATATCCATCTCAATCACTCAAATCACTGGGCCCCATTGAGATGGAAAGCCTATTCCATACGGATTTGAATCACGTGAGAGAGCAATGCCCACAAAATTTCACTTTCAATTAGGTGGGTTGGATCTTACTACACTAACATACATTTATTATTTTATTAAAGTGAAAGTTAGGTGGGCAATGGTCTCTATAATATATTAAAGTACAGTAGATTAGACTCAGTCAATTAATTAAAACTAAAATTTAAATACCATTATAATCAAATCAATATTGACTATTTTAAAAATTAATGAGTATAATCATAATTTGATATTTATAGCCTATATTATATGCAATTCATAACAATAGTTAAATAATTTTAACGGTGGATCATCTCCTGCTTCAAATTTTGTGGGGCCTAGCAGTAATAGACACATGGCTCATATCAAATATTGGGATTTCTGATGGGAAAGAATTGGCTGTTTCTCCACTTTCAGTTCACCAACCAAACAGACCGCCACGTGTCGGTCGCCCTAGCTTTCGGGAGCCAAGTGGCAGTGGTACACCCACTTTTGCACGATCGTGCACCTAAACCAACAGCTGCAGTCATCACCACGCCGCCCTAAGCTCACTTGCAGCGGCTTGCGTCTCGGCTCCACGCCGGAGTCTCATGTCCTATACCTTAGCTTCTTAACAATATTTTGAAACAAGCTCCATTAGAATATTTTAAATAATTTAAAAAATCCACCTTATATTCCAATATATTGTATTTCTATTCAATTTGACATCACTGTACCATTAACGTAGTCTACCTTATCATATGGCTTT
Source organism: Chimonanthus praecox (assembly GCA_022113865.1). Lineage (NCBI taxonomy): Eukaryota > Viridiplantae > Streptophyta > Magnoliopsida > Laurales > Calycanthaceae > Chimonanthus > Chimonanthus praecox. Next base: position 6,462,942 of record CM039089.1, on the reverse strand, counting down.
TAAACTTTGGAGTCCTAAACATTATTATTTCTTATTATATAGTAAAAATAATTTATCATAATCTTTCACAAATTACTCATTGTATTTTTTTATTGAAAGGAAATTTAATTATCATTTTATCTTTTTACTTTTTTTTTTGAATTTACATGTAGGAAACCGTGGGATACCTAGCGTAAAACTCTACAGGTAAACCCACTACCCTAAAGCACACCAAAATTAGACAATAAAGACTCAAATCTGCAAGCTCTGTCAGTTACTTTTATTATAATAGAAAAATTGTTTTTAAACAGATTTTTGAAAAAAATAAATTTTCAACAGGTTTTCTATTATTATTAAAATTCATAAATTTAAATATTAAACCCGATAATTTAAAATAATTAGAATATGAAAATATATTTGAATTGATCTAATTTAATTGTTTTTATTAATTTTTCTATTATAAAATTTTGAAGTCACGTGATTTTATTTATTGATTTTTTACCAAGAGAATCCACGTTGACACCTGGCCTCCTGGCCAGCCTTTTGCGAAAATGAGATCAAATATTCAATCACACTTTTTGTCTCTATCCACCGTCATGTTAACATACAATCGCATTTTTAAGATATGATGACCTGTACTTATACGGTATATTAATTTAAATTATTTTTAAAAATTTAAATTTTAAAGTCTTTAAAATATATTTTTATGATTCAATCAAAATGAATTTAAGTATGTAATATGATCATTCATCACTTTTTTACTATATTTTGTTCATTCTTTTTTTATTGCATAAATAACAAGTCACAATTTTATAATGATATAAATTTCGACTGGGTCTCATCATTTTAGCTCTATTGCAATTTCTTTTTCATTGTTAAATTATTCAATCAATGATATTATTGCTTACACCGGGATAATGCATTTTTGTTATATGAGCTGAGTGAATACTCAATATCAGGGTTGAAATATCGATCGATACGTATCGTATCAACGATATTACCAATTTTGAAACTGACATATATCGGCCGATACAATACGTATCGACCGAAATCCGATATATATCGTCGATATTAAAAAAGAAACAAAAATTAAGAGAGAGAAAATATCGACTTATAATGAGATATCGGTCGATATATCGTATCGACCGATACCGAATTTTAAACTCCTGCTCAATACCAATACCCACATTCACACTTCATCTTTAAGATTTGATATATTATATAAGGACATTAAGTAATTTTAATTATTAAAATTGAATAGTTAAAAAATGATTTTGAAGTTAAATTTTGTGTGCCTAGTAGTAATCTATGTTTGATGTTTTTACAAGATTAAAAATAAAGAATAGGAAGAAAAAAAAAATCAAGCGTGATTTATAAATATCTAAAAGTATTTTATACTTAAAGAGTGTTAGAGAAATTTGATCTTCTTATTTGTTCTCTCCTTATAGTTCAGTTAGAAAAATAGAATTAGTCAATATATATCATATCGATTAATATATTATATAGAGAATTAGATAATTTAAATTAAAAATTAATATTTAAGTTATGATCTTTATTGAAAAATATCCATATTGAGAGATGTTTAAGTTTGCAATATCATAAAAGGTGATGACAATGAAAAAGATGTTGCTTAAATTTATGGACCCTTCCATTTAGAATTTTAAGTATGATGCTTCATTTCAAAATAAAGTTTATGAATTTATTCATTCATTCCATTTCCATCATCCAAGTTGTTGAATTCTTCTTAGCCAGTAAAAAGTAAATAGTATGTTGTTACCACTTTGTAACAGTCATATTTTGAGGGGTAAATTTAAACAATTGTGAATTCATTTAATGATTAATTTTATTGTTTTAGGCGTCATTTTTACTTCCTATAAACATTATTGTGTGTTATGAGTTGCACAATTCCCTATCAATGAGAGCTCATGCATGATTTACACTTGTCATTCCTCTTCTTATATGACAACCTTTTACCTTGTCTTTTTTCAAAGGAAATTATACAATCATTGTATTCAAGAATTTCACTTTCTTATTTTTATTCAAATATTAATCATTGTTTTTTAGATTAGGGGTTCTATTTGATTTAGTGAGACGTCTCATTTAATTAATTCTTGAGACATGTGTAAAATTTCTTATCTATATATATTGATAAAATTATGGAGAGTGACCTTTTTTTATTTTAATCATTCTTAAATACTTAAAGTGTTAGACACTTATCAAATTTTTGATAAGTAAATATTTATATTGAATAGGCCATATCTGGCTATCCAATTCTATAACTTTAAGGCTTAAACTCACATAGAACAATGTTTCTATCTCTAAATAATTTTTATATGATTCTATATTCATCTATCATTTCAATTATTTCAAAAGAGATGACCCAACATGACCCTCAAAGCGACATACATCTTGAAGGAGGTTTTTATATCTGTTTCAATAGTTGCCCTAGGTTGCTTATAATATATGATGATTTTTTTTAAGACTAAAGTTAAAACCTTATCAAAATTGTCATAAATTTATTTTAATTTACTAAACAAAATATCCCAACCATTGGAGTTGTCTGGCGAACAAGTCCACATTGAAAGTGTTATCTCATGTGAGCTAAAGAGATTTTCTAAGCAGACGCATTGTTCGAATAAGATTGTTGGAATTGACTACGAACGAGTTTTACGTTAAAAATTTAAAAGAAAATTTAAAAATTTATAGAAGTCTACTTATCTGTTCCTGTTAAAATGGAACAAAAATGACAATAAAGATACTAATTGAGAGCGAGACCAAATTTGAAGGCTGCCTCCAAATGTGGAGGCATAGTTGCTTCTTTGTGTCACATGAAATCACATTTAGGCACACCCAAAGGTCAGAGCATTTAAGATACTGAATTATGTTAGTGCTTCGGGACTTGAACATTTCTATTTTCATCTCATTATTCTCTGTTTGTGCTTTGATACCACTATCAAATGCTTTAGGAATTCAGATAAGCATATGATTCCAAAGGTTAAATGCTCTATTATCACATTCCATCAAGATTTTGCAACAAAAGTGATGCAAGTCATTTGGGGAATAATTCAATGGAATCAACTTTGATCAAATTTTCAACAATAAATCCACCGTTCAATTTTGGTCCATATCTCAAAGATTTGCATGGCCCCACCAGCTTAACATTAGTCTATTTCACGTTAAATTTAATCGGTAGCATTTCGGTCTATTTGAGTTGACATTAAAAAAGGTAAACCCTTATTAAGAAATGAGTTTACACTCTACCAGAATCCTTTATGATCGAGATTTTTCCTCATTAAATTTTTTAAAATTAAAATTTAAGATATTGATCAATACGGTATATATCGATTGATATATTAAGATATTAAAATTCAAAATATCTTGGCTGACACGGGGTGATACATCAACTATTTTTGGATCTAAATCTATAAAATAAAATAAAATATAGTAATTTTATTTTATTTATGTAATGCGCTCTATATGAATTTGTACGTCCAAGCAGCTTATTGGCTGAACTTGTAAAGGCACTTCGAAAATTTTGACTTTTCTAAAAGGGGTGAGATTGTTTTTTATTTGTTTTCATTTGACTTTCTAAGAACATGGATTTTTGTAGTCAAAATTTTCTTGAAAAATAGTCTAATAATTTTTCCATCATTGTCATGCTTAAAGACACATTTAAGGACTTAACCCAATGAATCTTAAATACCTTGACTATGCATATTCTCTACTTAACTACTTGATTAAATAAATTACTGTGACCTAATTAAATTTTAGTAATTCTAGCTAATCTCGTGTTTTTATTAAATAGGTTAATTTCTTTTTTAAAATTTAACTGGCTAAGATTAAATAGGTTGACCCAACTTAACTCATTTACAAAATGGGTTAATTCAATGGATCTCAATATATATGTTAAATGGGTCAACCTGATGTAAGTAGATGACCCGTTTAAATGAGTCACCCTAACCCAACTAATTTATTAAAAGTTTAACTCATGGCAAACTTGATATACTTATTAGATAAGTTAACACAATTGAAAAAAATCATAAATTAGTTCATCCAACACATAAATAACCTAAATCTTTATTAAATGAGTTAATTTGATCTGAATATTCAACCAAACTTAAATGAGTCAAACAAATGATAAACTCATTTATTAAATAGTTAATTTAATAAATAATTTATTAAATATATAAATATAATTTAAAATAATTATTTATTAAATAAGTTGACTCAATTTAAATAATATTATATAAATTAATATAATATAAAATTAAAATAATTCATTTACTAAATAAGTTGAATCAAGTCGATTCTTAGTAAAATTGATACAATAGTTATGAATCTTAATTTATTTATTAGAATGAGTTAATTCAACTTCACATGTTAATCAACTATTTTTTATTATAAAAATTAGTAACAAAGCGAATTCTATCTAAATATTTTCTCATAAGAATTTTCTTCAGAACTTATATTTCTATTTAAAATAAAATAAAAAATTGTCCTAAACTTTTCCCAAAATTGTGACGCCTAACTTTCTCGTGCTTAGTGCAAACCATGGGAAACTGTAGACGTAAATAGAAGGTGTTAAATGCAGTGGGACCTACAAGGCTACAACCAGGAAAGCGGAGCCCAGTCCTGTAGAAGTAACCTACCCGGGAAACAGTCCACGTTCATTTTAGTGCCACCACACCTTCTCATTTATTGCAGCCTAAAAATTCCACCCTATCCTTTCTTACGTGGCAAATAGGGGGATAATAAAATTAGAAACTAAAATTTTGAAGTCAAATTAACATTCACAATTTGCAATCAGGGGTTGATAAAATTAGAAATTATTAATATTTAGATTTAAAACTTTATTTTTAAGAAGAAATTTTATATTGCATTAAAATTATGTTATTATGGATATAATATTTAAATTAAGAGAGAACTTTTCAAATTAACTTTTTATCTCAATTAAATAGGAAATATGTCAATAATTTGGACACTAATATGTAATTTTTTTACTAAAAAAACCTTTTTAGATAATGAAAATTTTGAAAGATTGATTATCAATTTTCAATTATTAATATAAAATAAATAATATAAAAATAAGTCTTTTTTTTCTTTTGGATGCAACAAGAGCTTGCAATTTGCAAACACAAAAAGTTTCTCCCTTTTTTATCTTTATTCAAAGAGTTTATTTAGGTAAAAATAAAAAAAATAATAAAAAAGATAACTTTTCTTTTCGGACTAAAATAACGCTATCATATTTCTTCTGTCTAACATCAAGTCAAAAGTTTTAATAATACATAATAATTTATATAAATTTACTTAAAATATAATTTTTTCTTCAAAATTACTTTTCTGGATTCATTAAATCTGTAGAAAAATGATCTACTATCGAGAATCGAGCTCTGTTTTTTAATTTATTGTGTCAGCGTATAGCCAAGTAAGCTGAACGAGTGAAGCCGAGTTGAACCGGGTCGAGCCACTAAAAGGTATGAGTGGTAGGTGAGTAACCGTTGCTGCAAGCCTCCGAGTGAAATTTCAGAAGCCGACAGCCGTGGTTGTTCAAAAGGGCCGTCGTTGTCCCCACCCACCCAAAACATCCTGACCGTAGGATCCTGTTTCATCTACCGGCCAGGATTTGAAGCCAGACGGAATGCCAGCCGTTGGATTTCGATTCCGCGTAGTCAGTATTGAAATCGCATCTCAAACGCGGAAGCGCCTCCATCATCCCGTGTATAAATAAGGGACGAAGGCTTCGTTTCCAATTCGAACAGCTCAATCTCTTTGGAGTACAGAGCAACGTACCAAACCCTTAACCCTTCTCAGATCTGCGGCTCTGCTTGCTCCTCTCCCCTTCAGGTACTCATCTTCTCTTCCTTCTTTGATTTCATCTAATGTCCTGATTTCTCCATTTGCGACCTTGTGCCCGTGTTTTTTGATCTCGATGTTCGGTTCCGGTAGGAATTAGCATGGCGCAGCATTTTTTGGGAGAAACATGGCTGAGACTTGAATCTGCTTTTTGTTTCCTCTTTCCAGATTTTACCGATTTCTGAAAAATGTTGTTGTTTATGTTATCGTTTTCTCTTTCTTTTCCCTTCTCTAGATGAACAGATTTGGTCTTTCTTTTTCCTTTTTGAGCTTCAGTAGCGTTAATCTTGACTCTCTTTTTTTTTTTTAAAAAAAAATAGCCTAATTCTTGAGAAAGGAGAACAAAAATTCAAGATCTGGTCCTTTTTTCCCTCTGGAAATTAAATTCTAATTTTTGGGATTTTGTTTCCCTAGATGAATTTGTTAGGTTAAGGTTTGTAAGTAGTGGCTTGGGTATAGTTTGTCATTTCGTACAGCGGAAAAAAGAACGTATTTTTCGTGAGCCTATGTCTTATTGAAGACTTAAAAAACACATGCAATGCACGTATTTTATTTTTTCTCAACTCAGTTTTTGGAAGAAATCATTTTTTATGTTCGAAGATCTATTTGGTTTGTGGAGCGAGTTTATTGTTATTATTTTTAATCGTTGGCTTGAATTTTTTAGATTTATTGAAGATCTGCTACTTTCTTGCATTCATATGTCATGCTATCTTCTGATTACCAAGCAAACCATAGTAGAACTATGTGATTTTGAAAATCAGTGATGGATCTTCAAGAAATGTGTTAACTCTTAAATATCTGCTCTGTTTTTAGTGCTCATCTCGTTTTGTTTGTTCTATATGATTTTGATTTTTCTTTGTAGTTTGTTCATGCATCTCTATTTCTTTTCTCTTTTTAATGGAATTCATAATGACGGTAAATGAAATGCTCTGGAAGACTGAAGAAATGCTTTGTTACATTAGTTGGCGAATTCTAAATCATTTCTACTGAGATTCCTTTTGGTGTTTTTCTGTATTTTTGCATTCCGCCTTCGCCCTTCTCAGATCTTGTTCATTCCTATTCGTTCTTAAAAATTACATGTTGCAAAATCAGTAGTCACTGATTGACGCACCCCAACTCAAATTGGTAAACATGGTTGACTCACCCTAACTCGAATTGGTAAATATGCTCGCAAGAGGGATCCTCTATAGTTAATCAGTATGAGGATGCTCTCTTTCGAGATTTTCTAGGGTCGCCTTTTTTTTTACCATGCACTTTCCAGTTTTTAACTAATGCCGGCAGGTCCTTTTTATGGTGATTGGCCCAGGGTAAAAGAACATGATTCTATTCCTAAAAAAAATGCTTTGGTTACTGATGGATCCTTGATAGAAAAACTGCAGATTGTAAAATTATACATTTTGAGAAAATTAGCTGCTGATTTTTTTCCATTTTGGTGAAATGATTATATTTTAGTTTAATAACAAGCTCCCACTTTTAAAACAAGCAACCACTCAATGGAAGGGGTCCAAAAATTTACAGAGAAATTTCCTTGTGACCCTATTTCAGGTATGTTCTTCTCTATCAAAAGATGGAAATTACTTCATTAAAATGTAAAATTGTGCTAAACTTGGCTTTACCTTACTGGGATTTTACTACTTTAAGTTTGATTCCACTGGGTTTAAAGTATCGGCTCTGGAGACCTTCTGTTTTGGCTAAAAAAAGAAAAAGAGAAAACCTCCCCTTTATGCGTACAATCTCGTTATCTTTGTTCCTGGGTCGGTCTTCATTCTATTGAGATTCTCGGCTTTTATTCTTTGATTCCTTTGCTTTTTAATCCACCAAATTAAGGCATATCTTTTTTATTCTCTGCATTATTTCTGGAATCTAGAGTTCCCCAAGAATATTCTTCTATGCCTAATGTTGATACTATTTGTTGAAAGTGATGGTTGAACTAGAGCCGGATTCTAAGTGGCATTTGATTGTGCTTGTGCAGTTCAGAGATAAAAATGGAGACCTTCCTATTCACCTCCGAGTCTGTCAATGAGGGACACCCTGACAAGTTGTGTGATCAAATCTCTGATGCAGTGCTTGATGCCTGCCTTGCCCAGGATATCGACAGCAAGGTTGCCTGTGAGACCTGCACCAAGACCAACATGGTCATGGTCTTCGGTGAGATCACCACCAAGGCTAATGTCGACTATGAGAAGATTGTCCGTGACACCTGCCGTTCAATTGGCTTTGTGTCCGATGATGTTGGTCTCGATGCTGACAACTGCAAGGTCCTCGTCAATATTGAGCAGCAGAGCCCCGACATTGCTCAAGGTGTCCATGGACACCTCACAAAGCGCCCTGAGGAGATTGGTGCTGGTGACCAAGGCCATATGTTTGGCTATGCCACCGATGAAACCCCTGAGCTGATGCCCCTCAGCCATGTCCTTGCCACCAAGCTCGGTGCTCGCCTCACAGAGGTCCGCAAGAATGGCACTTGCCCCTGGCTAAGACCTGATGGCAAGACCCAAGTCACTGTTGAGTACCACAATGATCATGGTGCCATGGTTCCCATCCGTGTACACACAGTCCTCATCTCCACCCAACACGACGAGACCGTCACAAATGATGAGATCGCTGCTGATCTCAAGGAGCATGTAATCAAGCCTGTCGTCCCTGAGAAGTATCTTGATGAGAAGACCATCTTCCACCTCAACCCCTCAGGCCGATTTGTCATTGGTGGCCCTCACGGTGATGCTGGGCTTACTGGCCGCAAGATCATCATTGACACCTATGGTGGCTGGGGAGCTCACGGAGGTGGTGCCTTCTCAGGCAAGGACCCAACGAAGGTGGACCGCAGCGGTGCTTACATTGTGAGGCAGGCAGCCAAGAGCATTGTCGCCAGTGGCCTTGCCCGTAGGTGCATTGTCCAGGTCTCCTATGCCATTGGTGTTCCAGAACCCCTGTCAGTCTTCGTCGACACCTATGGCACCGGCAAGATTCCCGACAAAGAGATCCTCAAGATTGTGAAAGAGACCTTTGATTTCCGACCAGGGATGATCTCCATCAACCTGGACCTCAAGAGGGGTGGCAATGACAGGTTCTTGAAGACTGCCGCTTACGGCCACTTCGGCAGGGATGACCCTGACTTCACCTGGGAGGTGGTGAAGCCCCTCAAGTGGGAGAAACCGGCTGCTTAAAAGTTCCATCTCCTAGCTGCTGCTGCTGCTCATTGTACTGTCTGGCGTAAAAGATTGTCTTAGTATCTTGATATATGATGGTATTATTCATCACTTATTATGATTTTTCTTTTTCTTTTTCTTTTTTGGTTGTTTTGGGTTTATTTGATGGTTGTGATGGCGATGAAGATGGATTCTTTTGTATGGTGTTGGTGGTGGAAAAAGATGAGCGGGAGAGCCTCTCTTGTCTTTGTTGGTGGCTGGGGTTAGGTTTGGAGTTGGAAGAGGCGGAGATGGTTGTAATTGTCTTGTGTCCACTGAAGGAAATGGCAAACATCATCCATCATATTTTTACCAAGAAAACCCTTTCTTCATCTCTTCTCCTGTTTCTGCTACTGATTCATTAGTTTCACTTGCAATGATGAATGATATCAAGCCTGAAAATTGCATGAAATTTATGACTGAAGAAAGGCGTTGCTTAATTATTAATGTCCCAAGAGTTTAAGCATGATAATTGGAGTCCAGAAGAAAACATCAACATGTGACCAATGCGTCCAGAACAAATCAACTCATGATTAACATCCAACTCAGTGACTCATGACTCGTATGATTTGAGATTTGGATCTATTGTCTAACTCTGATTACCTAACGTGTGGCTTACCTAACCTTAATGCGTTATTTATAATTCATGAGTTGACTCATGACTCAACTCAAATTCACATCCCAAGGCTGGACCTCATTTGTCATCCATGAAGGCCTCAACCAATTTCAACCTTACCCAATCTATGACTTAGGCTTATCAATTTTGAACTTTAATGAAATTTTTGTTAGATAAAGGTAGGTAAAGAAAAAAGATCCACATATGTAAGTATTATATTTTTAAATAAATATTAATTAACTAAAGAAGGTATGAATATAAATATATTTGTTATTTTTATTTTTCTATATTTAGGTGGGGTTAATATTGCACCTATCGATCACCCACCCAACAATATAAAATAATTTCTTTGGTCAATTATTGAAAAAAAACGTGACTAGGATTAGTGGATAAGATGGGGAAACTGTCACAGTGGACCTAATCTATAAGGATGGACAATCTCCTTGAAAACCTCTTGGTGGCTTCCTTAGTACTGCTTAGAAACTTTCATGGATGAATTTGACGCCAAAGGTTACACGCCAGCGAACTTCATATAAATTTCGGCGAGTTAATTTGAACTATTTAATATATTAGTATATATTATTTGATACATAGTGTATTGTTTGGACGATGTCTACAGTGGCAATATTAGCCAATATTGCATAGTATCGGTCGTATTCATTTTTTTTTCAAAAAAAGAATAAAACCATTTCATCCGTTTTTCAAGTTAAATCTTTCATTGGGTATGATTTTAAGAAGGTTTAAAGTAAGTTCTTCAAGTGTGAAATGTATTTATCAAATCTAAACTTTTTTTCTTAAATTTGACCATTTTGAGTTATTTTTATCATTTTTTTTGAATTTTTGCGATGAGATAATCTCAATTTTGGATCTTTTTGTGAAAGATGTCTTAATGTTATTGATATAGTTTGTAAAGTGTTTATCTGATTTTTCAAGTTTATTTATTTTTTAATAAATGAAAGTTGGGTTTTTTAAGATAAATTCTCATTTTGGAGTTTCTTATGGAAAAAATTAATGAAGTGATATATAATTTTTTTTTTAAATTAAAGTAGAGCACTTTAATGTGATTGATATAATTTTAGGGTGTGTGTGATTTTTCTAATATTTGAACATTTTTATGAAATTCATTTTTTTTTATGAAAAAAATTATGAATTATAATACAAGATAAAATACTAGAGAATTATATTAGGTATTTCCTCATATTGATTTCTTATTTCTAAAATTTTTAGACATTTTTCAATTTTTTAGGACATACTTCATTTGCATCAGAATTTTGACCCTTAAAGGTCTAGTATTCCATAAAAATATGCTGAAACTAAGTTTTCCATTTTCTCTATTTTTTTCATAATTTTTTGTTCTTGTTCTAGAAAAAATTTCAAAGAAAGGAGAGAATGCATTGTGGCATGAAGAGGTGAAAATTATGAACAAGTGGATGAAAATGGTTATTGATTACAATTTACAATCCACTCATATTAGCGAAATAGTAGAGAATTTGTTTCTTCTTTCATCATCTTTAAGTAATTTTTCTTTCACATATTTTAGATGAATCTCTTTTTTCTTTTTAACAAAAGTATTACTTTGGTCCAATTAAAGATTATTAAAGATCGGAGCAATATGCAGTCATCTCGAGTGTGGTTCATCAAGTCTGCCACTCGAAGTGAGTGGCTTGCATGTCTAAATTGAGTTCAGATCTCAAACTCTTGACAATCTTTACAATGCCAAAGATGAGACATGTTCTATGAAGTTGGGTTCTATTGAAATCTAACAATGATCCCCACGTGGTGTAGCTCAGCTGGTAACATTCCGCTTCAGGAAGTGGGATGGTACAAGTTCGAGTCCCCGTGGCACAATCCAGTGGTTATCCTGTGGGGGGGGTGTGACGTTACCCGAAGGGAGGAGGTTAGTAGGACTGTGCTCGAAGTTCCCCCAATCTATCATAAAAAAAAATAAAATCTAACAATGATCCATCAAGGAAAATATTATAGAGCATGGGTGTTCTGTTTCCTTGCTATATAGGCAATGAAAACTAGTTGACAAGCCAACTGAGATTGACACCATATGATAATAAATGAAACAATTAAATTTCATCAAAACACGTTTACACCTGTACACTGATTATGATTTCTCATGAATTTTGATTGATACATTCTATTTTCATGGGATTTTAAAAATTAATCCATCAATGACTACCTATCCTGTCTCCATCTCTAAATGTTCTCCAGCAACTTGAACTGCAAAACTTTGTCAACCCCCCGTTTCTATCAGCATCCTCATTCCGAGTTGAGCCGTTCCGCAAGCAAATCCACTGGCAAAGAACCTAAGGGAGCAGAGGTTTCAAACTCCTCAAATGAATGGCTGTCGCCATCATCACCAATGTCATCTTCATTGCTCTCAAAGTCCTCAGATACATCTCTATATTGGTTTGTTGCAAGATCTGTATCATCCTTGCCTGGGACAACCAATGCTGGGTATGAATATTCGGTTGCCTGTGACATGCCTCCAAACTCCTCAACCTTCTGTAGAAGAGCATCTGGTCCAAGATCGATCTCATCCAGCAGCAATGCCTTACTTGACTCTATTGCACGCTTCCACAATGTAATCATCCTTGGGCTAGAAATTGCCTTTTCGGCAACTGGTCTAACAGCTACACAAACTGGTTGGCCTGAGCTCATTAAGGTAAAAATGGAGTCTCAGAGAAATATTAAGACAAAATCTTTGCATGGATGCAAGATGGAAAATCACTTTCTAGGAAAATTACCACTTTTTTACTTGAAATAGAATCAGATTTTACCATTTTTTTGTCAATAAGTGGTTATTTTCTAGCAAAGTACTTCCCTCTCCATGCACACAGATTAAGAGACTATAGGGGAATTGGGAAAAGAAAGCATTCAAAAATTAAACAATAAAACAATGGTAAACATATCTATAAAGGATCATTTGGATTATATGGGAAATAACAATGGAAAGAGGATTCCTGCTAAATGTGGTCTTCTTTACATGGAATTTGTCAGCATTGAGTACAGTCAACAAGGAATCCCTCTTCATGTTGGTTTATCTCCATTCTGCAACCTCCTAAAAGCATAGAATTCTTTGATGTCCTAAACTGTGTTTTTTAATCATTACTGGAAAATGTTGCATCACCTAAAGTCAAAGCTAGTGTTTTTTGTATTATACCAAATAGTGCAGCTCAGTAATTCCTTCGATGATGCTAACAAGATTAAAACATTATGAAAAGAACATTTTTATCCGACATAAGCATCTTGAAACATGGTTGGAAAACTCATTGCCTGGTTTGGACTCAGCTTACTCTTATCTTCTTTAGCATGTTGTGTGACATCATTCCTCCGGCATTTTTTTTTCATTCATAGATTATGGACAATAACAAGTATGATACATTTAGAAAATAAAGAAGAGAATTAAAACTTTTTTGGGAGAAGTAACTTTGCATGTGTGTGCACGCGGGTGTACAAGTTATTCACTGAATAACATTACCCATGTTCAAAATATCCCAATCTCAAATTCAAGGCACCTCTAACAAATCAACACAATGATATGCCCCTCTCCCCCCAACCCCACCCACCCAAGCCCCCCCCTCCCCTCAAAAAAAAAAAGGTGCTCCAAAATCGACAAATGAGTAATTCAAACCCGGCTGCAGTACAAAATGAAAATAATTCTTCAATGGAATTTTCCCTTTTAAAATGCCCCAATATAATCACCCCTATCTTGTCTCATGGATCTTGCTCACTGCCCACACACATCAAGGGGCAATTATCCATGTATTCCACAATTTGGGAATTAAAACTCATAGGATGTATCCCAAGAACGGGATGGTTATAGAATCATAAATCACAAAGCCAACCTAAATAGATAAGACCTTTTAATTTTTAATTTTTTATAGAAAAGACTTCAATGTCGAAGATGATGACTCATGCAACATCAATCATAGGAACACATGATTTGGCCAGGTTTTAAATTTCACAGTCGGAATCATCAAAAACAGGCCAAGTTCAGGGCCTGACTGCACATGCTCCAGGTTTGAACATCAGGTCAACCTGTTTTATAGCCATTCTGGGATGAGTCAACCAAGTCATGGATCAATATTGGCAGTTTTCCAAGTTCCAACTATGCTGTGAATAGAATATTGGGTGATGCTATTACTGTATTACATTCAGTGCCAGCTCACTAAGACAACTGGATCCCACTCCATATTTATTCTGTGGAAGGTCCGAGAAGACATGTTGCATTTTGTATGGGTAAAGCACTAGTAATACTGAAACCTTCAATTGTGATACCTCAATTTGCTAATTTCAGAGAAAAGCGCAAAATAACCAAATGAGCAATCCTCATTCTTGTCGATACCTGTCACATCCAAACTGGAAGTAACACCACTATCCGATGGATGAATGGCTGAAGATGAAGGGGAAGCATCCCGATACATAGACTTCCAATCTTTACCTCTCCACATTAATATTTGCTCCTGGTCAAAAGATAGGAGGACACAAGGTACTAAATCCTGTAAACCAACAATAAGCAGTGCCCAGTGCCATTAATACAACGGATATAACAATTCAAGAAAAGTTGAATTAAATGTGCAGTGCATAAGAATTACTGGCGCACCAATTGCTGCAAATCATTAATACAGTTTGGCGATTCACTACATTTATCAGATGGACCTCACTTTCTTGGGCCATATCTCATCCACAGTGGGTCCATCAGATGAAGAGTGGATAAATAAGCAATATATCCACTAATAGACACATCAGACACCATTCACATTCTGATTCACAACCCAACATGAGAAGCCATTTATCTCATCTATGGGGTTGGGACTAGCATTAGATTCGACAAATTTTTTCTATTGGCTGATTGCCTATCTGATCCCTATAGGACTCAACCCACAACATTGGCGTTGCGCCAATAGAGTGAGAAGCATTCCAATCTATCAAATTAGTATAATAGTGCATATTTGATGCAGAGCATCTCTGAGAGATTGAAGACCACATCCCTAGTTTATTATGGCCAATTGGATGCATCAAAGGTTTTTTTTTTGATAGATAACGACAAAATTTTATTAAACAGAGAAAGGATACAAGAAAAATACAAGGGGAGCACAGCCTCAAAAAGAGAATGAGGTAGAAGCTCACAAGGCAAAGATAGAGCAAACCCAACAGAAAGAGATACATTAGATTAATTGAAGGAGATTCGGAAAAAAATTGGAGGACATTCCTTTACTGTTATCCAATGGACTAAAGGAGGGAGCTGCCCCTGTTGTCTATTGTACACAGTGGAGTTCATTCAGAAAGCCATTCAACAGAGAATTTTGTATCTCTCAAATTCTTAGATCTGCAAACCAAAGGGCTGATTCTTTGGGTAAAGAAGGATTGGTGATGGGATTGGGTAATCCTTTAACTTTTTTGTGTAGTGCTGGTATGTCTCTACCAATGCTTGTTTTGTAGTTGTGCTGTTGGAGGTTGGCTCTATGCCTTGTTTGTGCTGTCCTTGGTGCCTTCTGTTTTGCATTCTTTGATGACCATTGATGAAAGGTAAGCTTTTCAAAAAAAAAAAAAAAGGTCAGACCAAGCTCTGTCAAATAGACCCAAAGTGAAACCTCTAAAGGTGTCCCCAGCTAGAGCCTATTGCTCAATATTAGAAGATGAGCATAATAGGCAGGATCTTGAGGAAGCTTTGTCATCAAAGATCCTCTTATTACACTCCAGCTGAACAAACCAAATAATTGCTAGAGGAACCAGCTTCCAAGGGGCTTGATCTTTCTACTGGAAAGGACCCATACCCAACCATGGAGAGAACCGAAAGAGGAGGGAAGCACCCAACTAAGGGAAAAAGAGCATTGAGGTTGTCCAAAGTAAGATTATTGTAAAAAGAGGCCAACCAACAAAAAGCTTTCACTTTGGCGGGGGCAAGGACCAAACAGTTTTATAAGGGTAGGGAAAAGAGGAAGAGGGGAAGAGAAGGAGAAGAAGATCTGCAAAAAAAATACCATTGGGTTTTTAAATTGGCCTAGACCATTGGACTATGGGTCTAAATGAATTTTTCATAAAAAATGAGTGTGTGACCAAGTCAAAGAGGACCTAGAAAATAGGGTATACTTGGAGTTACGAATTTACTTGCCTTATCCTAGAATGTTTCAAGATTTACACAAAAGGAAGGAGATAAGAGCATGTAGCACATGCCACATGGAGCAAGCATAAAGATGGAAGCATGATGGGGGTGCCAACCTTAGATACTCTCTCTTCTACATTTTCCTCTCCCACACATGGAATTGGCAACTATAGGGGTGCCCATGGGATAGAGGGATTTTAGGGATTTTTATTTTAGTTGTTCTTATCTCTTTTGCTTACGTTTCATGTAATATTTGGAGGTATATATAATGATGTGTCATGTTATGATAGGAGACTGTGTAGTTGGATCAATGACATGGCACCATGCCAACCAAAAGAGAGATTTTGTATGGATTGGGTACTCATGATTGTAGGTGTCTAGGTTCAATGTATTTTGGCTCTAGAAAATTATTAATAAGAGGTCTCTAGGTGCCTATGGAAGATCCAGTTTTGTGTGAATTTTCTTCTACTCTTGTGTGAGTTTTATCTTGATAATTCTTGTGAATTTGTGTCCCAAGTGTTCTTGTTATTCATTGAGTGTGTGTGTGTATGTTTTGTTATTTCCTCCTCTTTTGAGTAAATCATTCATTCAAGGTGTTGTTTAGCAGGGGTGAGCATTTTTCCTGAGAGAGAAATCACGCTTGAGTTCAATGTAGAATTGGAGTTCCTCAATTGTCCATTTTCCTACAACATGGTCCTAGTTGGAGCTTGATGAAGGTTATCAAACCCATTCTTTTGGGAATTGAAATCTGGAATTTCCTTTAATTTTAATTAAGCCAGTTTTCATATTCCTTGGGTTTAGATTGTAAAAGTCTAGATCTTGAAATTACTAGTCGTGGTTCTAAGGTTCTCTTTATTTTATTTTTTTGAAGACCAAGGTGTCTAGGCCTCTTAGAGCACCTGACCGATCCTTGGAGCATGTGCAAACCTCCCTATCCACACACACCAGGTAACACTATGCGGAGTGACCCTTTTGTATTGAGAGTGACTTGAACCCAAGACTTCCCGCAACTCAAGCGGGTTCTTGACTGCCAAGCCAATCCTCACGGGTTCTAAGGTTCTCTCCATTTGAACCTAGTACTACATCAATATTGCTTAACGCTAAGTGCAAATTGTGCAAGTCACATTGAAATGCGGTAATCACACTGATGCATTGGGGCTCACTAAGGAACATGACTTTTGTTGCTCAACGAAATGTCTATTCATGATAAATAAAAATGGCAAGAATGAAGTAGTCTCTAAGTCAACTTCCAAAACATCATAACAACAAGAAGAATAAATTTTAATGGCTCCCAATAGATTAAGAGGAAAAAGAGCTGATGTCTTCCTATGCCTGACATAAATAGAAGATAGGGAAAAGCCACACAGACCTTAAGCTTGGCACCAATTTTTTTATAATCACTGGGTTCTAGCCCTTCACAGTTAATCTTCACCAAAGGGCTTCCTTCAAAAGCATTCCTCACATCCTTCACAAGGGTAACATATATTCCATTTTTTGCTACATGGAGAAAGAAGATGTTAGAACTTGAATCATAGCCACTGAATATTCTATAACGGCAATAATTATTTAAAAAAAAAAACACAATAAATCTGCAAGGCGTAACTATTGATTCCCTTGAACAGTATATATCCTATAAAAAGGCAAGTCATCAAATTTATGAATATTGGATCTGAAAGACATTTTCCTGAACAATATGAATTTCAACACCTATATTCATAGGCAAGGGTTGATTTAGGGGAAAGAGGAGGAGAGGGGTGGGGTGTCACGGGGGGATGGGGGGGCATGGAACCTAAATTGCAAAAAAAAATCTTTAGGATGTAGATTGTTTGGGTAGGGAGATAGATTACTATTTGTTTTTGGCCTCCTCAAGAATTTTAAAAATTTCTATAGAGTCCCATGGAGTTCTATGTTAAAAGAGGAATCTCATCTAATTTTATGCTTGAGAAGCCCAAAAATTTCCTTGGTCCCTCAAAAATTTCTGGATCCGCCCCATTCGTAGGGCTTGGCATAAGTTGGTCCAACATAGGCGAGTCTCATCCAAGCTTTGACCAAGTCATACAATGTAATGGATATAAAATACGACGTGAGTTGATTTTGACATTTTAAAACTCAATTTGAATCAATTCCTTATTTGATTTCTAATATTTTTTTAGAAGTCTGGTTTTCTAGGGATTTAGAAAGATTTCCAACATTTTGACAACTCTATTTATATGGAGCTTGTCAACATTTTGCCTCATTCATTCTTTGAGGTTAAGCCCTTTATTCTACATTCTTCTCTTTTTCTCTTATGAATAAAATTTCTATTGCTATCTTTCCTTTTTTTTAAAAGTCGTCAATAAAATTGAAATGAAACAATAGCTTGAAATAGATTTCTACTGATGTTCCTTTAGTTTCATTGACAAAGGAAAAGGGATCTGGTGACAAAAGGGAAGTCATCTATGCTTACCTAGTTTACAAATTGGAAGTAGATTCTGCCCTTGCCTTCTTAGCTCATTTGCTTCTTCTTTGGTCAATCCTTCTGGAGCTTCTTTGATGAGTTTGGGATAAACAGGAGCAGCTGGCTTCCATAACATTATGGGATACACAGGACGAGTACGATAGTCATAGTTCCTCCCACGGAAAAGGTAAAGAACACCTCCAGCTCGATGGATGATCTTACCCCGAGTTTTTTCCTGACAATATGAAATAAACTAACCTCCTAAGATACCAAAAACATAATTCTCCAGAAAAAAGAGGACTTAAGTGACTCCAATTTTTTTTCAGTCAGCCTCTTGAAGATGGATTCATTTTCAAGAACATAAGCTTTAAAATTGGAAAACAAAAGGTAGGCATTGTAATGTGAAAATTAAGATACTTGACAATCACTTTATAAGTGTGCTTATGTAAACCTTTGCAGCAAAGTCACAAACAAGCTGTTGAAGAACATACAATCAAGTTTAGGGTTATTAGACAGAGAGAGAGAAAGAGACTCATTGTTAATAAATTTAGGGTCAAATTCTTGTTGATCATAGAAAACAGACATTCAAACATTGCATAATATGTTTGATTTGGACATCCAGAAAATGAATTCACACTTCATAGAAAAGGAATCCTTGCCATTGGAAACCCATCATTCAAAGTTACAAAACCAAGTATTCATCATCATCATAGCCACTAATCCCATCTATCAGTAGCTGGCTTCGAGTCCCACTCTTCCATTCTATCCTATAAAAAACCATATCCTCTGTTACCTCCAAAATCCTTCGTATCTTTTTTTACTCCTTTGTCTAGGCTTTTAATAGCCCCTCTCTCCTCCTTGCTCCATGTATGTGCAACTTTTCATTTTTTTCATATGATTTCTCTCATTTTCTCATCCATTGGGGTTATTTTCAAAGTCTCTCCAATATATTTATTCTTGATTCTATTAAAATGTGCATCTCTATTACCATTAGTTCATCTACTTGCCTTTTCTTTGTTTCCCAACACTTAGCTCCTTTTCTTTTTGCCTTTGGGGATTTCATCACTTGGGTGTATCAGGTTGAGGGTTGTTTTTCCTTTCCTTTGCTTTTGATTTCTGTATTGTACACTTCTGGTGCCTTCTCTTTTTTTTTTTAATATATTTACAGTTACCAATTTTTTTTAAAAAAAGAACACTTAGCTCCATTAAGCATTCTTGCCATCATAATTGTTTCATAGAATAGCCCCTTTAATCAGCATGATACTTTTCTATTACATAAGACTTCACTAACTTGCCTACACTCTGCCCGTCTCATTCGATACTGTTGGCTATAATGCCAACCCAAATCTGTGTACCTCCATTTGGTCAACAGTTGCACTATGTATCTAAATTCATCAAAACAAGAAACCAATTCATTCCAAATTAACTGGACCCTCCTAGCTCTTCTACATACCACTAAAGTTCCAAAACGAGTACCGTGAAAAATGGGGCAAAGGTTCTTCAAATAATTTGCATTTTACAGGTCCTTGCCAAAAAAGAAAGAAAAAACAAAGAAACTCAGAGAAAATAAACTGCTGAAATTATATGGCAGTACAAATAATCATGAGCATCAGATTCCAACTTTGAAGTTGTGACATTAAAAAATTAGCACGTACTAGAACTATTTACTTGCAAATAGGATTTAATACACTGCCAACAACATCTATAGAAGTAGCTAAGCTGTAAAAGGCAACCTCAAGATGATGGCAAACATTGGTCATATCAACAGTTGGAACACCTCTGCATCGAACCTTGCAAACCTGTTGCCGCCTCCAGTGTGAATGTATCAACTCCAACATGTTGTGAGTCAATCCATCTCTTCCTACAGATTGGAGTAGAAAGATTTTAATGACCACACAAAAAGAAAATAACTCCATGCATCAAACCAGGAATGGACTCCTAAGCAATTGGAGCAACATGATAAATTAAAACCACAATGTAAATCCTAGAGATTTGCCCCAAATCTTGGGTTTCACTAACCAAAACTCATTGTTGCAACCATAGAGTTTGCAGGTTCAAGTAATATGGGTGTTCAATAGACAATCAACCCATGGAAAACAATTTGCCAAATTTAATTACAATTACCAATACTAGATAAATGGGAGACATGATAGACAAGGACAAGTTCTTAATAGTACTTTCTCCGTAACAAAGAAGAAAAAGAAGAAAGCCTTGATTGTTTTATGGGTCCACCATAGCGATACCTACCTGACTAACAATCAAGATTCTAGACTTTGGATTTTTATGATGCACATGCCCTGGATCAAGGCACATAAGCTTTCTTCATAGAATTTTGCAGTGGTTATATAACCTAGCCACCCAAGATTCCAGTTTTTATGAGCTTTTCAAACTTAATTTACCTTATCTGCTTTTTGGTAGTTCTCTTCATGTCCTAGTAGAAGTAAATCCCAACATCATTAATTTATGAGCTTTTCGAGACAGCCCTTAATTTTTAGGTAACTACCAGCTTCCAATTAAACAGGTAGAACACATGCATCACATGAGCATTGCACATCACACACGTGAACCCAAACAAGTGAGCATGGGAAAAAATGATGCCCAAGATTTCATTTTCTTTTCCACTCCTTGCCTTTTGGATTTTCAGATATCCATTGAGACTCCCAATTCCATCCAAAATTAAAAGTTTTCCAGCTACTATTGAATCTCAAATTCCTTTCAAAATTCTAATAAAATAAATAGATATTTAACAAATGTAAGAAGAAAAAAAAGGATTGGTTACAAACGCATAGATAGCAAGGCTAACTATATAACAGAAATGCAACCAAAACTGATGCCTTCAAATGACCAACTGATACATCAGCTTTCTGGGAAAAAAAAACATTCCAATAGCAAATTACTGGAAAATGCAATTCAGATGAAAAAGTGAGAACTGAAATAGATGGAGAATGAAGATGAGCTTACCAATATTCACCTGGCGATTGTGCGACAAGCAAGGCTTCACCAGCTTCTTCACCTCAGCCCTCGTGAGTGGCTCTCC
Organism: Chimonanthus praecox; assembly: GCA_022113865.1. NCBI lineage: Eukaryota > Viridiplantae > Streptophyta > Magnoliopsida > Laurales > Calycanthaceae > Chimonanthus > Chimonanthus praecox. Next base: position 6,441,714 of record CM039089.1, on the reverse strand, counting down.
GAGTATCTCCTCCCTCGTCTTCCCTTCCTTGGGATACTTCCCCATCGCAAATGGGCCCGGAGTTTCCACTCTCTTCACCCCCTTTGTTCCAGGAGGGAGTGGATTCAACGAATCAAAGAGTGGAGTCTTCTTATCCTTCTTCTTCTTCAGTGGGGCCTTCCCAGTCCATGGTCGTGGCATCGAGGGCGGCCCAAAGGGGAGGAATGCGGGCTCCCGGATGGCAATAGGCTTCACCTTGGGCGTCTCAGAATAGCTGAATTGGAACTCGAAGGGAGCTCCAGGGAGGAGGTAGGAGACACCAGACTCACCAATGACAACGGAGCGATCCGAGCCATCAGTGGAAATAACAGTAGTATCCTGGCCATTGGATGAGATGGGTTTGTAGTATTTGGTCCGACGGTGGAAGGATTTCAGTGCAGGATTAGGATTTGGGTCTGGCTTTGTGTTAGAGTTTTTTGGTGTTTTTTTTGAGGGTGGGGGGTATTTTGGGATGGGGATGGGAGGGGGAATGGGTTTTTGGGAGTTTGGATCGTTTGGGAGGCGAGAATTGGAAGAAGGGGACGTGAAGAGATTGGAGGTAAGGAGACTTGCAACAATTGCCATTTTGTTTCTAAAAATACGGCAAAATCAATGGATGTATGCTATCTCTGTTTGTTAGGAACAGAGAATTTACAAATGGATGGAGAGAGAGAAAGATTGCAAATATTTCTAAGCTTTTGAGGTGCAGAGAGAGAGAGACAGAGAGAGGGAGTGAGAGTTCTCTGTTCTATCTCGCTATTGATATTTTTGTGCATTTCGTAGCCAGAAGCTTGGAGTGGAGGGGAGTTTGGATTGACCGTTGGACCCGGATTTCATGAAATGAGCGGGTTTTTTTTTTCCTTACCCTTTAATGGAGCATGTAGTGAAATACTAGATTTTGCTGTTTATTGAATATGAATAATAAGTTTTTTTAATTTAAATTTAGCTTAAAATTATTTCAAGGCTTCTTTCTTACATTATAATTTATTATACTCTTCAGTTTTTTCATAATATTGAACTAGTTAAATGATGAATTTCTGTTAATTACTAGTATTCTACATTTTTAATTACTTATCACATAGAGTATAAAAGACTGTACCTCGAGGGTAAGTTTAGAAACTTCCATTTTAATATGGTAGTGATTGGGGTGAGGACTTTAAAAAAAAGTTATTTTTAAAATATATAAAAATTTAGAAATGTTGATATTATTGGATTATTGGAGCAAGTAGAGATTTTAAGTAAAATTTCTATCTGTTCATATGATAGTTATGATATGTGCAAACATAGACTTATTTATTATTTTATTAAGGTATTTTTAATAATAATGTGAAATACATAATATATCAAATTGAAAATTGTTTATAAAATCAAAATTAAAAGATAATAAATTCACAAAATTGAAAAAAGTGACTTGATGAGATGATAAGAACAATTTTAAAAAATCTTTAGTACTGCAACTACCGAATTATGATCTATTTTTCCTTGGTTGTATATGTCATGGTCATATAAAGGACCATTAAGCAAATAAATTGTGGCATTTCTGTCGCTGTCTCCTAACTTTACATTCATCAAAAGTATATTTTATTATGTTATTTTTACTTGATTTTTTTCCTTCCTAGTTACTACGTTCAATATTAAAATTCTCTTTATTATTTTTAGCTATTTTTATACAAAATTTTCCTATTTTTAAGTCGTTGAAAATTGAAATGATAAAATTGACAAATCCTTCAAACTAATCACATCTATTTTCTATTTTTTAGGTCCTTTTTACATGAACTTTTCTTAATAAAGATTGGTCACACCAAATCAAATGTTATTTTTTATTTTTTAAACAATGCTTATATATCAATTCAATTCTGGAGTCTAATCCTAAAATCTTTATTTATACTTTTAGTCCTTTTTAATACAAATTTTTCTTTTTCTAATTATTGACGTGATAAAAGAATGATAAATCAATTGAACACTCATTATACTCAATCATAAAATCTCTATTTCTATTTTTAGCAATTTTTGAACAAACGTTCTTTATTTTTAAGTCTACATAAAATGGTCTCACCAATAAATTAAATCAAAAGTCAAGATTCATTTGATGATCATCTAAAACTGTGTCTTTTATATTGATAGAGTATATAGATTTTGGCTCATTTTTTTTTTAAATCGTTATTTAAAAATATATATTAGTTGAAATGATTCAATCTTAGCTCTCTACAAATATCATAAAAGGTGGCAATTTATTTTGCCTAGTCTCTCTATACTTGAACTCTTGAAGTGCATGTATTCTTTCACTTTCAAAGGAAATCAAATTTATTCTATATATCTTTTTTTTATGACCAAAGTGTCTAGGCGTCTCACCTTTATTGAGACAGAGGACAATTTTAATCTGACTAGTTTATACATATTACAAATATGAGTATGATTCTACTTAAAACTCTAACTTATCACTCAAAATCTTCACTACATGTGATATTTACAATGTGAATACTTGTAGAATCATCTTCACCTCCTTTGGAAATTCAATTTCCCAACACAGTAGGCGAATAGATAAGCAAACAAGAGAGGGTAGGCAATGAGAAGAACAGCAACAAGAGGCAACCGATCATGGTCGAACCCAAAGTAGTCCTTTATAAAGGAAGCAATTGATTTTGTTTCTCCAAATATCAATATCTCCTTCTCTATGTCACCATACTGTGAAGTAAAGAAGCCATTGAGGGTCCATGATGAGGGCAACATGTAATAGAACCAACGCCACCACACTGGAAAATACTGCAAGAAAATTGCACAACACAAAATAAATTGCAGCAAGACAATTGCACAACACAATATATGGAAAATCTCAACTAGGAGAGGGCCAATGAGTTCAGCTGTTGCTGATGGACAATCTAAAAAAGACAGGTTAACAATATAAGTTAAGAAAAATAAGTTGGGTCGATTATTCTAATTCATTCAATCTAATACAAGGAAATGGGTAACTCTATTGACTTGCTATTTTATCGTCTTAGATCGGATGGTTAGAAATGATCGGCACATTTTTTTTTTCTTTTGACTTTCTTTGAAATGATGAGTCAAGTTACCTCACCAAAATATGCATCTTCGATGAGAAACAACTAAGTTGAATTGATATTCCATTGTCATGTGCTATTTGTCGCTTGTAAGATCTCCACAACGGCTTAATTTTTGTATGACCAAAGAGCTCAGGCCTCTCTACCCAACTAATTTTCGGGACATGTGCAAGCCTTTCTACTCACACATACTGAATAACTCTACAGGGAGTGGCCTTTTGGAGTGGGGAATGGGAATCGAACTCAATACTCCCACTTCCTGAGGTAAATTTCTGGCCATCAATTCAACCCCTTTTAAGTTTCCATAACAGCCTATTTAGATGTGGAGAAAAATTGTTTTTCTTGTTGAGGAACAATTCACCATTTTGGAATAGCATTCTTTAGGAGAAAAGTGGTTCCTCATAGAACCCTTTTCTCAGAAAGTAGGAGAAATGCAAATGACTTTCAAAGGCTATTAATTTCATTATTTCTCCTTTTGGGAAGGTTTTTTTTTGTTTTTGTTTTTTTTTTTAATTTCTTCTTCACGAGGGAAACTGTCTCAACATTTTATCCAAAACCAAATGGACCCCTGACATTTCATCTCACAAACAACATCTTATGGAAACATGAAAGCATAAAACTAGCATAACTTGGTGACTTGAGCTTACCGGCCCTGGTATAATGTAACCTGAAAACAGGTTCATCAAGACATAGCAAGTTGATGCCATAATAGATGCTACTTGAACATTGGGGCTCAATGCCAGCAACAACATTCCAAGGTAATTGAAGTAGAGCATCGTAGTGAACATTGAGTAGAAATACCAAAAGATCTTATAACCCGACCAGTAGTAACCAATTGTTGGATATGTGATGATCACGTATACGACTGCTTGGACGAATATGTATGGAAGCTCAACAATCACCTATAACATGGAAAGACAGAGATATAAATTAATTTTCTTAACAGTGAGAAGTAAAATATAAGATTCTCCAACAGTCTGTATATGTAAGGGTCCAAAATTACTGATCCATGCTGTTCATTCAGTGGGTCTTTTAGTGATGGACAGACAATTCTGAGAATGTTGGACAAACCCACAAACCAGAGGTGGATCAGATCACCTTGGACCGACTATGGAAAGCGGTTCAAGTCAATCCAGCCTGGAACCATTTTGGCTCTAAAAAATTAGAGTTCATTCACAACCTGAGCAAAAGAATATGCCCATGAAGAATACATCCCTGCAAATCTCTCTCTGAATAGAACAATCCGTTCAGTTGCAATGTGAGGGAGAACTGATGAGCAGTTGTTTATGCCCAAGAAGATCATGGAAGAGTACATTGGTCCCAGTATGTTGAACAAATCTTGTTGGTTATTTCTGCAGAGCATATGAAAGAAGATACTATTATTTTAAGTAATGAAAGGCTAGAAATACTGCAAGAACCAAAAGAAAAGGTATTCCATGAGAAAAGCACAAAAAACTTAACCTCATCTTCATAGATAAAATCACACTTGACCAAACCACTTTATGTAAAAAATGGCTTTCATGGGATGGCACCAAGCTTATGATGTATCCCACCCAAAAAGTGGACCATTGGAAAAGAAGCGGGATAAAAACATGAAAAAAAAAAGTCACATGAAAATGTACATCAATACGCCCCTCTCAAAACAAGAAACATTAATGAATCCCTTGACCCCTTACACCCAAGACTATTAAGATGAGAAAAACTCCAAAGCTGGTCTTTGCTTATGTAAACCAACTTTCGCCAAACTAGCAGTGGATTTAGTATGCATTATTTGAAATGAATACATGAAAATTTCAAACTCCAGAATGGTGATTACTTGGGAACCAAAAAAGGATGCCCTGTAGATAAGATTGAAATCGGGCTGAAACCCAACCCGGCCCAAGTTACTAATATATGGAACCCGAACAGACCCGGCCCTAACTTTTGACCCGGACGTCTTAACCCGACCCTACCCGAATTACAATCCGACTCAACCCGAAACCTGACCCGACCCGCATTTTGAACCTACTTTAACCTACTTTTTACCGGGTTTGGGTCGGGTTAACTTAAAAGTCTCTCAACCCAATCCGACCCAAATTCAATGTGGGTTTCTGACTTCTCAACCCGACCCGACCCGCTGACCCGACTTTCATAACCCGACCCGCATGATTTTCGGGTCAGGTCATGCGGGTTCGGGCCAAAACCCGACCCGAGTTTCACCCCTACCTCTAGATTTTTTCAAAACCATGTTCAGAATCTCATGCAGTCATAAGACTTTCTTACTATTTTAAGCATTTAATTAATATGAAAATTGATAGCTAAGAGACCTACATTTTCTTCCCATGCTGCCAAAAGAGTGCTCCATATATCACAGATGCGACGACTGTAAACAATAATCGTGTCAAGTTATATGCAGGACTTCTCCAGTAGGATAAGTGTTGCTTCCAAAGGCATGCTTTGAACTGTCCCCAACCATTTTGTGGAAACTGAGTTGGGAAGATCAAGTCCTTTGAATTTGGAGGTGCCCTGCTCAACTGCTTAACCAAATCTCTGACTTCCCTGTAATTGAAAGAAGAATTTAAGAAATGAAAAAAATAAAGTTCATCTGTCTGCATTTTATGTACCTAAAAATTATTAGCAATGCTAGTGCCTTGTTTGATTGAATAATAACATATTTGGTTGTGTATTTTCCATGCAACATAGATGGTGAGGGCTTTTATTGAGGGTGGAGACACAAAAAACAGACCCAAGCTGCCCTTTATAAGTATGGTTTCATCATAAATGTGACGAAATCTCACTTGTCAAAAGAGGAAAATGTGTGATGATACTTTACTAGTTGTGGTACATGCCCTGCTCATTGCATAGGGTCTTTTATTGATCTATTTTCAAAAAGTAATTTATCAATGGGTAAATATCTAATTAAGAATTCAATCATATTCTAATCAATTAAAGCTTTTAATATCAATGTGAAAACATAATATATCGAATCACCAATTTATTTATAAAATCAAAATTATTACAAAGCTGAAGAAGAGTGACATCCATACCAAAAGGAAAAAGATCAAGATTTGATAGGAGCAATCTCAACAAATCTTATCTTTTAGTCAAGAACTGGCTAGATCTTCCAAGTCACCCAATTCCAATCTTAAAATCCTTTTTTTTAACCAAATTTTAAGGATTTTATTTATGTTTTTTTAATTATTGACACGAAAGAAAATGTGATGAGTCAATCCAACCACCAAATCTAGTATTAAAATGTCTATTTCTATTTTAGCTATTTTTTGTACAAAGTTTCTCTATGTTTAAGTCTTCATAGAATTATTTTACTGTAGATTAAGTGATCAGTCAAGATTCATTTGATGGTCACAGAAAACTCTCTTTTATATTAAACAAAAGTATAAAAAAAAAAAAATGTCTTGGAAGAAAAAGGTAAGATAGTTATTAAAAGAGTCCATCAAGAATCTGATATGGAGAACCCAAAGGGCTGGAATGATGGCCAAAGCTGCCTCAGGAGGCACGAGTTCTTAGTTTGATTCCCACTCCACGCCAAAGGGCCATTCCCCATAAAGTTACGGGTGTGTGTGGACATGAAGGCATGTATATGCCCCGAGGATTAGTCGGGTGCTCTAAAAGGCCTGAACACCTTGGGCATCAAAAAGAAAATGAAAAAAAAAAGAATCTGATATAGAGAAAAGTATAACACAGGTATGAAAATCAGTTAGACGCTGGAACAAATCAATAATCTCATGTAGAAATTGGAGAAGAATTCCAGTAAAGTAACACTCACTTGTAGAGAGAAGACTCTTTGTAAATTTGGGCAAAATCGATTCCTAGTTGCATCTCAACAGAGTCAGAGGTTACTTCTAGCATCCATGTTGCTGGATTATGGTTGTCTTTAATCTTTGGTACCCCAGCAATACCCTGGCAAATAGATGTGAGGAAAATCAAATTCCATCAACACAAACAGTTGGGTGAATCAAGAAATATGTTTTTTTAGCATAAAGTACAGTTTCTATTACAATTAGAAACTAGTGGATCAACACTACCAGTAAGAGACCAAGAGCATCAAATACAGCATAACAAAATCAATCTATATTCTAATTCCCTGAGGTTAAATGTTTTTGTATTTCAAGCTAGATTACCTCAAAATATTCAATAACTCTATGGGAATGCAAACCCAATGGTCCGTAATAGATGATTTTCCCTCCTCTTTTCATTAGAATTAGCTGCAAGAGTATGATACCCATTAGAACACCAGATAATGACACTATTACAAAAATACAAGGTCTAGTTTCTCTGAATTTCCCAAAGTACTGATCTTCAAAATGAACATGAAATTTCCACCAATCAACATATTCACACTTATGATCGAATATGTCTAAAAAGGTTTATAGTTTATGAAGATTCGAGTACTATTTATCATATAATATAATGTAAACATGTCAACTTACCTCGTCAAATGACTCAAATATATCTATACTAGGCTGGTGAATGGTGCAAACCACTGTCCTTCCTGTATCAACAACATTCTTCACAGCACGCATAACAATTGCAGCTGCTCTAGCATCAAGGCCCGATGTGGGTTCATCCATGAAAATAATTGATGGGTTGGAAATCAGCTCCACTGCAATGGTTAGCCGTTTACGTTGCTCTGTTGAGAGACCACTGACACCAGGAATGCCAACCAAAGCATCTTTTATATCATCAAGCTCAATTGTTTCAAGCACTTCTTTTACAAAGTCCTGCAAAGCAAAAGGTCCATCAAATTTGGAATGAGGTCATCCATTAGGAGAAATTATATATGATCTAAGCATATGGGCCTCGACTTTTTATGCATCAAAATTGTTGTTCACCTGTCCTGGCTATTATTTGATGGGCCATAGCTGGTATTAATTGTACTAAAACCTCCAATAGGAAAAATGCTAGCCCTTCAGTCAACAACCTTCAATGCTTATGGAAGAACGACATTTCTCCAATGATAGAAAAGATTAGGAGGTTAATCTCTTCAACTTTGGCTTGTTCTCACAAGAGATCAATGATTGAGGATCAAGGACTTATGGGGCCCAAATTAAAGGCCTGATTAATGATCATATATTCCCCCATCAAATTGGTAACTCTATTATTTCTGCTATTATAGAAACATAACTTACAGATTTAGTTTTTTCATTGATCTGATGTGGTAGCCGCAACCACGCTGAGTATATCACAGACTCTTCAATGGTAATTTGTGGAGAATGTACATCAGTCTGTTCACAGTAACCTGATATCCGAGCAAAAGTTTTTTGGACTTTGGGAAATCCTCCAATTCTTATTTCTCCTTCAATCATACCTCCAGTTTTTCTTCCTGACAGAACATCCATGAGAGTTGTTTTCCCTGCCCCAGTAATTCCCATTAGTGCTGTAAGAACTCCAGGCCTGAATGAACCAGTAATATCATGAAGGAGTTGGAGCCTTTTCGGTGTGAAACCTTGTTCTCTCATTTCCTGTCATAGATCATAATAAAATGTAACAAATAACTTTAGGAATGTGATCACAAACATCTTTATATTTGGAGTTCTATCAAAACAACCATTTCACCTATGCTTACCAGTGGGGTATCAATACTATATTTCACATCCTGAAATGTCATTGTCATGGGCTCAAAGGGTAAAACCATCCTTCCTGCAGGGGACCAACAAAAATGCATCACAATTTAATTTGTGATTTTGAAACTATCGATTGGTCATGTCATATAGGCCTGAGTAGGACATCAAATTGCTTGCTTTGATTTAAATTATCCGGAGGATACCTTATATAAAAAAGATGTACAATCAAAGCTATTTCTCGATTCAATCGAAGTCCAACCCAAAGAAGTTAATGTGGTACCCAAATAACGATAGATATGGAAAAAGCAGGTCCGATTATGCCTATTCCTAATCCTAAATGGAATGTAACGATGTAGGGATCCATATGGAAATATAGTATCTATTTACATACGCTTGAAGGGGACTCAAACCTCCACACTCTTTAGCACGAGATTTTGAGTCTCACGTGTCTACCATTTCACCATCAAGGCATCTTGGAAGTGAATCGTATCCCATAAATATGATATCTATCTAGTGTGATATATGGAATACATGACAAAGGCAGAGTGTTGGAGTATTTCTATCGATCGGTCATGTCATATAGGCCCATTCGATAATATCTTCCACATTCTGATGTTAACAATGATTATGATAGAGATGGAAATGGCTCTCAACCCAACATGGAATACAAAAACTTGTTTTGAGATGAGAAGTGGACAAAAACTGCTATTCATGAAGGCATATGCATAGAAAATATATCCATAATGAACAAAAATACAACAGTTTTTAACCAGTACAAAGTAAAAGGACATAAGAAAACTTACTCCCTTTTTTTCATGAATGACAACGTGTGCTTGGGGAAAGCTTATTAATAAAATCATAACATAGACAGTAAGAAATATGACAATGGTCTCACCAGATCTTTTGGGTCCTGAACTGGATAAAGTTTGTGAGGATTCTTGAGAAAGTTTGTTCTCTAGAGGTGTACTGTTGCTACATTCTTCTCTTCCTTGTAACCGAGAAAGCTTTTCACGAGAGATAATTGCACGTGTCATTGTTGGAGCTGGATTTGTATCATTTAGTCAACAAATGTAAATACATATACAACCAAGCCAAATGCTAAAACCAACTGAAATGGATGACATACGCTTTAAGAATGTCAATGCCAATGTAAATCCAATATTGAAGAGTAATGTGAACCCAAACAAGGCAACAAGAGAGACCCAGTAGAAGTATCCATTGAAGTTCAGTCCCCGACTTGACAGGGTTTGGTGTCCAATAGTTGTATTAGAGGAAATCTGCAACTGAAGATGGAAAGTGGTTAACTATCATTCAATAGACAATCAACTACTACTTAGAAATAATGATTGAAGAAATAGATTGATTGGGCTCACCTTTTGCCACCTTGGAGCAAGGAATTCATTTCCAGATAGGCCTATTTCAGCATATGTCAATGGAGAAGTCCAAGATACCCACTTCAACCAATTGGGCATAGAGGCTGCAGGAATAAAATAACTAAGTGATTTTGTTTGATTGGTTCACAAGACTTATTGATAACTACAAAAATCAGTAGGGGAAGTTATGTATAGCTTTACGTTGTGGGAGGAGGAAGCCGCCAAACAGTATGACGAATAACAAGGCAAAAAGACCACCCATTGTAGAAGCTACTGGAGCTCGGCAAAGTGAGGCAATAAAGCGGAACAAAGTTGTTGCCAATTGGTGCACAGCAAAGAGTAACAGAAAGTGGGAAAAGAACCTAAAAAGCATAGAAACTGGTACTTTCAGAGCCAAGTGAGAACTGATGAATAAGCTTTTGCTTCGGTGAAATCAAAAGTGTGACCAATTCGAAGATTTCAGAATGGATAGTTTTTAATTTTGCTGTGAGTTTCATAGATTGGAAATCAGAATTCACATAAATTTTCATACTTCTTTTCTGTATTTTTTCCAAGCCAGTATCAAGAGGCTACCAGCCACTGGCGCGAATTTTTCAGCAATACTCTGAGTCCACTAGAATAGACAACCATCCACTCTGCCAAATTCAGAAAAGTTTGCAGATAGTGGAAAATTAAAACGTCATGTAAGTGTATGTTAAATCATCAGACCATTTTAGATTATTCACCTTCCTGGCTCAGGACTGAAACCAATTACATAGTAAGTAAGAACTGTCCAAACTAAAGCTTGAAGTAATGAAATCGGTATCTTTAGAATAGAGGCTGGGATGGAGTATCCCCAAGCAGGATAGAAGTGCAGATCTCTCTGTTTGTAGAAAACTGCTAGTCTTGAAACTGTCATGGACACCTCAGGAAATGCATCAACCGTAAAAAGGAGAATGGCAAAGTAGACAGCACCCATATAATAATTGGCATGGACCACATCGATATGCAGACGGGTACGCAGGAAAACAGTCATTGTGATGGACGCGATGATGAGAAGCTGCACAGTGACAGTGTGCATTAGGTGCTTTTAGCTTTTGGCAACACAGGTTGCTACACCATACTTGCAATCAGACAGACCACTAAAACCAATGTCTAAACTATCCATTAACTCCAGCTTACCACGAAAAACATACATGAATGTGATGATATTAGTGGTTCTTGAGAATCACATGCAGTGCAAGGTGGAGCGCAAATGGACGGTTCGTATGACTGGAAATTGATAAAGTGCAAAGGATAATCCTACTTTAGTTGCCAATAATGATAAAGTAGTGACTACCTGAATTATTTTGAATATGTAAACAAATGAATTCCTCTTCATGAGTAGCCATTCTCTTGCCATGCAAGCTTTATATAGATCCCATTTGGGCAGAGAATAAACACTGGAAGACAATGCACCTTTGAGGGATATGGACTTGTCATATAAAGTGGAAAGTTCCCCATTTAGATTTTGTCCAATGTGACATTCCTTAAATTTTTTTGTGAACTGATCAACAGAAACATAGCTATACGATTGGTCCATACGAGACCAGTACTGCACTTGATCCTTTCTGGAGATAACCTGAACAATAATTAACACGGTTTAGAACAGCTAATTCAGTATGGTGAGAGAAACTAGGACTTGGATGTAATCCAAATCTCAAGTAGTTTGAATATTTTGATAGGATTATTATTACCATCCACCATGAAGTTGGATCAACCAAAAAACCAGAAACCATATTATTTGTGATATTTTTTTCTTTTTGCCTTCGGGTGAAAATCATTATTAGCAGCAAAATATCGATATTCAGTTATTCACTGATCTCTGGTTCTTGTGAAACAGATATCTATCTCTGTGTAATTATTCAAACCAACCTTGTTTTTTTGGTCAATCCAGATGCAACACAAAAAGAATGAAGAGAGAGATGATAAATATGAGTGGAGTTGCAATTGCCTCTTGAAGGAAGTCAGCTGTTCCTTTTCTCTCAGGGCACTTGAACCCACAATCTTCAAAGAACTTGAGAACATGATTGCGAGGGCCATGGTACACAATCTTTCCTTCCGCCATCAAGATTATGTCATCAAAGAGATCGTATGTCTCAGGTGCCGGCTGAAGAAGTGAGATCAGTGCAGTAGCATCTGTTATATGCACCAACTGCTGAAGACAGGAGACAATTTGAAAGGTGGTGGAACTGTCTAAGCCAGTTGATATTTCATCCATGAAAAGAGCTTTTGTTGGACCAACAATCATCTCCCCTATCAGATAAAATCAGCAAAGTATCTCCAATTAAGGATAATGGATCAAAAGTAGGTTGCTTTGAAGACAACCCTTCAATAAAAATGGTCGACAGTCTAATAACTGAGAATTTAGATGCATGTTAGACCACATTTGTTTTGAATATTTCGGTGGAACGTTGGTTAGTTGTTCTGCTATACATTTTGGGCAGTGGAAAACTGTAATCACATTAAGTAGAGAAGTGTCTTTTCCTAATTATCTACCAAATTATATATTGATATTCATGCTAACAATGGTTAGGAGTTGAAGAAGGAACAGAAGAATTACCCTTTATCCTAGTTATAGCACCACTCAAAGCCTATGATAATGGAAATTAATTCGTATAACAATAAATCTCATTTTGATTTGCTCCTATACTCCGATCCCTCTTTGTACCTCCTTATTTTAATGATATTTAGTCGTCAAGGTTTCAAAATAAATCTAATTTTGATTTGGAGTGTATTAGACCACAAAGATGTACTAAAAGCTGATAGAATTCTACATAAAAAACATTAGGCGATTCCACTTTTTACGCTACCTGTTGTGAGTCTTTTCTTCTGACCACCTGAAATTCCTCTTCTCATGGCATCACCAACCATTGTGTCAGAGCAAATGTCCAAGCCAAGAATCTGATTAGAAATGAATATTAAGCATAGCTCAAATTTGGAATTAATTTATATCTATAGCCATTCTCAAATGTTTGGAATCATAAAATGAAGACGTGGAAGAATAACTTACCTTCAAAATGTATTCTGTCTGAAGGCTTCTTGTTAATCCCTCAACAGATATTGCCTGTAAAAAGAAAAAAAAAAAGGTGTATTATCTCAAGAGACTGCCAACATTGGAATATTCTATACTTCCACTACCACAAAATTCATGTTAGAAAGCTAAGGAATGATCTATCATTGCTTTAGAGTGGACCACTTTCCATGATCCAAACCATCATGCTCATCAAAAGGGTGGGGTCCACCAGATGAACAAAAATTGCCAATCTTATAGTCCACATCTTATAATAATACTCTTGAAGTAAGACCTTGTACAATAGTATGAGCATGAAAAGTTAAGAAGACCAATAAGTAAATGTTATCATTACCTTCATGTAAGTGTCTATGTCAGATTCAGGAACAATGCCAGCCTCCTTCTCCCTCCTACAGACCTCCATCATGATCTCTTCAAAGATATAACAAAGCTCAGGCTAATCAGCTTACATGCTAAATTCTCCATGTCTGTATTTCCATCAGAATTCATTAGAAGTGTTACAGGTGCAAGAGGAGCTTACCATGTCTGCTTCCAACACCCTGACAACAAGCCGAAAAATCAAGTGTTTCCCTTACTGTCAGCTCAGGAATGTGTAGGTCATGTTGGCTTATGTAAGCTGATGTTTTTTGAGGAACAAATTCCTCTAGTTTGTTACCATTGTATGAGACCTCTCCAGAGACCTGAAAAGACAAATTCAAGATTGTAATAAATAATCAAAATGTATACAAGCAGTGTTACTTCTTAAAACTATATTATATTGCAAAAAATATATGATTCTTCTCATTGAGTTCATTTTTTAAATAAAAAAAAACAAATTTGATGCATGTTTTGATTGAGTATAAAAAAAACGTAAAAAAATATTAGAACTTTGATACCATTCTGATAAATCCTACAGTTTTCATTGCACACTAGACAAAATCATGATACGTAATTCTGTGGTTGCCTGGTCGGTGGAAAAAAAAATCAACTTATGTATGTGTGGCAGTGCTTAATTTCTGTCTTCAATCAAGTGGCTCAAGCATACTGTCCATCAAGTGGATCAGGCTTCATATATCCATACATTTATAATTTCATATATATTCTGATCATAGAAGGATTTCTAGGCTGATTAAGAATTGGGCTTTTGCTCTTTCGCTAATATTGATAATGCCCTCTGTAGTTTTTCTTTTTTTAACCTGAATGTCTCTGTATGCATCATATGCAACACTTTCTTTTGTATGTTGTAATCCTAACCAACTAATTTCCTCACGATTCATATATTTTCTACTCCTTATCTAGCTGAAATTAGTAGCATTCACAATGATATTCATAAATTTTCTAACTGAGAATGCAAGTCATTAATTTGTCATTTCAGATTGTTTCATCATGTCAGACTAAAAGGGCAAACTAAAATTGCAATTCCAATCAAAGTACACTCTTTGCATTTTCATACAAATCCATATGCTCAATGAGCATTGCTCATACATTTATGTACATAGATTCATACCAATAGCAAAATAAGATAAGGAGTAGAGAACCTTCAGAGATTGATTGAGTTTCCCTGCAAGTGCCAATAACAATGTAGTTTTCCCACAACCTGGTGGGCCAAGCAACAGAGTCATCCTACAGATCAAAGAAGAATATTCGAGTGAAAATAACTATAGAAAAGCCACCACACTCATTGATTTCATCTAATAATTATGATCATCAGCAGCAGCAACAGACCCATTACATCTAATAACTATAATAACTTAAAATGATATCCTTGTACGTGTTATAGTTTCAGGATAAGGGGGAGTTGGCAACAACCATTGAATTGTATACGAAAAAATAAACTGCATAATATATTAAACTATTTGAATATTACTTCAATATTTCAAATTAATTTTTTTACCATGGCAGTTCATACCTTTTCTTTGGAATGTTAGTTCTCAAATATCTTTTTACACTGCTTTGGTCTAGAGCTACAACTTACTGCAGTAAGTCTAAAGGGTCTGTTATGTAACAATTGTAGAACAAATAATTATTCAAGTTTCAAGAATTGCAAAAATTTTAATGAAGAGAAATGATGGCTTATTACCCTTTTCCTGTTTGCTACGTCTGTCAGTAAGACAAAATACCTCACTCTTACATTATATATCAACTGAAATATCAATCTTGGACTCATACATTGGTACATTTTTTTGTCTTCTTATATTGAAGTATTCTTAAAATATATTCAAACAATAAGAAAATTAAAAGTTCACAAATGTTCATTTGAAGACTCCTCCTTAATGAGGTTGGCCTCAAGAGTACCGGGAGACTCAAGGGTGGGCTGATGATTTGTGGATAACATCAATAGGGCAGTCCGTCTTTCACCTCCCGTGCGATCACCCTCGCCTAGTAACATGGCTATGGAAAAACAATGGCTTATAGTTGTAAAGACCAACATCACAAGGATAGGTTGATTGGATGAGAGTGAAACTTCACCCACCCTTTGTTCATGTTGGACCCCAACACATTCTCTTAAGACCTGGAACACAGCCCAAAAAATTGATGGTCAAGTCTCCTTAGTGAGCGTAGTCCAATGTGACGGAGGCATAATGAATTCAAGAAATACCACACAAAATTGGAATCAGGAGTTTCATTTTGGTTGCATAAACTTTCTTAGTGGAATGGAATCTTGCAGAATTCAAAACTACCAAACCGATCTAAAATTGGAAAATGGTTGGGACTTTGGAATTCTAGTTTCTTTACCTATAAATTAAGGGTCAATTTTTTCAAATGGTGAAAATGAAGCAACCCATAGTAGCTTGTGCACACTGATTGATTATTGGAGATTGATAAGAGAGATCAGAGCTCTTCTATTGTATATTTGTTCATATGTTGCTGGACACTAATCAATAGTCAACCACTTGGAAGATAGTGTGGCCAGAAATGAGAATCAAACTGAGCTTTATTCATGATACCTTCTTAATCTGATGTAGCCTCTAAATTCAAAATATGTGCCATGTGCCCGACAAAGTTTTTCCCCCTTTTTGGCTATGAAGATACAATATTCAAACTCAAAAAGTAGCAGTCTAAATTCATATCACCTTGAAGGCTTGATGATTCCACTGACATCTTTGATGATTCTTATCTTGGCTTCTTGAGACTTTGGACCTCGCAATTTTAGAAAGTCCTGTCCAGTACAAACCTCCATTTAATCAAATGAATAGATTAAGGAATCAGCAGTGGAAGCATTCCTTTGAAAATAAAAGAACTGAATACAAAATTACCCTTGTTTATTTTTCTACATTTTTTCCTTCTTTTGGTCCTAATCTTTCTACTAGGACCTCTCTAGTTGGAACTCTTAAATTGTATTTGTTGATAACTTCATGCTTGGTAAATGGAACTATGAACGACTAGTTTGAGGAGTCTGACCTAAATTCAGCAGTGATGGAGTCGTAGCAGAAGAGGGTTTTATTTTATTTAACGAAGGAAAAGTCCAAACCAAGAATCGAGGGGAAGCAGAGGAAGAGGAGGGCGGGAGACTAACGGAGGAAACGGTCTTTTGTTTTGTTTTGTTTTGTTTGTTTTTTTTCAAACACAGAACATTTTAAGACGTTGTTTTTGTAAAATCATTTCAAATCTAACGGAGTAGATGAACGTTTCTTCTGTGACCCTTTTAAGCCCATCCATTGGTTAGATCTAACGGCTCATATAAAAAGTTCACAACTAAAAGTTATAAAGAAGCTCACAACAAATAATTTTTTATAAAATTTTGAATAATCTTATTGATATTTATTTGATGCATGGTTATTATTAAATAAAATATTTATCTAATATTAGGGTTAAGATTATTAGATCATCTTTATTTTGAATAATTTAATAATTGACATAATAATATAAAAGAATGAACACTCATATGTTGGTGTGAGGCATATTGCTCCGAACATTTAAGTATAGAGTCCACAAAAGAGAGGGAAAAATATCTTGATTAAATTAGTTAAATCATATTTTTTAATTCTTTCAAATTTTGTCAATTTTAATTATTTTAATATTTAAATTTTATAGTCGTGAAAAAAAATCAACAAAAATAAAATTTATATTGTCATTTTATTGTTTTCTATAGAAGACAGACTTCAAATTAAGGGTTAGATCGTGCCCTTGTTAAAATTTTGGACTTAGTCATCTTGGTTGCAAGTCCCTGATGAAACATTACTTTGACCCATTAAAATATGGACCATTGTGCACATGTGTCCCGTGTGCTGAGATCTAATTCAGGGATTAAAGAAATAAAAAGGTTGGAATCCCATCAAAATCATCTATTATTTTCTAATCCATGGACCCAAATAATTCCTTAATAACTCTAAACAGTCAAGGAACAAGATAAAAACACTATTTTAACACTAATATGAATTTAATCATTACTATAATCATTGTCATTAATAAACTAGACATTTTTAACCATACGCCCGAACGTATATCTTATCCGAGTGTGTGTGGCCATGTTGACCCGTTCAATAAAAATTTAAATGCTCAAAATGTTCTTTTATTCTTTAAATTTAAATTTAATATTGATTGATATCTATTTGATGCATCTTTACTGTTAAATTGAACATTACAGATAAAAAGACTAATCTAATAATTTTAGATTAATTTTAAAAAATTAAAGGTTAAAATGATTTAATAAATCTCATTTTAAATAATTTGACAGTTTTCTTAATAATTTTTATGTGTTCAATCATATATCTACTTACAAGAAACAATTAAAGGTCACCTTAGAAGTCTAAACTTTTACTGTAGTGATATATATTGACAATAAAAGTCCTTTTTTCTAGTTCAGTCATCAAGCATGGAGTCATCTACCTTCTTTTGACCAGCTAAGGGTTAGATGTGAGATATATTATAATGCTTACTTTAATAATGTTTTCCATTTCATCAATTTGACAGATTAAAGGATTTACTTAGCTTCAAAAGTAGGGCTGAAATCGGGCCGATTCGGATCGGATTTTTTAAAATCTAACTCGACCCGATTACTAATATATGGAACCCGATCCTACTCGACCCGGACATCTTGACCCGACCGACCCAAATTATAACCTGTCTCAACCTAAAACCCAACCCGACCCGTATTTTGAACCTACTTTAACCTACTTTTTACCGGATCTGTAGGGTTAATTTAAAAATCTCTCAACTCAACCCGACCCAAATTCAATGCGGATTTCTGACTTCTCAACCAACCCGACCGCATGATTTTTGGGTTAGTTAATGCTAGTTCGAGCCAAAAGCCAACCTGAGTTTCACCCCTATTTAAAAGCAACTGATAATGAAAATATTAATCAAATTACTCTTGAGAGAAATAAACAAGACTAACAAAGTAATAAATGAACTGCTTACAGAGAACATGCTTTTGACAGTATTCCATATTGTAGGCAAGGGTTTTCCATCAACCACTTCACATACAGCTTCCACACTTAGATCTTTGTATCTCACCTCCACAGTGGGTAATTTAACACCAACTCTATAAAGAGAAAAAATTATTATATTAAAAAATAAAATTCTAATAAAAACAAGAATATTTGCTTGCATATATCGTAACATTTTTGTAAAGTGCCAAAAAGTCATACAGCGATTAATTTGTAAAATCAATGACTCTATAATACATTTTTTTTAAGAACAAAGTGCCCATAGACTAACATTCGAGCCAACCTTCTCTCATGTCTAGTTTCTATTTCACATATAGAGTTAAAGCTGGTGTGAAGTGACAAAAAGACTCACATCGATTCATTTGTGAAACCAATGACTCTATATAAACTTGAGATAATATGCTCTTGATGACTAATTTTTTAGAGTGAGTTCTAATTAAAGAATGTTATCGATTTTCTAACCATAACCATACTATTGTTTCTTGTTATAAAGAACTGAAGATGTTTCTGTACCTGTTTATCCTGTCTCTTTGTTTCTGCAACAAGCGACGATTATCATTCTCAATGTGTTTGATTAGCTTCTCGATGAACATGCGCTGTTCTGAAGCTCCAATCTTCGCAACATCAACAACCTTCTTCCCTTCAGAATTGCCATCTTCTGCAAAATCGACTATAGACGATCGTAGCCGACTGCAAGTGGGCAATCTCTCAATAGCAGCCCACTGTAATTCAGTTTCATCGTCGCGATTCTCTCTCAGGGACTACCTATAGAAATGCTGTGAAAGCTCGAAGATTGACGATGAAACGACATCCTTAAACTTCTTCTTCCTTCCTCTTCTAGTGGCTCAATAATGTCTTCTGCGTCTACTACCGCCATTGTCTAGAGCTTGGATTGAGTTCCAAGTGAGAGTGAGGAGGAGAAGGAAATGCACAACTTGTTCTACTACTTAAAAGGAGTCAACACTTCGTTGTCGTGAGCTAATTGCATCATTCGAACACTCTGTATAGATCATAGAAGATACTGATTTGCTTAAGGAGAAGACAATATATAGAATACAGAGAATGCATTCAAAGATATGAAACAGAGTTAAGAGGGATTTGGACAGAAAGGGTCAGATTCTCTTTTCATTCATCAGCATATTGTTGTTGACATGGGTGTTGTCGAAAATAGATTTGAATTTCTCTGTGATGAACGTCATTTAATTGGGTGAATGTGGATTGAACCGGTCATTGTGGGAAGAATTGTTTCTTGTGCAGAGATGGTGCCAAGTGTGGGGTTGTGATTGAAGGAGAGTAGTCAGATGGGGCTACTCGGATAAGAGAGCGTGTTTTCTTCTTTGTTTTGTGTATGGTAGCCCTTGTTTATCTTGCTTGGAGTCGGCAAAATGGTTTGGACATTGGAATCTAACTATCGGCCATTACTGAAAGCTGCAATCTTGCCAGTTCAGCCATTGGAGACTAATGCTTTGTATGTCGCCAAGGAGACAACAAGAGGCCGGCATTAGTCAATGGACGCAATTTCACTCCTTTCTCTACAGTTCAATAGATTTAGGGAATGCTTTTTTCTTTAATATCCGAGTCCGCAAATGCTTGTTAGAACAACGGAGAGTGAGCTTTTTCTATTGAGGGAGATTTCATCCGAAGACTTTTCGTATAAACATGGGTGAGTTAACTGTTTAATGAAATATATTGGTTCAACTTATTTGAACTAAATTATATATATTGTTTGAATCAAGAATTATTTAAAATTCTTTAAATTGAGTTGACTTATTTAATAAATATTTTAGATGTATTAGAAGTTGAGTGTAATTAATTACTTAATAAATAGGGGATTTGGCATGACAGTCAAGAAGCTCTCTAAGGTTTTGAGCTTGATTTACGCTCAAACCCCTTCTCATAGAGTTACTTCTTGTCGACTTAAATAGTATGTGTAGAGTGCGAGGTTTATATATGGTAGAAAAATTAGTCTCATCTTCAATGTGGAGTGGAGATGCCCATGTTCTCAAAAAAAAAAGAGAGTGACTTGAGTTAATCATTCAAACATGCTTGGGTACGTAGGTTGATCAACTTATTTAATAAATGAGTGATGCAAGTCATGATTGATTTATCAGGTTGGATTTGCCCTTTCAATAAATGATTTGAGTAAAGTACAAAGAGGCTTGAATTACTTATTTAACAAATGGGTTGGGTTAAGCTGACCCAATTAAAGTTAAACAAGTAAATATGTTTCAAAAATGAGCCAAATCTTTCTATTTAACTTAATTAGATTCTATCAATTTATTTAATAAATAGATCAAATATGAATATATCAAGTTGTTTAAAATTGTTTAAATCAAACTTTTTAAAGTATGCTTCTTAATTTTTATCAATCAAGTAATCAATAATGCGTTAACAATGCACAGGTCCAACAGATATAGCATTTGATTGCCTGACTTCACTTAGAATTGATTTATGAAAAATCTGATGCTCACCGGCCAATACCCCAATACACATCATATGATGTGTCAAATTGAAATATCATTAATGGAAAACAATCTTCAAATTCTCAATATATATTAGATTTAGTGAAACTGGTCAACCTATTTTAAAAAAAAAAAAATTAATTGATGCGACTACACATCGACCTGATACATATCATATCTAATAATATATAGCGGTCAAATTATAAATTTGATCTTTTGGTTCAAATTCTTCACTAAAAATATATAAATTACATTGTGAAACTTTAGAATCCTTCACCTCCTTTGAAAACTCAAATTTCCTATACTATAAGGAAACAAGAACAACAAGATCCAACCGGCCATATTAAATCAGCTTAAAAAAATACCCACTGATACGTATTAGTTAATACATATTGCTTCGGCATTATAACGTCGATATGGTCTTTTAAAAAAAATTAAAAAAAAAAGAAAAGTAGGAAAAAATGGAAAATCTATATTGCCAAGACGTAGCGGTTGGACGTTATATTGTTATAACGCCAATATGCTTTCTTTCTTCTTCTTTTTCGAAATTTAAAAAAAAAAAATACAGAAAAATATGAGGAATGGAAAAATCTAGTGGGAGCAAATTTAAAAAAAATAGTTATTTTTATGGAATATTAGACCTATGAGAATCAAAATATCGATATGAATAAAGTATCTCATAAGAATTTGAACAATGTCGAAATTTTTTAGAAAATAGGAGATTAATATGAGGAAATACTTAATATGAAATTCACGTTCTCTGGTACCTCATAATAACATGTATCTTCCATTACAATTTATAATTTTTTACATAAAAAAATCCAAATTTTATAAAAATGTTGGAATATTAGAAAAATTACATAAATACTCTAAAAACTATATCAAGCACGTTAAGATCTCTTCATTAAAGTCCAAAAACTTTGTATATATTTTCATTAATTTTTCCAAAAAAAAAAAAAACTCCAAAATGGTAAGTACCTTAGAAAACCTAACATTCATTAATTTTACAAAAAAAAAACTTGAAAAATTACACAAACACCCTAAAAACTATATCAATCACATTAATACGTCATACTTCAATTTCATAAGTTCCTAATATTTTTTATTAAATTATTTTTATAAAAATTCCAAAACCAAGGTTACCTTAGAGTAAAGATTCTAAAAAATTAATAAAAATAACTTAAAATGGTCAAGTTTTAAGGAAAAAAGTTTGGAATTGACAAATACCTTTCACACTTGAAGAAATTACTTTTAAACTTTTTTGAATCATACCCAATATAAGATTCAACTCAAAAAATGACCAAAATATTTTAAAAAAAATGTATCAACTAATATCATACAATATCGGCCAATATTGTGCGTTGACGTATTGAGATTCTACTCTCATGTGGGTGGTCCTAACTGCTAACTCCTAACTCCTAACTTGAGCTTGTTTTTTTCTCACCTGGATTGAGTTTCTTCTTTGTTCTTTGTTGTATGGCTTCAACAGCTATTGGTTTGTTTTTATGGCTTTGAAAATGTTTGTTTGGGTCTTTTCCCTTTGTTGTATTTGGGCTATTTTTCTCTTCTCTAATGAATAAACTCTTCATTATGTCATTATCATTAGAAAGAAACAACTATTATGGTCCAAAAATATCATGGATTTCACACAATTAAAATTTTCTAGGGTTTTCATAAATCAATATATGCATCAATCAAGTCATGCTTTAAAGCTCTAATTTTTTTTTTATGCTTTTACTATATATTTGTTGCAACACGTGTAATAATATAAGATTTACACCTATTTAAAGGATAGTGTTTAAATGTATTCGTTGGAAAAATCTCTTTAGAAAATAAATGGATAAAGTCTGATCTAAATTCAAAATAGACTTGAACTAATTTAACATATTTGATATGACTCAAAATAAATTTAAACTGAATGAATCTAACGTCACCATCTTATTGTTGGGTCTACCCTATGAGGAGGATCACGTTATAAAAAACTATGATGAATTTGATTTTAATTTAAGTCATAAGTGGGTAATGATATCAGCCGATATTATTCTCTCTTCTCATTTTTTTTTCTATTTCAAATCTCGGCCAAAAATTGTCTTATTAATTTTTTTGAATTAAAAAAAATAAATAAATAGAAAAGCACGTCTTTTTCTAAAAAAAACTGAAATTAAGAGCAGGTTTCACGTACAACAGCGCATAAGAGGGAAGGTGAGTAGTTGCATGTGAGAGAGGGTATGAAATGACAAAAGACCCCCATCGCCTAATTTGAGAAATCAATTAATATATAACACATGAGGCACCCTCCTCTTAATAATTAATTTTTTAGAGTAAATTTATCTAAATAATGTTATCAAATCATGATTTTCTAATACAAAACAACGGTGTATATGCAACATATTAATCGAAATTTCTGAAAGAAATTAATAATCATTCTTACAGAGAACTGCTTTCGACGGTGTTCCAAAGTGTAGGCAGGGGTTTCCCATCATCCACAGCTTCCACCTCCAAAGTAGGCAATTTAACACCAAAGTCTAGTAAGAAAAAAACTAGGAATCAAATATGGTTGATTATTTGCCGTGAGTAGCTTTTATGAACAAAAGTAAAGGCTGTCCTATCTACACATGTTTTTCAAGAGGAGACTTTTCCTTTTTCTTTTTCATAATGTCATCATTTAAATAATTGAAAAAATATAAAAAATATTTTTTTTTAAAAATAAGTGTTTTAATCTCATTTTAAATCTTTTAATCTCCCATTCACATGTATTAACTATTTAATAATAGTTCACACTTCACATGTATTAACTATTTAATAATAGTTCACACTTCACGTCGGTAAGTAAGTCTCACATGTATTAACTATTTAAGAATAGTTCACACTTCACGTCGGTAAGTCAGTCTTTGTAGGCACTGATAGCATCATGAACATGACCTTCTTATTTTGTTATATATATTTCAATGTAAAAACAAGTGGTATAGAAAAATTAAGAAGCATATTATAAAAAAAAAAGTCTCATCTTCTATTTAATATCTTTAGTTATTATTATGTGATTCATTAGTTTTTTTTCTGATCGAATAGCCATGTTCTTTCGGATGGACCTAAACCCATAATTAAAAGTGAAATTTGGATTGGGTTTTAACTTGACTCACATGGCTTGACTTGAGAAATTAATAGATTTGAGTTATATATTTGAATATTTCAGGTCAGATTGGAAAAAAAATAAATATAAAATTCAATCGAGTTGAGTTAAGAAATTTAAAATTAATCCAACTTAATTCGATTACACCAAATTATAAAATAATATCTACTAGTACTGAAATTCAGGTCGGATTGTCCAACACTAGAGTTGAGTCATGGGTGAAAAGTAAAAACTGTGCAAACCAATGGGTAAGTTGGGATCCCTGTCCATTCTCTCTTTTTTCTGCGACAGCCGGAGATCATCATCCTCAATGTGTTTGATTACCTTCTCAATGTGTTCTCTCTCACAGAACTAGTCTACAATTGTTCCGAAAATTCGAAGAGTGGCGACAGAATGATGATCTGTGTACTTCTTCCGATCTCTTCTAGCTTGATCTTCAGCAACTCGATGTCATCTGTACCTACTCATTGAGCCATTGTTGAGAAGTTGGGCAGAATTCCAAGTGAGTGAGAAAGAGAGAGGTTGTTCTTTCACGTGGGATTTACACTTGTTTGTCGTAAGCCATTGCGTCATTGGGTTAGTCTCGCCGTGGTTCATTCAAGATAAAAGAGTTAGGGAGGGGAAAGATGCAGAGAGAAGAATACATTCAAAGGTATAATAAACAAAAAGAGATTTGACCAACATTGTGATATACAAGTTTACGTATGCACCATTTGACTTGGCCCTTCTTTCGAGCCGATACTTTCCGACTCCATTGATGATTAGTTTGATGATTAGTAGATGAGGTACATACATTAGGTCAGTCTTAAACACTTAGATCCTATTTATACAGATAAAACACGAGTATTTTGATAACACGGATGAATCTTTTCAATTGAAATGAAGATAAATGGATAAAATGATAAGTCTAATGTTCTTTGTTATCAAAAATACAAAAAAAATAAATAAACACAGATATTCCTATCAATTCTTCATAAAAGATATAACATATGTAATTCATGAGGGTTAGTTTTACGGTTAAGAACTCGGGTTCAAATTACTCTCAATACAGAAGAGTCACTCTTCATGATATTACCTGATGTAAGTGAATAAGGATGTTTGCACATGTTCCAAGAATTAATCAAGTGCTCAAAGAGGCCTCAAAACCTTGGTCTTAATTATAGATTTTAAACTATGTTTTAATCTCACTCATGATATGGAAAAATGCTGCCCCCTTTAAGCCAAGTATGTTTGGATTGATTTATGATACTTTGTAAAAATTTATGTGTTATTATTATTAAAATAAAATATGAAAATAAAATAATAAAAGTTTCTTCATAGATCTTAGATCTAAGATTCGATGTTAGTGATTAGATCTACATATAATCTATGATTTTAAATTTTTTATCTTATTTCGTTTTAAAAAAAAATTGAAAAATAAAAAATCTAAAAATAAATTTAAAAAATTTCTTAGATTTAAGTAAGATGTGTTTTGTAACCCAGCGATCAAACCCATCACATAAACATGATGTCTTACAAGTCAATAATTAGCAATAAATTAGTTAAAAATATAATAATATGCTAATAACTATAAAATAGCAAATTCAAAACGCATAAAATATAAAATATATAAAATGTAATAATCACATTTTCCACACTAATTATAATTATAAATAATAGAATAATCCAATAATCTAACATAATAAGTTCGTAACCTTTTAGAGGTTACTAAGAGAACGATACCAACTATTTTGAACCATGGGTGATTAAGGATTTTTCAAGGTTTAAATTTTGAAAAAGTTTTTAAAATAACTAAATTAAATTTAGTAAAAATCAATGTTGAATCAGGTTCAATTAGCTTAGAAAGGTAGGATTTTAAAACATTACCATAAAGGCAAAAACCATACCCGTTTACAACCCTAGATCTTAGAAAAAAAATTCACGTTAACCCTAAATAGATGAAAAAAAAGATTAATGACCAAAAAAAAATACATTAGGCTGTTCAGAAAACCTCACTAAAACTCCAAATGGCCAGCAAAATTAATTCTAAAATTCAACGAATTCCTGCAAGGAGGTGTTTAGGAGATGTGGAATTACCCGCTGATGCCTAGAATTTCCATAGATTTAGGCTCTTAAGTTCTTAAGCAACAGTTCCAAGTTGAAATTTGTGAATCCTTGGAAATTAAAATTATTTGAAATTTGAAATTCTCATTCCAAAATTATGGATTTTACTAAAATAAAAGATTCTTTAGAGGATGACGTAAATTCCGCAAAATAACAAGTCCTGCAAAAAAAATTCCATCCCAACCAGAATGGCCCTGAGAATGTTGTCACAACGCTTTAATACCAGCTTTGACACAACAGAGCTTTAATACCAGCTTTAATACCAAAGAAGTTGAAGAACACTCAGCTGTGAAATCTATGAAGGGAACTAGATTCCATCAGTTCTCCATGACAGTAAAATAAATAAAAGGAAATTCCTTATCAATTGATCCAAAAAGATAAATATACAGAGTACCTGACCATCACTCAAATCCATTCATCAAATAAGTCTCCCAGGTGATGTCGACGACGACGACAACAACAACAACAATATACAACCCATTCAACTATTACATTAATAATTCAAGAAAGACCATAATCCTTATCATGTTCTGATACAACACAGCCTCACATTGCTCCATAATCCACTGATTCCCAACTAAAGGGAGGAAATACGCAAAGGACCTCAGGTGGGCCATGGAAAAACAGACCCACACAGACACACACAGCAGCAATGGCCACCATAGAAAGCATTGCTGGTCGATACAGAAGGGAACGGCTCCTACTTCTGTAAGCCATGAGGGGCTGGTCACAGGCCTTGCAATATGGCCGAACCAGACCCAATTCATGCTTGTTTGTCTCGAAACCTAGTTTGCCGGAGTTTTGATTGTTTGTCTGCTTCTGGGTACTACTAGGAATGTCAACGACAACTTGCCCAGAATATGATATCTTGTTCATTTTCTTTTGGACCAGATGAATGTAGGAATAGTAGCCTCTCAAACGTGCATAATCTTCAGGAGCAAAACCAGTACTGTCACGAGCATTCCTCCAAGCTTTAATTCCCACCTAAATCAGGAGACTCAAATCAGCATCTAGAACTAGTATGCAGAACAAATATAGCATTTGAGTGATGATCACCAAAACAAAAGACATGTACCCAGTTCCTAGCACACCTACTTGATACAAATAACTAGTAGTTTGCAAAATGATCAGGGGAAAGATGCTCACTGATTTAAGATGGAAGCCATTAACAGCATTTGAAGAAAGAAACTAGAGATATTCTACCAATTTATAGCCATAAAAAATGGAAAACAAAAAAGTTTATGGACAATCCAAACATTCAATGGGCTGTTCAGTGGAGCAATTCAATGGGAATTGGTCAAAGATTGCACCATATTTGATTGATGCAGCTATTCCTAATTGTTCTGTATTTTTCCCTTTAAAATTCTTTGTTCAAATCTCTTTTTCTCAGTCAACAACAACAATAATAATAAAAGAGAGAAAAAAACATACCCAATAGACATGATAGTGGTAAGAAAATTAGGACAAGGGGGATTCACCAAATGCCTTGAAGTGGGTGGCAGGAAAAAAGAAAGCACCTTGGAGGTTGAAAATTATAGCAAGGGATTTAAAATACCTAATCCAAGCTTTAGGCATGTCCTTCCTACATGTCAAGTGAATGGCAAATGGCATTGTTGAGTTCTTATTGGTTCTCTCTCTTTCTTAAGGAGAGGGGGGAGGCACGGCCCTTTGCCAGCCTTTCCAATGAGAGATTTTTAATTTAAGAAAAGAAACATAATAGATAAAGGTGTAAGGTTGAGACCAAATGCTAGTGTCCCAAGTAATGCAGAAGTCCTGATTAATGCATGATGAATTATACGTACAGGTAAAAATGAAATGGTTCCAAAATTAGATTTTGGGAAGGGAGAGGTAGAGGAGGTAACCCCGAGATCAGGCTTTCAAAGGCTATAATTGATCATAGTGAGAAAGGGTTATAGTAAAAAGGATTATGCAGAAATCTTGGGCAGACGAATGGAAAGTATGGGCCCTAACTTCCAAAGAAAATCAAATGTGGGATCATCAAGAGGTACAATTTGAATCACACTTGAATGCAATACGGTAGCTCCTATAGAGGGTGAAGATAGGAGGTGGTGGACGGCGAACATCAATGGACTCCTACTGAGCAAATATGACTATTCATGTTTGAAAATGAAACCTATGTCAGAAATTCCTTTTCCCCACAAAACAGTTTGGTAATCCATGCTCCACCTAGAGTTAAAGCTGTGCATTGCATAGTTACACTTATTAAATCCTTAACTTAGGCCATCTTAAATCTAGGAATTTGGCAATCCCTGATGAATGCTTCATGTCTTGGTCTAAGGAGGAAAGAAGAATCCATTGACCATCTTTTCTCACCCTGTGCATTTGTCTCACCAATATGGCACACGTCCATTGATTTGTTTTCTTTCTATAGGATAATTCTAGAGTCAACTAGGGCACTTGTGGAAGGTTGGGATCCAGTCCTTTCAATGGGAAAGAGCTGTTTGTTATAGAAAAGAGAACCTCAAGCTATCATATATCAGTATGCTTTTCCATTATATATGTGTGTGTGTGTGTGTGTGTGTGTGTGTGTGTTTGTAATCCAATAAACTTGACACCTACAGAGTTGAACAGAATGGAGCTGCAGCTACACGGGTAAGTAACAAGTGGTGCCTCAGTAGACCAGAAGAGATGGAACTTTGCGTGAAACAATTACTCGCAGTGATATATTATCCTTTCACAGGGAACATTCGACCAGGATCATGATCATTAAAGTTTAGTTTATCTTGTATGATGGTTTTATCATAACTTTATGGTTAACCAAACTTGTATATTCCATCTATTTCATCTTGAAGAAAAGTAACAAAAGTTCTATTATCTATAAAAGAAAATAATAATAATAATACAGATGAAGTCATAAAGATGATGCACATCCATAGAAGATTATAAACAGCCCCAGTACAAAGACCTGAAGGATTACAAGTAGATGGTACTAGGAGAAAGGGAAGACCATTAAGAACATGGACTATGGTGGTAAGACATGATATGATGGAATGTGGTTGTGACAGAACATGATTGTCACTAGGGTTGATTTGATAAGAATTAACTCAAAAAGCCAACTCTAGATGGATAAGGCAAAGGCTCTGATGACGATGACAACGACGACAATAATAACAGGTAAAGAAAAACAAACCATATAATATACACATTAACTGAAATCCAATACATCCATTTGGGTTCAGCATCTTAGTTATCATGGTGTTGGAACCTTCTCCAAGAGGCGTTCAAATCTTTGTTTAGACAAATCTTTAGGCTTTCCATCTTTGCAGAGAGAAACATCATTCCATTTACCAAACCCTAATAGAAGCTTCATAGTCATCCAAATCCACCAAACTTTTTTCTTCTAACATTCTTTTAAAACATCAGAATGGCAGTTGCTTAAATGCTGCTTCTTAAGACAAAATTATCCGTTTGAGTTCAAGAAACTAGTACACATGAAATCAATTGCTTATAATGTCCATATACTATCAATAAGTGACATTCTATAGAAATTCCTTTTCCAACATAGCAGATAAAATAGAGTAATGCACATGCCAGAGTAATACCTGTCCGGGGTCATCCGTTAGTGCATCAAGCACATTCTCAGTATCATCTCTGCTAGCTGCTAAATGGAGAGGAGTCACACCTGCAGGTCCTTGTTCATCAGGTTTGAAGAAGAAGTCAGTGGAGCCTCCCCCATCTCGTTGGTCATGCTGCAGACCTGCATTATTCGGGGCATATCTCAAAAGAAGTTCAACCATTGGCCTACAGTTTCTCCGGACAGCTCTGTGAAGTAAACCCATCTCCGACAATGAATGCTCCACAGAATAATGTCCACCTGTATCTACAGTACCCTCAAACAAAACATCTAGCAGCTTCTTAACCACAGCACACCAATCATGATCCATGGAGAACTCCATGAGCCACTTGAACCGCATGAAAGGGAAGACATCCAGTTGCGCATGATCTGATCTAGATCTCAAGTGACTCCTCCGGAGAAGCCATCCCATTTCATGTACAAAATTCAGGGCATGATTCCGGCCTTCTACCTTGTTGGATCTCTTGTGGACAGTGTTATCTCCCCCGTTCACTTCAATTTCACTCTCCAGCATACAGATCTCAGAGCATACATCTTTTTCTGCAACTATGAAAGGAAAAAAGCTGCTGCTAAGACCATGGTCTTCAACCTAGAAAATGAGAACATGAGCTTTCATGTTAGGCTAAAATATAGTCTTGGGGGAGGGAGAAGAGAGAATAGAAAGCTGAGTGATGACAAAGGAAGAATTTATATTACCTCAATGAATCCTCTCCCAATAACATTTGGGACTGAACAGGAGAAGCTGAGACATGGGAGCATACCATTCTCCTTCAAGGCATCAGTGCCATCCATTGAAATGTGAGACATATCTTGGACTAAATACTCACCTTCAAATGCACAAAGCAACCTGAAAACCCAAAGGAGAGGCTTAGAGTTTCAATATCGTCCAAAACAAAGAAATTCAGGCATGTTTGGACCCTTCTTAAGTAATAACTGAAATTTATTCAAATAGGAGACAGAAAATTGTGCAAGCAAATACACAGTAACTCAATGACGAAACTCTGATGAATTAGATACAAAATTCCATTCACTTCCTTCCCTTAAAGAACCCCACATTACCACTTTCCAATCCTTGTATTGGTTTGAAGCCAAGACACAATTAATTTTTTTCTCTACAAAACACCATTGAATTATTAGGGTTAAATAGTAGCCATCACTGCCTCTTGAAGTGATGCCTCATCCTAAAACACACTCTTGGTGCTCTCTTTCTAAACATGCCAAGCAAAGGCCAATGTTACAATTTCAATTAGATGTAACAGCTCTTTTGACATTACCTCAAAACATAATAAATCAATCACGCGCGCTCACAAGCAGTCACAATAAACAGAAAGCAAAGATCAATGGATGAAAATGGTACCTCGTGGTGGACCTACATAAATTAAACCCTTTGACAGTGAAGTTGGCTCTCCCAGAAGCACAGACGGCAATAGGTGTTACACTCAAAATGCTACAATGATTCAGACCTTTGAGACACATAGGTGTATCGAGTACAATCTCACCTGTGGAACCAACAGAAATGAATATTGATTCTTGATCATTCACTTTCTACACATCCCAGAGGCTTATACTAGTCAATTGTAAAAATTTGAAAACATCTGCAAGGCCTAAAATCAAAGGCAGAAATCATACAGTACCATTGTAGATAAATGCCATCCGATGCTGAAGCTTAGCATATATCCATCCTGTTGTCCAAAAAGCATCACTCGAGACATCCAAAAGCCTATGTAAGCTGGAGCTTAGGTCACAATATAGCTGTATACAAAGCAGATATCATTATTTAATTACTGCACTTGAAATAAAATAAAGATTCTGCTGATGAAAATAAGCCATACGTGTCAGTCCAGACCTGGCTCCAACAAATCATAAACAGGACAATAGACCCCCAAGAGTCAATGAAAAACATTTTCAAACTTTGGCCCAGGCATGCCCATTTAATTGGCATGTCTAGAATTAGGCCAGAGACCAAATCAAGCCTAAACTGCAAATCTATTTAAGATTTTTATCAGTGAAGAAGCAAACCTCATTCCATTTGGACTCTGTGAGACGAAGATAAATTGTTAGAATAATACAACCAGGCCTAATGTAGCTTTCAATGTCAGTCGGGCTATGGGACAGCCAGTCAAGGATCTGAATTTTCAAAACATTTCACATGTCAGGGACTAAACTAGAATCTGTAAATTGAATGCCTGAAACACATAGATAGAAATTAGTTTCAACATTATGTTATACCTGAGTCCGCAGACTAAGAGGAAACTCATTAGGGTCTTTACCAAAGAGCTTGAAAACAATCCGATCTGTGCGAATCTGGAATCATTGAAGGGTGGGGATAAGAAGAAGACATTCAAAGATTGACAGTGATATTCAAATGCCTACAATGGATGACTATTTTGCAAAGAAAATTTAGTAATTGTGTAGTAATCTTGATTTCTCAATTTCATGATAAATTCAAATCCAAATTCCATGAGCCCACATCTTTTCCTTCAACAAATAAAGTTCTAAGTGAAAATAAAACATTTGAAGAAAGAATAAAAGAAAAGAAAATGGGAAATAAAACCAAGAAAACCAAATTAGGAACTTTCTTTTAATTGGCAACGTACGAATTGGAAATTTTAACTGATGACTGACTCAGTTAGAGATGATAAGGCAAAATAACACAATAATCAATCAGAAGATATGCGAAAAATTCAACAACTCAAAACTAAAATTGACAAGCTGGTAGTGGCCTCGTTACCCTGCAATAACTAAATAAATTTGCCAGAGAACAATGCATTCCACACTTCCGCCGGTTAATGGCTCATAGATATGCAAATGACAAATTTTTACCTGAGCATCTCCATTGGAACTAGATGGTGACTGGTCAGATGCCGAATCTGAATTAGTACTCCGTTGAGGTGGGCTCAAATGGTGTGAGTCCCCACGTATCCATGAGGGACAGTCAAAAGTAATCCTACAATCTGCAGGGATCTGTGGCCTCTCAGATCCATCCATGCAATCTTCTGACTCATGATAGACGTCATTCAAATCTATGTTCTTTAACTTGACCCTCTGCATAGTTGATTCTAATTTTGACGGAAAGCTATCATTTATTGATAATCTGTTAGTGGGCTTCATAGAAGAAATGTGTTCAGCTTCAACCAAAGAATCACCTACAACAATTCCTTTTTGTGGCGTCGCTAATGATGCTACTGTTACAGATTCAGATTGATTAATGGGAATCCCCACAGGATCTTGAATGTCAGTGGCTTGGCTCACATTAGATGCTAAGCACAAAGTCCTGGAGGATTCCTGAGCCGTAGCACCAGCAAAAGCCTTAGAAAATAAAGTTGGCACAGCTTCTGAAGATGTTGCAACAGAAGTTCCAATCTTCTGTGAATCCTGAGATCCCTGGAGAAGGCTGGAGAGGTTCCTTCCATCAAAAGTACCGGTAAGGATGGCAAGGTTCCTCAAGAGATGAGACAGGAAGTCCTGATCTTTTGCTTGGTCTGAGCTATTTGCTGCAATGCAAAGGCCAAATAAACTTAACAGATAAAAAATATGAATCTAGAATAGCAAGAATATCATACAAATAAAATGATGAGTGATAGTGGCAAAGGCTATTTTTTTTCTTTTTTTGAGAAAAAATGAATGTAGAGAATGAATAGATGATTGAAAATCTGTAAAGCAATGAATGTCAGTCCCTGACACAGAGGAAAATAACTAGGTAAGCCAGTTTGGTTCCCACACAATTGGTTGTTGCCCAATCTTCCTATCCACCACCCTTTGCTTTCACAGCATTCCAGACACTGCTCCATTTTTCTTTTCACATGTGAAATGAAAGAAAAAGAAAGAGAACAATCACTTTACAAATTACAATCTAATGAACCACATATTTCAAATTAGCCAAGATATCCATATCACATCGCACATGATACCTCAATTTATCCTTACTTCAAATTGGCTAATGTATCCATATCATATCACATATGATATTTCAATTTAAGTGGAAAATCCATGTCCCTGGTTTACCTGTGCTGTGTCCATGTCTCCATGCTGCATCAGGTTATCACAATGTGAAAATCTTACAACTGCATATAGGGATCATTTAAGATGATAAGACCATGACAAAACAATTGACAACATGCCAAAATCCAATTTCCTGATAGCAGAATTATGGCAAGAAGGCAAATATTGAATGAGATAAGGTAGTTACAATGCAAACTGGAAAGAATCTTTAGCAAGCTTATCAATAGATAACCGCTCGCACGATCATCAGTCAGGGAATTCCCGCTAACAGGATCAGGAAGATTTTTCCTCCTACGTCTATTATGACCGGCCAAGCGTCTACGGCAACTTCTCTTCCCTTCATCAAACTCTTGAAGAAGATGAAACCTAATGATAAACAGAAAAGAAGTTACTTAACAACCATAACTAAAATCCAGCACAAGAACTCCAGCAAACAAAACAAAATGGAAAGTTGTAAAGCACCAGTCTACAACATGACACTTTCTAAAAACATAAAACCATAAAATAGGTTGTTTTGGGATACAATTCAAAAAATATATATAAAGAAATAAATAGAATAAAATTTGCAATAATGAAACATAAGAACATCAAATTTCATACTAAAATCCAACAAGCAATGATGTGGTGTCTCGCACAGTTGCAGCTAGAAAACATGTTCTTCAAGTAGCAAGTTCTTTGTTGTCAGACACTAAGGAATAAAAAGCCATGCCAGATGGCAGATTTCCAGGAAGAGCTAGAATAGCAAACAGGACTTCTGAAGATCATCCAAACACTCATCAAGATTTCATCTATACTTCCTATTCTTATGGTTCTTCAGGCAGAACAGTTTTGCATCTAAAAAGATGCCTTCACTATAGAGTGAATGACATCAAAAATAGTCAAAAAAGTTTTCCAGTCAAGAACAAAATCACCTAATGGGAAATGTCTAGAATAAATCCAACGAGTAAGTAATAATCTTGATATACAGAAAAAGTAGAAATCATGCCTTTTTCTGACTAATCACATGGTCCTACCATATCATGGACTAATAAGTTCAACAAATGAATCGTAATGACAATTGAAATGATAGTAAAGAGATAAGAGTTAAGATAAGTTCTAAAGTTGAAAATATAATTAAAAAAAAACTGTTTTGTTATAAAAAGGAGAACTTCTCCCCCATTACAAAATGAAAATCAGGAATTGAATTCATTATAGGATCTTTTGTGCCGTTTTGAGAGGATGCCGCCACTCAGACTCGAACCAAGATGCTCTAGCACTGCTTCCTAAGAGCAACGTGTCTACCAATCTCACCATGATGGCTTGATTGAAATAATCATAGTCAATATGATGTTCAATCATCCAGATTAAAGGATTCAATCCTATATATTTTAGGAAACGATGAGTAAAGACTCGTTAAAAAAATATTTAAACATTCAATAATCCTTAGTATTGTGGTAGAGTGTCATTTTGAACGGAGGGCTTTCCCGTAGTATGAGTTCTTCTGGAACAGTTGGAACTAGATAGTTATGCCCTCAACCACAGAACTAGAATTTTCTTCTGTTTTTTCCTTCTTTTGATGATTCATTTCTCATACAGTGCAAAGGTTTGAATTAATTATTTCATATACTAAAAGCAATTTATGGGCATTTTGGCATTTTGAATGACTAATTAAACACTATAATGTCCATTATGAAACCAGGAAGAACCAACTGCAACAGATGTCCACTTCTCTGCTGTTGTAGGAAGAGATGAACCAATTAAGTTCACAAACCTTATGAATGTGTTTAAAACATCTTGGCATGATTGAAGGATTCAGAATGGATTGGGTGCATGTCTGAGTGTGTTTTATGACCCTTGATTCGAATCTGGATCTGAATCCAAGAAGATTTTGCATTCATCCATATCGACTCTTGAAAGTGTAATAGAAATCCAAACTCAAGACCAGATCTAAATCACAATCAGATTCACATCTGGCCCAAGAATCTTGAGGAAATCGTGCTTGCAAACATGGGAAGGGGGAATCAGAATGGTTGACAAGGCTAGCTGTTATGAATTTTGCAAGACTATGATATAGAGTGTGATACATAATATGACTTATCAATTATGATGATTTCCATACTGCCATCCAGATACCAAGAACAGGTTTGAAAGAGAAAGTTGGATCTGAATCAATATCCGAAAATAAGGGCTGGAAATTTGTGTCCATAAACCACTTGATACTCGCGCCCATAACCTATGATACCCACATGCTTCAAAGTAGGCAATGTTTCCATGGTATTATATAAGATCGATGTCTTCACCATAGCAATGCACCGTCTCTGCTGTATCTGAGCATCATAGTCCATACACTTTATTTTAGGGCAGATCTTTTAGGCAATCAGATAACTGAGGGTCCAATTACATACCCCAACATTCATGAGTAGGTATTACGGTTTGGAAAACTACATCTAATATTATCAAGAGATGTCGATAAATTTTGCCTGAATGAAGTGAAAGCAGAAGCAATTTCATATAGTAGGTTACAAATGGGGATTGCAGTGTATCAAAAGTAACAGATCTGTTATAGCAAGTCAGTCAAACCGACCCATATGTGGCTTGTTTTTTGTTATTATTGACTTTGCAAAAAATCCTAGTTGCATTCTGGAAATATGACATGGTTCCCCTCAGGAAAACTAAATCCTTAAGGACTGTCAGTTTGAGTAGTTTTGTACTGGGAAGCCATACGGAATGACACTTATGTAGGGTTTCTTAAGCCCATGAAATATATAAGGCACTCTTTTTTCTTCTTTTTTTGAGTGGTGAGATATAAAGGTATTCTCTGACTGAAACCTTGCGTTTTGGTCTTCTTTCATCATAGCTTTTGAGAGAGTACAAGAGAGTGGATTAGTGAAAGTTATCTTCCATTTTGCCCATGGATGTACAAATCATTGCCAAACCACATAAGATTTGTCACATTTTGTGCTGTCTTTGGATTGATTTCGATTCGATTTTTTTCCTCATAAGCAAATTTTGCCTTTCATGTTCACCAAAACACAACAAGATAAAGAGATGGATTAAAGAAAAACTTTACCAAAAGGTCTTCATTTATAAATTAATGGAAGTAGTTGGAGAAAAGCATGATTTTTAAGATCCTAAATAGCGCAAGTTTGTCAAAGTTATGGGCAAGGTTTGTCACAGTCAAGTATCACAGATAGTCTTAATCAACACCATTGGAAGTTTGAAGAAACCTCTATCATGGGGTTGTCAGCTATAAAATATTTCTAAAATGTTCTCTGTAAAGCTTTGTTTCATCAACACTGCAGTGTGGGGGCCATCAAAAGAGTGTTTTTCTGTATTTGCAGACTCACAAGACACAAACACATTTCTCTGAACAATAAGAAAACATGAATATAACCACAAGATGAGGGGCAAATGCAACAAACAGCACAACAAATGGCAGTCACGAAATCACTTATCATACTAAAAATGAGGTTGCCCTGGATATATCATAATTTGCAACTGTGCAAGTGGCTATAATGTTTCAGCATATTGATCATTATCTAAATTGAACGTAATAGTTTCTTTTTGCATTTCCTAACCCTGATAATTTTCAGTGGCATTGGCCAGAATTGTAAAAGTGGATAAGTGCAGAACACAATAAGAGAGTTAACGTAATCTCCAATTTCCAAACTTCCCCAAATGCAGAAGAGAATGGATAAACATTATTTCTGCATAAAAATTCAAATTAATCCCAATAATGAAGAACATCCAACTGCAGCCTCAGGAAATGGTTGATTGAATACTGACCTACTGCACTGCTGACAGAACCGCTGCATAGCATTACCAACAAGAGCCTTTGAGGCCTTTGAATGCATCTCACAAACCTTGTGTCGCCTATGGTAATCTTTGGCATTGCTCAGATCTGCACCGCAGTCCTCCACTTGACAAATTGAACGACTTGAGTTCACCCCCTGCATCTTGGTCTTTTTACCATTCCTCTCTTCCCAGTTCACAGCATCCGCATCTGTAATTGAATAAACACGCCCTCCAAGCTTCAAAGCAAGTGAGCCATCATCCTCATTTAACCCATCTTCTTCGACCATGACAACCCTCCTCCGCTTCTCCAATTCCCTTTTCCCTTTCCCAATTCCCACATCAGTATTATCTGAGCAAGAAGAAGAACTGTTTGACGTACCCTCGCCAATATGAATTCCCGTACTAACTGGAAATAACTGCTTGCTCTGGCAGTCTGAAGGGTCAGAATTCAAAGGTCTAGCAACGAAAAGATCACCATCCCACTTCCAGTCATTCAAATTCCACTCCGTGCTCTTCCTCCCGACACCCATCCAGTCCTTCTCCTTCAACATGAAATCAGAAGTGCCCGGAATGTGAAAATGACGACTTTCACCTTCAATTCTAGCCTCCATCACTCAAACTCAAAAAAATTAATGAGCCACGAAATCAAGTCACTAAAGAAACCCCGAAATTCAAAAGACCAGGACTCCCAAAACATTGAGAAGGGGGGAGGGTGAGGGGGGTGAGAAACAGTGACCAGGTTCCAAAATCTTACAGAAATTTAAAAAGAGAGAGAGAAGGAGAACAAGAAGATAATTCAACCGACTATTGTTCCAACACCTCAATTACCTAATAAACCCAGCAACCAAAATAAAAAGAACAGAGAATCAAAACACAGGCTCTCTAATCGGCCTCTCTGCGGCCCCAAAAGTCAAGGAACAGTACGCCCACACATCCATGGATCAAACAAGAGCAACCCACATCCAAAAGCCCCCATCAAACACCTCAGAGATGCTAATAAAAGGAACCCAACAAAATGCAAAATTCTTACATTAGTACAGCGAATTTCCAGACAATAGTACTTCCCAAGCTTGAGGGGAAAAACAGAGAAAGGAGACAACGGTAAATAGAGAAAGGGAAAAAAGAGAGAAGATTAGAAATGGAAACTCCCCTGAAAATCAAAATCTTGGATCGAGATCTCGGGTAAGAGCGTCGGCAGCAAACAACGGAGAAGAAGGGAGAAAATGTAGCGATTTTCTGATTTCCTGTATCTAACGCGGTACGACGACAGAGCAAAAAAGCGACAGTAGAAAGAGGGGGACACATTTATTTAATGGCACGTTTCGAGCAGACCGAAGGATCACCTGAATTTGTTGAATCGCATGGATTTCAGTTGGCTCACTAAGAATGCAGGATGAAAGTCAAAATTTAAAAGGTACACCACCTTCAATCCTAGCCACTCACAAATGGACAGGTGAAACTTCACAACAACCACCGTTCAAACTCTTAATGGAAGGTTATCATGTTGATCGTCTAGCTTCATTCCATCTACACATCAAGGCATGTTATAAATTGAGAAATTGTTCATTGTCTTCAACTCATTTATCATTTACAGAACCTCCTATTATTAATTAATGTCCATAGAAATATAATTCAAGCAAGAAAGTTTTCCTCAAAATTTAAATAAGTAAGTTTTAATTTAAATTAAGATAATTTGGTATACAACATGTGAGTCATGTACAAAATGCACCTCTTATAAAGGATTTTTATTATTATTTTGAGAAGGCCGATGGCCATTATCTACTACCACGATCCTTGCGTTGTATTCTTATGGCTTAGAGTCTTAAACCATTATGACCGTGTATTTGTGGTTAAAACTTTAAATTCAAACAAAGTGCTGGACTTTGTAATATAATTAGGTGACTCGATGGATTAACTAATATGTTATAGAAATCCATTAGAAGTTTTTATTCAACTCAATTTAAGCTCCTCAAATTGAGTCAATATGAGTTGACTCAATCAATATTTAAGTTTTAATGTATATCAAATGATTGAATTTTTTTTATAATCATGAACTTTAACAAAAGAATAGCATGTAATCAATATTTCACAAATTTTTTTTTTTAAACCAAATTGTAATCGTTGAGATATGTATAAATCTCTTTATCTACACACACTAACTAACAATTTCGAGAGTGGTCGTTTTGTATTAGAATGACTTGAATCTAAGATCTCTCACATCTCAAACGAGTTGTTAACCGCCAAACCAACCCTCACATGTTCAACATCTCACAAAATAATAGGGCTGCAACTCGGGTAAGCACAAGTCGGGTTCTTTAAAACCCAACTCGACCCGACTCAAATTCTCAACTCGAATCTCACAACCCAACCCGACCATCATTTTGAACCCATTTTAAACTAATTTTAGCTAGGTCGAGTCGAGTTGTGTCGGGTTAGGTCGAGTTAACTTATATAATCCTTGACCCGACCCGACTCGACCTGAATTTCATGTGGGTTTTTATCTTCTCAGCCCGACCCAACCCGCTGACCCAAAATTCTTGACCCGACCCACATAATTTCTCGAGTCGGGTCATGCAGGTCGTCCCAAAATCCGACCAGAGTTGCAGCCCTACAAAATAACAATGCAAATTTCAACAAAATAAAAGTTTTAATATAATACAATTTAAATGTTAAAATACAAGTTCAACTATAAAATTTATACTAAATGCCTACCTTTTTATTACAAAATATTTCCAATCTATATAAAGTATGTCAACATTTTTTCAGGTATCTATATAGAAACATGCTCTTCAATTAAATAATATGCTCTTCAATTAAATAATAATTATGATTTTAATACAACATTAAAATGCGTATGATACATCAGTTGTTCTTAAAAGAATATATTTCAAATACTTTTGAAAAAAAATCTCCCAAAGTAAATAAAAAAAAAATGTAAATTAAAATTACAAAAATAAATGATCAGTCATCCTAATACGGACAAGATCTGTTAGGAGATACGGAATAAAATGAAATTCACATTTTATCTCTACTGATTTACCTCTCATCAAGTATTAATATATTGATAATACACTACTCTATATATATATATTCTTTATATCGATAAACCACTATTTCATGAGTGGTACACTGATATAAATAAAATAAAAAAATTACTATCACATATCTTCTAATAAATTTTTACCATAATAAAAATAGCGTGACAACCCATCCCCCCAACAAGAATGTTCTCTTTGAATGGTTGCAATTAATACGAAAAGTCTGCTTTTTGGACACATAAAAAGCCACGAAAACAGAAAGATGGCTAATGGGCCCAGCCACTACTCCACTTGGCCAGAACTGCCCACTTAGGAAGGAATACATTTTCCCGTGCTCCGCAGATATACATAACTTTTCTCCGTTTATATCTTTTCGTGATGTAATGTGGTGTTCGGCAAGAGAATCCCAAGCCCTTCCTTCTTTTTACTTTTTATTAATTACTGATGATTAAGAGCTTTGCCCAAATTTTTACTCACGGAATGTTACTGTTGCTAGTCACAGAAATGCAGACATTGAAAATGCTCTTTTACCTTGAAAAAATTGGGACGGCCGAGATATTGGTCAATATCCCGATATATTGGATCTCAGTTGATATCTTTCTTTTTTTTTTGTGTTTTTTTCTAAATAAAAATAATTAAAATAAAAAAGTGTTATTTTTTATTTCTAGAAATTAAAAATCAAAATATTAGTCTATATTAACCTGATATAGGTAAATATAGTTCGAGAAATTGGTCTGGACTCACTTCCATTTTAGAGCTTTGAAAAAAATAATATCTTTGAATATGACTAATATATGGTGATTTTAAAAATTTGATATATATTGTATCGGCCGATATATATGAACTTAACTTAATATATATCAACAGATATGATACGTATCGACTGATATATTTAACCTTGAGTATCATTTATTACTAATTCTATTAGTTTTTTTGCCATTGATCAATTGGAGAACATTAAGTTTATCAAAGGTGGTTTTTGTACTACCACTTTTTCTAATATTGCCCCAACTTTAATGAAAAATTCAATTTTATATTTACTTTTGAAAAAAGATAAAAATAAAGGAAAAAAGAGAAATATAGATAAAATTAAATTTTTCTTTAAAAAGTGGTTCACCATGAGAAAAAGTGGTGATGTAAAAATACTACCCTTTATCAAATGATTTATTTTAAAAAAAAAGTAAATTAAAAATTACTAAAAATCTCCTGATTTTACTACTCTAACCAACAACAATTGCTATTAACCACAACATCTCTTTTTTATAGGTTTTATGGACCGATGTCTGCTGCTTCATCAAAGAGAAAAAAATCATAAATAGCATGGTGGCCAATCATAATACTGCAAGCTATCTAATGCAAGTTCACTCCAAGTCCTATAAAGCTTGAAATACATGATTTAATTAATTTAATTAAAATAAAAATAACTTTATATAAATTATATAATAAAATATGTTTTCAATAAACACGGTCCTTTATTTTTAAACTCTTTGACTGTGTTTGAATGGGGGATAATGGGAGTTAACTAAGGGGAAAAAGTGAGTTTTATCTCTCCCTGTCAATTTTTAAAAACCCTAGAGATATTTTTATATTATTTGAGTTAACCCCTAACAAGGGATTACCTGATGACCCCTCACCTGCTTCATGAATATACTATTGGCTGATAATTTAAATTTATTTATAGTTAACATGTCAATTTATTACGGGTACACATTCTCATAGGGGAGAATTTTTTCATCTCATATGAGTATTCAATTTTTTTTTTAAATTCTCATTTTACCCTTCCAACCAACACATAAAGTGGAAGGTTAAAACGAGAATTTAAAAAAAAAAAATTTGAATTCCCATATAAAATAAAAGAATTCTTCTCCCGTGTGAGAATGTTTACCTTTTATATAAGTAATATATAAAGTTTAAATATTTATCTATGAAAAATCTAGCAAATATTAGTCGTTTATTAAATGTAAAATAATTTGCTGTAACTAATCACCCTATAGGCCTCAATGCCTGTTAAAATATTATCACAATATTGTTTATCGGGAAATTATCTTTATCTTTATTTAATTTATAACAGTATTAAGAAAGGGAAATGATTTGTGCACCCTCCATTTTATCCATGGTGCACTCCTTCAATTATTTTTTTCAATTTTGCATCCCACCTAAAAAATGATGGAAATGGAGAAAAGGTGGATGAAGGGCAAAATTGAAAAAAAAAATTGAAAGAGTGCACCATGGGTAAAATGGGGGGTGCACAAATCACTTCCCAAAAAGGGAACATTTTCAACATCAAACAAATGAAAAATAAAATATTTATTGAAATTATGTTTAAATTTATAATCTCTATATAAAAGATAATAATAAATATAATCCACTCTCCTTCTTAATTAGAAATATTTTATTAGTAAATATTTCATAGAATTTATTCCTAATTAAATAATCGTCTGTGCACTAATATATGCATACTATTACCCTTTATACTTGAATATGGAGTCTATCAAGTGGTGTTGTGATAAACCCATAAAAAAAATGTGTTTAGAAAAAAATATGGCCTACCAAAAATAACAATGATTGAATTAATCAAGCAACATCTTTAAAATTTTCAAAATTTAATCAATTTAAATTATTTTTTAATCTTTAAACCTTACAAATATTTTGGCTCGTGCTTAAACAAAGATTTTTCTAAAGATCTCTTAATCACTTATATGGTAGGACTCATGCCAAAGTATGCATAGTAACACCTCTGTGTAATGGTTTTTTTTTTTTCTTTATTTATCATCCAGATTTTTCTTCTGGACTTCTGTAACAGGGGTACAAATATCGGCCGATACATATTGTATCGGCCGATATGTATCGATTTTGAAAGAGTGCACATCGGCCGATATATATCGTTATCGGCCGATATTCACCTTCTCGGTCGATATATCGGCCGATATCGACTGGAGAGAGAAAAATATCGGCTGATATATCGGCCAATAATGGTATTTAAACCCCTGGTCTGCAAGCCTAGCTACAGAGAAACACAGAGTAAAACTAAAACTACGGATGATGACTCTTTAAAATGATATGGGATTCGAAGTCAAGGTGGTCATCCTTTTTCTTTTTATAATACGATTGATAAAATCTAAAAATAAGTATAAGATATTATTTTTATTAAATCATTTGTATATGATTAGTTGTCATTTAAAATCTACATCACCCTTACCTAAAGAAGCTGTCAAAGTATCACTATCAGTTATCTGTGTGCTTTCATTAGATGGACCACCTGCCTATTAAATATGGATAATTCATCTTCTCTGTTCTAATTTCTATCAGTTCATTTTCCCTTTTAATAAATGGACCAGTGGACCCAAATTGATGAAATTCTTGAAATCTTAGATTGATTTGGTTTTTTTTCTTTTGTGCCCTAATTTTTGGTTTGACCAATTATTCTAAGGTGGGGATTGTTACATGTGAACACAAGGAAAAATACCCAGTTGGTGAGCAACATTGAATGATTGAGTACATACTATGTTGGGTTTGGGCAAACCAAAAGAAATAAAAAAACCAAATAAAAAATCTTAAGAATCCCAACATATGAATCTGTACTATACAAACTGATCAAGATCATAAACAAGAGTATAGAGTTTTCTAATTTATTA
Organism: Chimonanthus praecox; assembly: GCA_022113865.1. NCBI lineage: Eukaryota > Viridiplantae > Streptophyta > Magnoliopsida > Laurales > Calycanthaceae > Chimonanthus > Chimonanthus praecox. Next base: position 6,397,540 of record CM039089.1, on the reverse strand, counting down.
TCTAATTTTGTTGGGTTGGTGCACTTCTTTTATAAATTTAGAGATTCTTTGTTTTGTCCCAAACAAAAAGTGAATTAAAATGGAATTGTAGGCTTCACTGATAATTTTTTTATGAGACTTAAATACGACTGCAAGGCCATCTTGTTGATGTTCAATATATTTTTTTGAAATCACACAATATGTATTATTTTTAAAATTTTCAACAGTGTAATTTACACCACTTTTGCATAATTTGCTTTCAAAGAAGTATTGTTCTTCAATATTGTTTAATAGGTTTGTTGAAGGTTTTTTTCTTTCAAAATTATAATTCCTAATTTAAATGACGAATAAAATTAAGTTTGATTCAAATTGTATTCGATATTTCTTTCATTTTGCATGCGATAGGTCATGTTCTGTAGGATTCATTTGTATTACCTATCCACACCAGATTCTCCTTTTTGTGGAGCCTACACTTTCATTTATATGAAATTTTTACATCTAAATAGGGAACATGTAGTTCTTTTTTTTTCTCTTTTGTTTTTCCTTATTTTATTCATTTTTATTAGAAATTTTATTTTTATTTAATCAATTTAAATTTATGAATGCTAGATAATACATTTCATATATTTAATATGTTTTAGTCTTTTTTTTTAAAGACATATAAATTAAAATGCCCATCTCACACAGGTCATCATATTTGACTCAATTGGGTCAAACTTTTGGATAAAGTATGCTAAGTTTTGATTTTTCTAATTTTATTGACTAAGCCCAAATCCCCTTACCAACGTGACCTTAGACTACTAGGTTATATTCATATTAGAAATTAACGTTAGGGTTTAAAACTTTAAATTAACTATGATAGAGTTCATATTATTGAACCGACTCAACTTCATTAATCAATATAAATAATGACCTAATTATCAATTAAACTATTTTTTTAAACGAATCCAAGCGTGTCACATTAAAAACACGACAAATAAAAAATGCTAAAGTAAGAACATATGTTATTTAAGAAAAATAATAGAAAATATTTTTTATTTAAAATGATATTTTCTTCAGTGGAACTGTAGAATACATTAAAATAGAAATTTAAATAAAAATATTTTTGACCATTTGAACATATTTTTTTTTTATAATTACCACGTAGCAACCTATAATTAGCAATTTAGCATATTGCCCTTTATAGAGGGTTAACCCGATGGGTCGTGGATCCGATCCATACCCGTTTGGATGGGGATGTCTGTCAGTACGAAGACTCTTCGCAGGATTTACCAAGTTGCCACTTGAAGCGAAAATGCGACTTGCAAGCTATAAAGGAAGTATCCTCGTCATCGTTGGATCAATGGACCCACTGAAATAAACGGCCAGAATTTGGCGATGGGCGATCATATACTCTTTCTATAATTACATGAAGACTAAATCAACGGTTGGCCATAAAATGGAAGCTTGCGTGAGTATTATTTTGCTGTACTCCTCAAGAGCACGATTCTTTCTCAGTAAACGGCAGTTCCTCTTGCATAAATCGAGGAAAAGCTCAGATACAATGCCTCCGTTTCGCTTGTGCTTATCCTGCGCACCCCGGCCCTCATCCTGCGCATCTCCGACCACTTCAGATCCGCAAGCATAAAAGGGAATTACCTAGCTTCTCATTCTCGTTTTCTCAGCATCTGGAAGAAGCAATAGCAGTAAAAAAGGCGAGTCTTTATATTGAATTCTACTTCTATCTGCTTCAAATCCTTGGATTTGATCGATTTCTCCAAGTTAGTGAAAAGATCCGACTTATGATTCGTTATTGAGAAACTTTCGATTTTTCACTGTTCGATATTAGAAGTTAGAACTGCATCTGATTCTTTTTTTTTCTTTTTTCTTTTTCTATTTGATGTCCGGGTCCATGGAATTTTTTAGAAGTCTTGAGTTGGAGTAACTAGAATTTAACATAAAAGTCTTTTTTCAATCAGATTCTTTCCCTGGTCTTTTGACGATCAGCTGCAACTGGTAACCTTAGATTTATAACTGATCGGTGTCAAGCTCTGTTTGACGCATGGAATGGAAAATACCTCATTGGATTTTAGCCGTGGCTAAATTTTGGTTAAAAGTGATAATGTTTTCATCCATGCAGTTGAGAGCGAGAGTTTAATGTTTCTTTCGATGATTTCTGCCTTTTGTATCTGCTGATGCTTATCGTCACATGTGATGGTTGTCGTATGTGTTAATTTTGCTTTTGAAAACGGGGTATGCTTGTAAATGTTGATTTTGTATCCTAAATTCATGGTAAGGAGGTTTGATTAAGTCTCAATGAGTCAATACCAATCAGGAGGTATGGTTTATTTGGATAATTTTTATGTTAGACTGGATAGGTACTGAGAGTTTAACATTGCCATGCTCAACTCAGTTTTTTTGCACAAAAGAAAGGTGCGTTGCATGAATTCGGTTCATGTGAGATAATAATTCCATGCAAGTAATGGAATTGGGCTCCATATCAGGTGGTACTGCCCCACCAAATGCTGTGGATGTTTCCATCTCCCAAAAAGTGATCCACCAGATGTTGCTAGCTGCCAACCTAAGATGGCGATTATGAACCAATGGCTACTTTTTCATTTTGACAACTGGCAATCAAAGCCTTGAATCATGCAAATTTTCCTCTCAATCTCTAACTATGGTTCCTAACACACCAATCTAATACTACGGTGCCCATATAGATAAACTTCCATTATGATCCAATTTTAAGTGGTGCTAAATACTAGGTTTGCAATATTTGATTGATTAGAATTGTATATTCCACATACCATAGAGATTCCCAGTGAATTCATTAGAGGTCCGTTTCCAATAAACACAATCTGTTCTTACATATCTTTGATTGGTTTTCCATTTTATCTTTGCACAATACAAAATCTCGTGATAAGTATTTCAATTTTTGGTAATGTATAAGTTCTCCCATCAACTCCCACCAAAGAACATACAAAATCCCTTATAATTGTATTTGACTGAATGATGATATTGTAGGGATTCTCTCATTTCCAACTCAGAGCCTCAAGTATTAATTATTTTCTATATTAAAAAACAATTATAATCATGCCTTCACACTCTTCAGAAAATCATAGGTTAGCAATTTCTGGTGTTGCCCTTTTTGAGTATATTGGAACATCAACTGATTTTTCACATTGACAGCCTACTGTAAATACTTTGTATTCGATGTTTGGAAATTTCTTTGGAGCCAATTACATTGGAATGTCCTCAACCTGTCTTTATATTGGAGGAGACTAGGCCCCACCAACATGCCATGTGTTGTTTTGTAGGCCAATTCCACCCACTTGCCTGGCTCACTCTTCCATAGGATTCAAACTCAGGTTGCATTACATGCCATGTGCTGTTTTGTAGGCTGGTTCCACACACTTGCCTGGGCTCGCTCTTCCACAGGATTCAAACTCAGTTTGCATTGTCTTAGGTACCTACGCAGTATGCGTTTTTAAGGAAAATGCTTGTGATTCAAAGACATGGCTACGAGTACATGGATATGGGGATGGGGATTTGACACTCCATTTTTCTAAAATCCATGATATTAGTGCAGATATAAGTGTCCTTTTCAAACAATAGGTTCTGTTATTCTTTTCTTGAAATATTTTTACCATGTTATTATTTATTTTTCTCTTTTTTTTTTGAAAGGTTATAATTTTATTCATTTGGAGAAAAAACATGCCATAGAATATAACCCAATTACAGAGATTGGAGAAGTCAAAGAATATGCTCTGCTTTGGGTTTGGCTTTATGTGCTCTGCTTTTCAATTCATTCCCATTGCCCGTGATGCTACAATTTTGTTAATATAATCATTCCATTGCCAACCATATTACTTTAATTTTAATTTTACTTCTGTCATAAAAGACATACAAGAGAAAGACTATATCCTACTATAAGAAGCTTTATGAAATGGACATGTGTAGAAGTATCTTTTACTAAGCATCTTATAGGAATTAGAATATCTGGTGCTAGTATGGGCATTGATGCAATACATTGAGCACATATAAGGCTCTAGACATTTTAGGAAAATGGCAATATTGCGGTCTGGCTTGCTGCAGTGCCCACTGGCAACAATTGAATGGGGCAGTAAGACGTGGGTCTGAGCTCTTGGACATCCATTGGAAATTTGCCGCTTGTGTGGCATCATGTCCAGCATCTCTCTTAAAAGAATGGCACAATGTCTAGCCTGTACTTTCTAATAGATAAAAACCAGTAGAAGAAAATTGTAGATGACAAATAAAAAGGGTGTGACATTTCTTACGAAATTTTTATATTACAATGAGACCTAGTGTAGTTGATGATAATGAGGGCTTCTCCTATGTATTGTGGCTTATGACATTCTTCCAGCTTTTCAGGCATTTGTCAGGTTGGAGGAGCCAATTATTTTTTTTGTAAATTCAATCAGCAAAAGTACACCATTGATGTGATGCTTTTGGCTGTACACAAGAAGTTCCCTAAGATAATATTTGTAGACATTAGGAAAATTTAAGTATTGACAGTTGTTGTTCATATATGCTTTAATATCATCAAATGAACTTTTTGCTAATCTTGCATCTTTGTAACATGCAGGCTAAGGTTGTTTGTTCAGGAAGGTTGCTCCCTTGGTAAACTTTGTCATGGGGTGCTTTAGCTGCTGTGAAGAAGATGATATGCACAAAGCGGCTGATGCAGGCCCTTTTGTGTGGCAAACAGTTCAGCAGGTTATCTTTTGACCTGTTATCTATAGTTTGTCATTATATATATATATATATATATTAAAGACCAAAGTGTCCAGGCCTCTTGGAGCACCTGACTAATCCTTGGGGCATGTGCAAACCTCCTTATCCACACACACCTGGTAACACTATGGAGAGTGACCCTTTTGTGTTAAGAGTGACTTGAACCCAAAACCTCCCGCATCTCAGGCGGGTTCTTGACTCTTTTGTTATCATTACATATTTATCACAATGCCCTTGGTCTCATAGTTCTTGTTAAAAATACTTACACGAAGATCCTTTGTTACATCGAGGAACCTGGATCTGATCTTTTATCCTTCATTCTGAATTTTGACATTGTGATTTGCTGGAACTGTCTTTGTGGCAATCACTAGGTTTCTTAAGTTTTTTTTTGTTTGTTTGTTTTCTTTTGCTTGTTTTTGTACTGTTTTTGTCTCAGAATTGTCACTGTCAGACTGAGAAGAAGTCTTCTATGCAGGCAATGCTGGAGCTTATCATGCCACTGATCCTGCTCCCAAGGGTGCTCAGACTGTAAAAGTCCAGCCTATTGCAGTCCCTACGATTCCCGTTGATGAGCTGAAGGAAATAACGGATAGCTTCGGGCAGAAGGCTTTAATTGGTGAGGGCTCATATGGTAGAGTCTACTATGGTGTTCTTAAAAGTGGGCAAGCTGCAGCCATCAAGAAGTTAGATGCCAGCAAGCAGCCAGACCAGGAGTTTCTAGCACAGGTTAGGTCGTTATACTTGATACTTGCATCCTAGGAGGCTTCATTTTGTAATTATTTCCTATTGCTATCTTGGATTTATTCACTCTCTGAGGGAATTTTTTACAGATCTCTTTGGTATCACGACTTAAACACGAAAATGTTGTTGAGTTGGTTGGCTATTGTGTTGATGGAAGTCTCCGTGTTCTTGCATTTGAGTTTGCTACTATGGGATCCCTTCATGATATTCTCCATGGTATAAAGAACACATACTCTCTTTTTAATACATTTTAGCTGTCTCTTATTTAATTCAGTGCTATTCTTTAACCCCAGAAAGATGAGAATGGGCTTTGATAGTAATGCTGATGATATTCCTTCACAAAATCTCGTCTGAAACTTTCAACAAAAGTCAGTGGCTCCTGCTGTTTTCCTATTGTTGTCCTTAAGGTGTGTCAGGAGAAGTTTGGCATGATGACTTGTTGCAATATTTAAACAGAACATCATCATCAACAACCAATATATCATCTATCTGGGGTTGACTTTATGAGTTGACCCCATCATAAACCCTAGCCTTAGTCACTTTACAGCGTAACATGTCATTTTTTTATCCCTTCCCTCCATGTTTTCAAAGGTTGTCTTCTTCTCTTGGTGCCTTTGACCCGTAGCCTTTCAACTCTACGCAATATTTTAATATCGTTATATTGACCAGGTAGAAATACAAATTATGGCTCAAAGTTTAATATTTTGGTGTTTGCTAGAAATCAGAACCTTGCATTGTTGTACCTTCACTGGCCAAGCATTTCGTCTGTCATTGCCATTCAGTGTTAGTGTGTTACAGGCTAGGATATTCTAATGGGGCAGCACCCTTAACCATTTGAGAGGTTTTGACAATTTGTGCTCTACCTTTTTAGCCTTTTGAGAGTTTTTAACAATTTCTGCTCCAACCATCTTGTCAATCTTTTGGTTGGAGAAGGTTCAAAAAGGTATCCTGAACTTTCGGCAACGATATACAATGGAAGCATAACCTGCATTGTGACAGATCCAGAGCCTTTTCGAGCCTTTTCTTTTTAAAATTTTTGTTGCTGTTTTAAAGAGAGAGAGACTAGGTTATTTGTTCTTTAGGATTGGTGTCATCATTTGCTTAGGCATTTGGTGACAGATTGTAGATGGCTACTCTTGTCCGAATGCAAGTTTAATAGGTGCATTCACTTTGTGTTATTTGTCTACTTATGGAGAAATTTAAAGAGAATGGGAAAGATCTACACATGGTCTTCACTAACTTACAGGACGCCTATGTCAGAGTGAAAAGGAAATTAATTTGTCAAAAATTAAAAAGGAAATGCGTCCTGAATAGATGTGTGAAATTATAGGGTATACTTAAAGAAGGGGCAAAAACAAGTGCAAGAATGTTATTTGTTGAGTTCCAGGTTTGAGTTGTACTTCACCAAGGATTTACATTGAGTCCTTATTTGTTTTAGTTATGGACAACTCAACATTAGAAATCCAAACAAGGTTCCATGGTGTCTGTTGTTCGCAATGCAATATGGTATTAATTTGTTACTGAGACATTAAATCAGTTAAACAAGAAATTGCAATTTTGGAGGAAAGTTTTTGGGAGAAATGGTTTGGATATTAGCAGAACTATGGCAAAATACATAGAATATAACTTCAGTGGTATTTAGATTGGAGAGGATGAACAGATTAAATTGATTTTGGCTTTGTAGAACACTTTGATAAATTCAGATACTTGAGTGCAATGATATAATCAAGTAGAGGATCTTATTTGGATATAGGTAGTAGGAATAGGCTCAAGGTGGGCTAGATGTAGGCTCACTAGTGAAGTTTAGTGTGACAGAAGAATGATATGTTGATCAAAGGGGCAGTTCTATAAGATGTCAATTAGATGAGTTATGTTGTATGGATTTGAATTTGGATGAAGGAAACAAAATAAGTGGATAAGTAATGGAAACAAAGATGTGTATGCTAAGATTAGGAGTGGAGCAATATTAGAAAATATAGCTAGAAATGATTGACTAGAGGAACCTTAAACTCTTAAAAGGTCACCCTAGTGGATGAGAAGGCCAATGTTTTTTGCATGTATGTAGACAACAAAAAACAACCCTCACATTGGAGGTGTTAAGGGGTGGTCAGCCTTCAAAGACTTGGATTTATGGGGGTAAGAATGGATATAATAAATTGTACAGTATCTGATACTATGATTTTGTTAGGGTATGTGGAAATTCCAGAACTGAAAAAGCGTACCCCCAAATGGATGGGATTGGCTGATGATGATGATTTTACTTCGTTAATTATTGCACAATATCACTTCCGTCAAGTTTTTGTACCAATATAAAAAAGGATCATAATATTTACTGGCCATCTCGGATTCATTCTATTTATATAGTTGATCATAATATTTACTAGATATCTCAACCTGAATTTTTAAGATCTCCATAAGTAGAAAAATTGCAGTTCTATTTCTATTGTTGTATAGTTAATGAAGTGATAAATCAATTTGTCATTTGTTGACATAGGGCGGAAAGGCGTCAAAGGAGCACAACCTGGTCCAGTTCTATCATGGGCACAACGCGTAAAGATTGCCGTGGGAGCAGCCAAAGGACTTGAATACCTTCATGAGAAGGCACAGCCTCACATCATCCATCGTGATATCAAGTCCAGCAATGTGCTACTGTTTGATGATGATGTCGCTAAGATTGCTGATTTTGACTTGTCAAATCAAGCTCCTGATGCAGCAGCGCGTCTCCATTCCACTCGTGTTTTGGGAACCTTTGGTTATCATGCTCCAGAGTAAGCATGTTTTGAATTTTATAATAAAAGTTTCATTTATTGTTATTCTTATTATTTGCCTTAGTTGTGGCTACGTGTGTGAGAACTTGGCATGCAAATAATCTCTTATTGTATTCCCAGACGAAACACATGTTTTAAACCCTATTTTTCATTATTATAGTAATAACAGCCTTTCTGATTTTTGGTGGCAGATATGCAATGACTGGACAACTTAGTTCGAAGAGTGACGTTTATAGCTTTGGTGTTGTCCTCTTGGAGCTCTTGACTGGTCGGAAACCTGTTGATCATACATTGCCACGTGGACAGCAGAGTCTTGTCACATGGGTTTGTCTTTTTACTCTTTTTTCTTTTCCAAATATTCTTCTATATAATTTGTAGAGTGCTTAAATATCGTGACTCATACTTGGTTTCACAAAAATTTCAAAGTAAAAGAAAAACGGCGTAACTTAGTACTTCCAAGAAATCGTGTATTTTGGTACTGGGTGTGAACCATGTGTCTGGTTTTTTAGCAAATGGAGCTACTGACAATCCAAACTGCTTGGTTTCATCACTGCTATTTCATTTTGCATTTTTTATCTTAAGAATTAATTTAATGCGTTGTTGATATTAATGTGTAGTGCATGATATTTTGGTGATAATTGTTGGTATATGACTATGCCATTCTCTATGTCCATAGTGATTTTGCATTCTCTTGATTCTGTTCCTCCTGGCCCATAAGAGGCATGTGTGTATGATGGATTATAGGAGCTGCTTGCATGATTTAGACTTTGATGAACACATGTTTCGTTTCTTAAAATAGCTTGTAGCACAATTCTTAAGTGCTTACCATAACCATACACCTCAATGGTATATAGTTCAAGATGCATTCAGCAGCAGCAGTAGTAACAAGCATGCTGATGCCTTGAAATTTTGAACATTTCAGGCAACACCAAGACTTAGTGAAGACAAGGTTAGGCAGTGTGTTGACACAAGGCTAGGGAATGAGTACCCTCCCAAGGCAGTCGCAAAGGTAAATTACCACACTCTTAACTTTCATCTTGAATTCTGTCATTCTTCTATCATCATCATCATCTTCTTCTTCTTCTCTTTAATTCTAACAAGTTTCTATCGTTAGTCTCTTTCTTTCTCTCTTTCCCACCTTTTTTGGAAGGTTAAGTATCATATCATCATCATTTATTTGGGATCAGATTTCTTAGTTCCACTTTTACCCTTTCTGGAAGAAGGTAAGGACACTTTTACCAAAAAGAGAGGAAATGCGAAACTCAACAAGATGACAGGAGCCTGAGGGATCCTATTGAGAACCCATTTAGCTTGCCGGTCTGGGAGCAGCAGAGTGAGTTTTAGTGACACTAGCCAGGAAGCCTTCAGTGATTCATGTAAGACCTAATGCAAATCTGATTGGGTGAGACTTGCAAAATCCTTTGATACACCGAAGAAATGGCTTAGGCTTTTGGCCTCCTGGAAACCTGCATTTGAGAGGAAGACCTGTTCGTCAAGAATCTGATAGTTCTCTTTTTCAAGATGAGAACACATCACAGCCAGCAAGAACAGCTTGCACATACCCACAAAATTTCTTTTGCTGAAACCTTTATTTCAGACAAACAACTTAGGAGTTCAGGCAATTACCAATTTTAAACAGCGTGAAAACCAGATACCAATATTTGATTTCCTGGAAATATTAGTATATATCATGATTGCAAGATTATTTAGCTACAAGTGCATGGGAGTATCCGCTTCTGAATTATCATCATGTCAAGAAGGTAACATGTTAATATCAATGTAAAAGCACATGTTGACTGCTGTTTTTGAAACCCCATACTCAATCCTGGTCTTTTATTTAAAACATTGCTGTAAGAAAGAAATTTTCCCAGTCAAAGCACGGAGCGTCTGTATGCAATGAATTTTTATTGCTGAGAAATGGACTATGAGAATGTTAAGCTAAAAGATGTATCTAGTGAAGTCCTCGACAGAAATTTAAAAAACTAACAAGTGTAATCAAATCACTCTTGAGCATCCAGAACATGAAATTAACAGAACCAACAGAACCAAGAAATCCATGACTTCCTTCTTGCGTTCCTGGAAAATAAAGTCTTTCAGTGAGAACTTGATTGGATCAGTCAATGGATTGAATTGATTTCCTGAGCCTAGAGAAGCAGGTGTGATTGGACACCCCCTCTCCTCCTGCCTAACCAATGATTCAGGTATAAATGTGTAATTGATCAAGAGTTCATTCTCTTGTCCTATCCTGAGCTCATTCGCTTTTTGCCATTTAACTTTTGCAATCTTTTCCCTCACAAGGTGGTTTTATCGTTGACATTTTTCAAGTCAATATTTTGAATTGTTCCTTGAAACTTTTCTGCTTGGAACTATTCTTTTAATTCGTATTAAATTAAAAGTTAAGAAAACGGTAGGGTTTTCTTTTTTCTTTTTCTACATGGATTCTCTAACATGAGCCTTGTACTGTGGGACATTTCTCAATGTTGGATACTTAACTAGATTCTTCTAATACTATGATTTTTATCATAACATTAGTTTCCAATATGACAATATTATCACATCATTTCTTCTTTTCAAATCTAAGTGGTGAAGCCTTATTACCTGATTTTTAGTAAAATTTGTTTTTCATTGGCTATTTTGCATCATCATCATTAGAGTTATGTTTTTCCATTTATATGAGATAGCTATTCATTATTGGACTAGTGCACAATTTTTTTTCCTATTAGTCGATTGTGTCTGCCACCTATACGATTCAAACCCGCATCCTTACAGTGGCAATAATGATTGGGCTATTTTATACCCTTTTTATTTTGAAATAAATATTCATCAAAATTTATTCAAATATTATACTGAATCCGTGCGTATTACTCTTGATGTTTCTGAAATCGGACGCCTCATACCAGCATTGGAATCCACAACTATCCATACTGATGCAAAATCTGCAGGAGATTTGTTTCAGCAGTTTATTTACCGTATAAATTTCATGTCATAGTGCATATGCTCCATACATGTGATCAAACCATTCAACATGAATATTTGGATTGACCGTTCTTCTTTTTCTCTTTTTTCTGCAGATGGCTGCTGTTGCTGCTTTATGTGTACAATATGAAGCTGATTTCCGGCCCAACATGAGCATCGTAGTTAAAGCTCTTCAGCCTCTGTTAAATGCTCGGTCCGGACCTCCCGGTGAGACGCCACACTTGTGAATCCATCTCATCATCTTTTTGGTTCTTGGTTAAAGGAGACAATAGCAACGACGTTGTTTGATATCTTGATGGGTTGTAGATTTGTGTAATCATCTCTTTTATATATTTTCAATTATTGGAGAAAGAGTGCGTTTTCCACTTCTAAGTGGTGGTATGGAGGTACTAGAATTAGTCTTGTGGCCCTTAACTGCTGCGGCTTCCACAAATCTCTGAATTCATTTATGCTGCAAGTGTTGCTTTAACTCATTTGAATTGTTTGGTTTTCTTAAAGATAAATCTCCATTCTCATCTTCAATACATTGTTGGTGTCCTTTACATAGTCAAACTCTGAACCCAAAAAAGAAAAGAAAAATAGACTAGTATAGATAGATTGATGGGCTTTTAAAAATATTCTCACCTGTTCTTGAATTGTAAAGGAGATGAAACTAATGAAAAAATCAGGATATTTGGCAGATGAATATGGATTAATAGTTCCAAGAATAATAATGTTACAGAATCAGTTCAACTACTACTGAGTACTGATCACTAACAATTGTGGGCAGAGAATTTTTTTTAAAAATAAAATTAAGCCAACTTGGAATGGACTGTCGCATGAGTTAAGACGTTTTTGGCTAAATGATGCCAACGGATAATAATCATATACTTTTGCATCTTTTTATAGAAAAAATGTTTTAACTAGATAGATAATGTGCCATTTGCCCTTTTTTAGCAGGAATCCAGAAAGGTCGGCCAATGTGGACCGCTATTGTATTAATAGGTACATTAGAAGCAAGTTCTTGAGGTGTGAGAATTATTAGTCAATTCCCTATTTCTTATAATTTTATCTTATTATCATTAAATCCCTATTTCAGCCATAAAGGTCAGTCCGTGCCAGGTTCTCTCTACAGATAGTTTTTTTTAACCTCAAGTTTTCGTCCAAGGCTTTGGCCCAGCTCAGGCCCATCGAACCAATATGAAAAGGATGTATAACTAAATTTCCATATAAAAAAGGGTTACTTGTAATTAGAATTTTAGGTGAATGATGGGGACATGGAGATTCCTCTCAAACTCAATAACATAAGCACCCTTCATTAATTTTGAACACTGCAAGCGATTTTTTCTCTTTCTTATAGTTGGTATTTTTATTTAATTTTAAAAACTCAAAATCGATATTATTTTAAAGTAAAATTAAAAAAAAAAATGATGAAAATACTCAAAATGATTAAATTTTAAGGAAAGAAGTTTGAATTTGACAAATATTTTTCACACTTAAAAAATTACTTTTAAACCCCCTTAAATTCATACTCAATGTCAAATTCAACTCAGAAAAAGGTCAATTTTTTTTTTTTTAATTAAAGATTTAAAAATGAATAGTTAAAATGAGATTAGATTTGAATAGATTATAATAACAATGAGAGTAACTTCGAATCAATTTAAATTGGGTAAAGATCGATATTGACTCATTTCCACTCGGACACTGGCTATCACTGATTTCTAGAAAACCGACATGTTTATTACTTTATTGGCTGATCCGGGTTTCTCAGAATGTCAATATACTTAGAATAGGTTGAATAGTGGTTAGGTCGAGTCAATGGCATTAAGATCATAATTAATATTAACTCAATGCAAGGGCTAATCATCTTTGGTATAGTTTAAGATCATAATTTAAAAGCTTGAATTTTTTTTTTTGACAAGTTCGTTTCAGTTGACTCTATTTAATAGGATTTTGAGTAAACTAATCAATGAGTTTCATTGAATTTTTTCAAGTTCAGTTTAAAATTTTAATCTAATTACTCAATTTAATAATATTTTAAGTAGAATTCAAATTTTAAACTTTTAAATTATGATTATGATAAGATTTAAAAGTTGATACGAATCTACTCATAAACATTGTATTGGCCCAGTTTTAAAAGGGTAGTGATCCAAACATCATCAAAATTAGGCAGTATACATTAAATAATTTTTTTTAAAACAAAATCTATTTTACCTTCAACTTCATTACTTTCTCCACATTTTCCGAGACCTTCCCTTGAAGGTAAAATGGAATTTTTGAAAGAAATGTTTCATTTAATGTATAGTCACTAATTTTAATGGTGTATGGATCACTACCCTCTTAAAATAATAATTCAATTAATAAAGTAGTCCAATCATTTAACACGGTGGTTAGAAATAAAAATGGCCAAAAGACATGCTCACATTTTGTCCCATTCATAATTATGTGAATTATACCCAATCACCCATGTCAAAAGAAAGAAAGATATGGTATCCAATGGTCCCACTCATGCCCTCAATTTCAAAGTATTCCCCATCAGGCCATCATACTCGAAAAGAAAAGAAAGAAAAATCACTATCAATCATCTTTTCCAACAAAGATTAAAAAATGTATTATTGTGTGATTCATGGTTAACATGAATTACTTGGGGTTAAGTCCACAGTGATCTTTATTTGTTTATTTGAGTTTATGCCCAAGATAAGGGAGAAGAAATGGTAGACGGCACAGCAGCTGATAAAGGAAGAAAAAGAATTCCTGATGTAATCAATTCAAAGAATAAACAATGAGATAAGAAGACAGATTGTAAAAGGAGAATTGACATAAACAACCAGTGGTAGAGAAGCACTGTTGGAGACCACATGCTTTTCTTTCCTACTTTTTCACCAAACTTTCAGTGTCAATGAAAAACTAACAAACTAAAGAAATAGTTTTTTTTTTTTTTAATAAAACTTACTTTTTCTTTTAAATTTACGTATGGAAAATAGTGGGATATCTAGAGTAAAGCTCTTACGGATGAGCCCACTACCCTTAAGGCACATCAAGATTAGGCCATCGGAGCTTGAACTTGCATCATCCTATTTCTTGAATCAGGAGGCAACCAGTTGAACTACACTATGTGGGTAAAATTAAAAGTTTGAGAAAAAACAATTGAACTTATATATCTCTATAAAATTTTAAATTGATTATATTTTTTAATTTTTTATCATATATGTATCTTCAACTTATATCAGAGGTGAGACTAATCTTATTTATATACGAAATTACCTGTAAACTTCGTCTGTTAGATAAGTTTGAAAAGAATTGAACTCGAGACTTCTATTAGATGAATTTAATTAAACTGTATGTTTAATTTAGAATAAAATATAATTGAATATAAATTGTTAAAAAATGTAAAATATAAAATTAAAGAAAAATATTATCCAATATTCTCTCCAAAGATTTAAATCTCGGTAACGATCGAGAAATTTCTTCCTCCTAATTTTTTTAAAACCACTTTATCGATCGATATCAACGATATATATCGAATATATGTATTGGCCAAGATAAAAAGTTTTAAAAACCGACATGTATTGTATCGTCAGAGATTTGTTTCACTGCTTCTCCAATACATAAAATACTTCGTTTTGGTATCTTTTCATTGCTTTTGGCATTGAGGCTTAGTGATGCACTCATGCATGCATCTCAGCTTTATTGTTAAAAAAGAAAAACTACATAAGAAACTATACAGTCCATCATTTAAGATTTGAAGATACTAACAGTCTTTGCGAGGGGTTCCCTAGTTATAGGTGCCTCAGTCGATCTAGACCGTTGATCCGACGGGTCTGACATTGGATAGGGATGAGAAGAAAAATGTTTAAAAAAAAAAAAGCCATGAAGAATAACAGCAATGTCATATAAAACACCCAATTTTTTTTTTAAAGAAAAACTCAAATTTAGTTTATAACCTGCTAAAAAAACTGCAGTGTCTAATTTCCCTTTTTTTTTTAAGGTTAAAATTTTATTAAAAGAACAAGAATACAAAAGATAACAAGAGAGGAGTACAAAGGGGGCGTAAGAGGTATAGACCAATAAAAACTACCAAATTACAAACACTCAAAGAAACCAAAGCAAAATAAAAGCACAAAGACTATCCATCCGATATGTGAAAAGTTCCCCTTATAGTTCCATATACACCATTCTTCGCAAAGAAGTTCGCCACCCCATTAGCTCAGCGGCTAACGAGCGAGAACGAAATCTCTATTGACGCCACCAACTCATTTATATCCCGTATCAAAATAAGATTCCGAAAAGACAACAATAATGGAACCCAAATGGTCCCGAAAAACGCCCCCAATCCCAGTCGGACCCGGTTTACCTTTCGAACCCCCATCAACATTAAACTTAAAAACACCACAAGCAGGAGGAGACCACTCAACCTTCGTCCTTACTTTCCTCGGTCTATTCTTTAAGCAACCCTCCCAAGCTTGGAACAAATCATTGGCTTTAATGTCCTTGAATTCCTTATTAGCACAGAGCCAACCACATAATCTCCACTTCGCCTTATGAGAGATACCATTAAAATCCGCATTCAACCCTTCGAAGACCTTTAAATTCTTTTCCTTTCAAATTGACCATATTACCACAGAGGGAATTAAGTTCCAAGTAAGTTTGAATCTCACCTAGTGTACCTAAGGGTAGTGGATATCACCCATAGAGATTTTACACTAAGTTTCTTACGGTTTCCCAAATATAAATTCAAAAAAAAAAAAAACTACAGTGATAAACTGCAGTAGTTTTTTACTTATTTTCTAATGAAAAGATAGACTATTTGTGAGACATATGGACATCTCTTTATAGTGTCTAAAATATAGGCATAATCAAAATTATTAAGAAATTTATTTTATCAAATCTTTTAGTTAATAAAAAAAAACCATTTTATTATTGTGTATGACCTCAAATAGCGCATGTTTGGGGCATATGATCAAATTTAAGGGGTTTTTAACTAGGGACACTCTTTAGATTAGTCAACATTAAAAAAATTCATTTATTTTAGGTTTCTGGATATCCATTTTATCTGTTATATCTGGTAGTTAGAAATTTCAAATAGCCTAAATTTTAATATATTGCTAATTTTAGAAGAAATCTGTTCATTTACTATGATAAGCTTAAGACATATTTATTGTGTAAGACCTGTATTTCAATTTAATTTTGAAGGTCACAAGCATCAAATGAAGGACACTTAATTTGAACAGTTGGCTTGAATTATGATAAGTAATTATTTTTAAATTAAACTTTAATTACAGGCGTCCATACAAACTCTTCTCATTCAACCATTCGTACAACAATTCTACTTTGTAAAAGAACCTACAAAATGGATTAAAATTTTCTCTTGCGCCTATTTGAGGCCCTTTTTCTTTCTCTTTCACATTTATTTATTTTCATAAATTAGATCTTTATCTATTCTTAATCTATTTGAAATTGAGCAAAAAATAAAACTTCCTCAAAAGGTTCAAAGACAGGCTAAAGCCCTAAATAAATGTCCAAGTTAATGTGGGGCGTCTCTGCAGCATCCTGCCACTTCTCATGGCTTGTCTTTTTTTACCAATGTTCCCGAGAAGAGAAAGATGGCAAACAGGAGTTGTTTGTTTTTACCTAACTTTCCTAAGAAAATGAGAATTCAGAAAACATGTAGACATGTAGACAGTCATTACATTTTGAAACAGCAGCACAGTGCCATTCTACTCCTTTGTCTCAAAGTAACAGCTTTAATTTTTCTTTTATCATTTCCAACAATTCTTCCTTCCCTTTCCCTTTTTCTTTCATTTCAGCTTTATCTTACTTACCATACATCCTCCTCCCTCTTCAGATTCCTCTGCTTTCTGCCCATGGCCTCTATAAATCATGTCATTGTACAAATCACATGAAAATCCAACTCTCTCAGCTCCAAAAACCAAAACCAACATACACCCACCATCCCATTTCGATGGCTAGAGAGGCTGCTAAGACCATCTTCTTCTTTCTTTCCCTCTTCAGTCTCTGCTGTTCAGGTCAGTCTAACTCTCTACACTTGTGTAAACTTGCATTGGTTTAATTCTCCTAAGCAGGTTTCAAGCAAGAAATAGATTTCAAAAGGAAAGTTGGGAATTCAAGTAATACCCATTTGATTTGATTTGATTCAAGTAATAAATAAGGAGATTCGAGACTAATATGTTCGCTTTTGGCTCTTAAGAATTCTTTGGTTTTCAAAATGGAAAGTTGGGAAAATAAGTTGCTTTTTCTCAAGAAATTGTGTACAGTAGACCACCCTCCTCTTTTATCACTTGTCCAGTTAATCCTGATTATTTTCTTGTTATTTCACTTGTTTTGAACTGAGTAGTAGCAGCATTACCAGTAATATTTCTTTTACAAATGGATTTTACTTGTTTTCTTTCAGGAACTATGGTGGGGTTCTCATATGACACAAGGAGAAATAGTGCAAACTCATCACCTGTAGAGACAATCTGTTTCTTAAAGAAGAACAAAGTATCTCCCTCTCAGATCAGGGTCTTTGTTGCAGACCACAGGGTTTTAGGTTCACTACTAAATACAGGCATATCTGTTGATCTTTATGTAAATGAGACTGATGCCAAAAACATTAGGAAATCGAAAGACTGGGCCATTTCATGGCTCAATAGCCACCTTATTACCTTCAGCCCACATATTAGCATCTCTAGCATTGTGGTTAGCAGTAGACCAACACAACAAAATCAGCTCACTTTGCTCTTATCTACATTGAGTTCAATTCATTTGGCACTCAAAAGTGTCAATCTTGATGGTCGTGTGAAGGTTGCAACTGAAATCCCTCTATCGATGTTAGAAAATTCAGACAAAAATTACAAGAAGTCTATCGGAAGGGTTTTGGGTTTCATAAGGAAATGCAGGTCTTTTATTGTTGTAGATGCTGTTATGGATGGAGAGCTAAGCTTGGGAGACCAATTCATTCAATTAATGATTGGAAAAGCCATTTCTGCTGCTACCCTTGTTCGAAACAAGGATATTGTTATGGTTTTGAATGTGAAGAGCTCTGCTATTCCTAGTGCAGTAGAGGTAGCTCAATTCACTGAGAAAATGATGAAATCTATAGGAAATAGTGCATTGATCACAGATAGGATTTATGGGCTATTTGCAGAGATATCTCCAATGGAAGAAAATGCCCAGAAAGAGCTGGACAGGGAAGAAGAACAGATCTTCCCATCTTCACATAGAGTACTGGTCAACAATGATAGACCCATTTCACAAAACAAAACAACTCTGCATGATTCTATCACCCCAGCAACAACGGTTCTTACCACAACACCCGCTACCAATCCAACACGGACAATTATTACTGTTCCCTCCACTAACCCTGTTACCGTTCTTCCAACAAACCCCTTTACACCCATCTCCGATCCTACTGCCACACCAGTCACAGTCCCAGTATCAACACCAGTCATCACAGTCCCCTCCAGCAATCCTGTAACACCACCTGCATCAGTGCCGATAACCAATCCAGTCACCACACCCGTCACTGTACCCAATCCTGTAACTAATCCAATTTCACCTCCCGGAAGCACTCCCACTACAACTCCCTCAACAACCCCATTCATATTTCCAATGCCACCACCTATGACAACAAGTTCACCAGCAGCTTCTGGACAGAGTTGGTGTTTGGCAAAGGCGGGCGTGTTGGATGCTTCACTTCAGAATGCACTGGATTATGCTTGTGGGTTTGGAGGTGCTGACTGCTCTGCAATCCAACAAACAGGAAGCTGCTACAATCCAAACACACTTCATGATCATGCTTCCTATGCATTTAATAGTTACTATCAGAAGAACCCAGTGCCATCGAGCTGTGATTTTGGAGGAACTGCCATGATAGTCAACACCAATCCAAGTAAGCTAAGCCTTCATCTTTGTTTTCTTTCTTTTCAGTCAAGGTCGTGTTTGGATGAGACCTGAATCGAAATTTCTTGGAATTTTTATTGCTTAAGAGCCACTAGATAAGACGCATTCCGATACTTACAAACTTGCACTGCGTGGGGGTGGATTAATGAAGCCTTCTCTCAAGCATTTAAGTTTGAAATTTAAGACTCAAGCGCGTCGGTCTTTTATACTAAATCTGGGCGAGACTTTGTCCAAGTCTCAGCCAGTGAGCCACCACTTAAGACACCGTAGCAAATTGAGTGGACTCCACTTAGCTGAGTCAGTCTGAGTTTTTGAACTATGCTAACAAAGGCTCACTAGATAGACTGATGAAATAAACAAAAATCTATAGAATAGTCCTTTCATGGGTTATGGGTTATTTTGAACGACTTGGATATTTTGATCCACCTTGAGTTTTAACCATCGGTGTAAACCAATACATTGGCTATTCAAAATTCTGAAATGTATCGTCCAATTGATCAATATATCCAATACATTGGCTGATGTCATATTGGTCTGGTTGATAACTGATATTGTGGCCAGTATTTTTAACTGAAGATCCAACAGCATCCCCAGTTCACAGGGACATCATCGTCCAGTGCTGGACCATTGGACTTTGATGTGTCTGATATTTTTGTGGATCTGCAAAATTATAAATTTCATTTTAAACCTAAGTTGCAAGTCTTGTCTAACGTTCATTTGTTTGTGCTGTTTCTCCAGGTTCAGGATCTTGCACTTATCCATCAGCAAGGTAGATATAAACGTTCCGATGCCATTAGATTCTTATGATTACATGCATGTTTGTGGCCACCTTGCCATAACCACCCAATTGACTGGAAACTGCTTTTAGGGGTTTCAAAGTTGGCTCCCCGGTGCATTTGGTTTTGGAAAATTTGGGTTAATCAGACTGATACAGGTTCTTTTATCCTAAAAATAAATTACCACATATTAGAGATATGACCCTAAAATGAATTTTGCTTCAGGAGCAAGGCTTTAAAAAACTTGAGATACTTGAGATAGCTGAACTTTAAAACACGGCTTCTATTCTAGACAAGGATCAATGGCTGCCAAAACGTAAAGTTAGTCTTGAGTTTTTCCTTCTCAAACTGATGATTGTCTTGTCTTAAATCACAGCTCAAGTTCATCCTCAGCATTGAATGCAAACCCCACCAACTCAACAACCATCTTCGCACAACCACCACCGACAGACACAAGCGGTTCAGTGCCTATTCAGGTTAATGTACAACTGCTGCTTGCAATCACGATACTAACCTACTTCATCTCCAGCCAGCATCTGCTATAGGAATAGAAATGAATTTTGCTGAATCATATGCCATCAGCGAGAAGAGAGACGCATGCACTGATGCATTTGTAAAACAAAAGCTGCTGTTTGTGAGCTTGATAGAGTCACTAACTTGTTCTACTGAGATGTCTCTCTACGAGAATAGTAGTAAAGGTGAAATTCATTTCAATCAACTTGATATTGAGTTTCTCAATTATGAATTTGTCATTAGGAGATCAAGCAGATGATTTTTTTTTCCTTGATTTCTACTCTGATTCCTGCAAGCCTGGTATTCAACATCTCAAGATTCTTCTGTAATGAAAGAGTACAAGTAAATATAAAACATCTTATAAGCACCAGAGACAATAGTGGGCGCATAAAAAGTGACATCATTTCTTTTAGCAAGTGACAATAGCGTTGACATTGACTAAATATTTCTGCTCCATTAAATAAAGCTCGTCCTGATGTGTATCACTGTTTCTAAACCTCTATACAAAAGAAAGATAACTGGTGTCAGCGTTTCGCAAAAACCATTAAAACCACCATGGACATTGAAACTACAAACTTGAAACCAGAGCTCTCCCAGAAGTTTTGCTTGTTGATGCTCCCATCGTCGCTCTGTTGTTTCATTGCCAACTGATCTCTTAGTTCCTTCAAGGCTTTATCTCTTCTCTCCCCCATCTGTTAGGATAAAGCATCAGGAATTCAGCATATCCCATCACATCAAGATCCCCAAAAAATACACGAGTTATGAGAGTAACTATAATCAAGCAAAACGTTAGTCTACAATTGAAACAAATCTCATTTACAGTGTCAGAATTTTTTTATTTATTTCATTATTGGTAAGGGCATATCATTATTGGTTAGGATAAATGAGATTCTGAAACAAGAAACATAGATCTAATTAAGAGGGACCAACATGGTAGAAAACATCTGCTATAATAAATAGAACATATCAATGGCCATGACTATGCTAGAAGAATCCTATGTTCAACATCATTCATTTGTTTATTACTTAAGAGGGTACGATCATTCAAAAGTGAGGACCTTCCAGCTGCACTATGGACTATTGAAGACATCTGACATCAATTGATTACACAATTCATAAAGATGCTTTTAATCCATTTCTTCAAGAGACGATATGATATACCATCATAGTACAAAACTCGATTGAATTCAAACAATTTGGTAAAAATTAAAAGTTAATTGAAGTACTCTGGAGCTCGGATTTTGACCAAGGCTCTGTTATCTTATCAAGTCTTTGAGAGTTAGAGGGAACTTGAACAAATCACGTCAAATCAGGTTACTTGACCAAGATATTAGAGAGAGAGAGAGGGTGTTTGAAATGTTATTTTTCTCTGTATCGAAAATCTAATTGAAGGAAAAGGAAAAAAGCCACCTCATTTTTTACCTCTCAAAAGTTAAACCTTGGACCTATTCTTTTTGTTCAACATGAATTTTTTCATCTCATGTTCACATCATTTTCTCAAGAAAACCAACCCTATTTCCTTAACTGGTCTGTTACTATTACATGTTAATACCACCCTATCTTAATCCTTTTAAAAATTTAGCACTTAACGGCATCCATTGGTTCTCATAAAAGGGAATATGGAGCTAGCCATTGTACTTTTCTCAATTCGTTGGTATTTTTTTCAACATTGTCTTTTTGTAAAACAATTTAGCTAGCCAACTAATCCTAGTCTCCCCCAACATGACCCAAACTTGAATAGGTATATACCATCCACTCCTAATGCTACTATTCTTAATGCTTAAATGTTACTTAAAGAACTCACTGGCTAACTTGACTCTGAAGATCGAACTGATTTTCTGACTAAACATAGACTTTGAGATTCATGTTTTCAAACTTTGGATTCACTACAGCACAAACCACCATGTTTTTGGTGGCTCCACATCATCTGAGGTGGTGGCCCACAAGTTGCAAGAAATTTTCCAACAAAAAAAAGGTAGCAAGAAACTTTGAAATGTAACATGGGTTTATGACGCAGAAAAGTCACATTCTATGTGAGATGAACGTTCCTGACATGAGTTGTGACCTACACCTCTCATATACCAAAGTTGTGAATATGTGAGTTGCAAAGAGAAAATGTGCTTGCACCACTTTTCCCTGTCATGTGACAATACACTTGTGTGAGAAGATTTCATGGAAACCCTCATTGGTGAGAATTCCTCTTTGGAGAGGAGACAATAGAAGACAAAAAAGGAAATAAGCAAGGAAAACCAAATCATCCCATCGTTACAATTGTTACCAACAATGGTGCAAGGAAACTTATTTGAAATCAATAGCTTGTATCGTCTTGATACTTGGAGAACAGATTTTTTATTACTAAGAGGAGTATGGAGAACAAAATGTTTGCAATCCCATTAGTGGAAAAAAAATTAAGCTTGTCCTATGGTTTTTCTCTTCACATTGAAGGGATTTCTATAACAAATCATTGCCTCTCTTGTGACTTGCTGTTTGTGCAATCTGTGCATTTTTGCCCTTTCACTTGTTTCATATTTTGATTCACAAACATGAGAAAAATCATAAGGTTCCCCAAGACATGCTAGAGGTGGTGTAGCATACTGCATGCCTCTTCTCCTAATTCTTCTAATACCAAATTTCCAATTACCGCCAGACAGGTAACAGTATTAAAACCGAGCACTATATAGACCTAGGGATTGAATGCATTTTTTAGCCATGTGCTGATCTGGCAAGCTACAATTGATTGTCTTTTCAAGAAGTATGAGGGGTATCCACTCATGTGAGTCATCAAAGGTAAAAAATTGGATTCAATTATTTAGTACTTAACAGCACGTTCCTATTAAAATAGAGACTGGTGAATGAGCATTTGTCTAGATTCTACATGTGAAAGCAGCTTGCATTCCACATGTTGCACACTTGAAGATTCAATGAAGTGAAAGCACAATGCAGGTGCAAAATAAAAGAAACTAGCAGCGTACAAAAAAAAAACATTCACAGCCAAAAGAAAGTACATAAACGTAAAACAAGTCAATGAGGCAGTAAATAAGAAGAGATAAGCATCATATACCCTTTGAAGCTTCCGAGTTTGAGACCGAGCTTCCTGAAGGCAAAATTCCAACTTCAGTACCCGTTTTTTCAGCTCCTGATCAGCTCTACGATGCTTTTCAAGCTGTTGTATAATGGAAGAAACTTTTAAATGGATGAAGAAAACGAATCTACGAATTTTGGGTTGTGAATAATTTAAGTAAAATAAAAGAAACATAAGAATAAAATTGAGGACAATAAGTCAACAAAAGTAAGCTTGCAAATGAAGAAAGCATAAGACATGCTTCAAACTAATTGTAGGTAATTGACACTACCACGTCACCAATTGGGTAAGTTGGGGCTGAAAAATTGTTGGAGTTTTTCTTTTCCATGATCTAAGAAAAAGATAAAAATCCCAAGTTTACTTATAAATGGCATCAAACTCTAATCTTCAACAACTAATTTCCTAAACTAAGCGAATTTGAAAGATCTTGTCAAGAAGATAAAATTGATTATTATCCTTAATGCAATCAAAATTCTCAATCAAGTACTAGAACGTACATGCACAAACACATTTAGTTTGTAATTATTAACCCAATGTTAGGAAGATACTATCAACTACATCAATGAAGGATAACTCTAAAAACACTCTTACGACAATCCCATTGAGGGTACAGTCTCAGAACAGATCCCAAAGCAGATCAATCCAAACAACTCCACATACCATTGAACCCTATGATAACCAAACCTAGCCATACTAGAGGCTCATTCAACTCACCCTTATTATTGGATCAAGAATCAAAGATATAAATATTGATTCCAACAGTTTTTAAATTCTGCTGAAAATGAAGCATTGCAATGATTAGATAGGCCCAGTTTAGACAGTTTAGTAATCCACACTTTCATGTCCATCCTTTTTGACCATCTAGCCTTTCACATGACATGTCAAAGAACTCAATCTTACAAGCTCAAGGATATTGCGGATGTCCTTAATAAAATATCCATAATGATGGCTTTTCTCATACAGTATGACTCATTACACATTTCAAACTGTTCAAACCCCTATAGGATGGTGAGTCATTTTTTCAATCAGCAAAAATAAACTTTGATGTGATGCTTTTGGATGTACAAAAGAAATTTCCATCTATAATAACTCACAAGTCATAACAATAAAAACTAAAAGTAGTCGTCAGCCTACACATAACCCTTTGACAGGGGACAGGAGCCTATCAACATTGTTGTACATGGTCTTACAACTTGACAGTCAACTACCTTGAGTTGAATCAAGTAAATTCAACCACTCTGTAGGGACACATAGAGGACATCTTCTAAGAGCAGCCTTGAGTGATGGACCAACTTATACCAAATGTAACACACACATATATCATGCATCGAACACATAGAGGACATCTTCTAAGAGCAGCCTTGAGTGATGGACCAAATTATACCAAATTGCATCGAACACATAGAGTACATCTTCTAAGAGCAGCCTTGAGTGATGGACCAAATTACACCAAATTACCATATAAAATGTATATATAGATAGATAGATAGAGATAGATAGATCATGCATCAATGTACCTGAGATTCCAATTCTTTTGTTTTTAATTTCCAGTGCGCAGACATAACCCTGATCTCATCTCTCAATCTAGCTATCTCTTCATCCTTTGCACTCAAATGTTTGCTAATTTTCTCAAAATTCTTGGGAGACACCTCCTCTAAAATCTTCCTGAGCTCACATTCCTTGTTAGCTCCAGCTTTGGCAACTGCATGCATAATTTCTCGTTCAATCCTTAAAACTTCATCTTTCAGTTGTTCTTGAGACGATTCCCTTGCTTGAAGGTCCTTCTGTAGATGATCTAACTGCTCGCCGAGTCTATTGACCCGATCCTCATGCTCTTTCAATGAACTGTTCTTCTCATCTATTTGTCTTAACAATGCCAAACACTGAAGCTGTGCTGATTGAGCTGATGCAGCACTTGCCTCTGCAGCTGCTTCAGTAACTGAAAGTTGGGCCCTTGCTTCATCCAACTCCTTGAGGTACTGTGCCACATAAAGCAATTCCTTTATAAACAAAATAAAAATCAACCTTAACTAGACCAAATTAAGATATCACATGAACTTTGTACAATCATCATAGGTTAAGGATCAAGAGAAAAACTAAGAATACTGTGTAATCTTCTTTTTTATTGAATTATTTCCTATTCAGATATCAGAATATATGATTTAATTGTTCCTGATAACATTTTGACTGACATCATTTAGCTTCCCCAACAGGGCACATTCTGTCTCATAAGAACACATTTTTTAAACTGTGGTCCACACTTAATCGCCCATCAAACTGCTCTGATCATAAGATACCCATATTAAGCTAGAATCCAATATTCAGATGATGATCTACCGTGACAAGAGTAACTTGTGTGGGAGAAAAGATGAAACAGATTTGAATATCAATGTAGTACAAAAACATAATGTGCATTTAATTTATATAACATGGATTTTTTAAATTTTGTGACATGACTATCAAACACACCTCCATTTCAGATTCTTTAAGGACTCGTGTGGATTCTTCTAATACCTTTTAATGAACTTTTCCCAGATTACAGAATAACATCTTGATTATCTTCTTTTAAACTTCAATAAAATATTTAATATTAATCAATTGATTGCTTAGAGTTAATTGCACATCACTTTCTTGTTAGTTACATTTTCACATCTTTCATTTAAAAATAGACATACATTTAAATTCACTTGAGTGTTATACTGAATACACAAATGCGATATTTTTGGATGGCCCAAATCCAACGTGACCGCATACAAAAGAATACAACATGGTTGCCAATCAGCATTTAAGTAGTTGCGAACAGTTATTTAATGGTTAATTTGATAAGATATGATCTTTTAAATTTATATTCGCACCATTCTTTCATCAATGATGTGACCACCAATCAGGAGTAACTTGGACGAAGAAATAATGTTAAAATCATGGAATATTTTTCATAATATTTTTCCAGATGAAACTGAAAAATTAATGATTTTTCGTAATTTCATGGAAAGCAAAGTAGACACATTTCATTTTAATTGTAAAGCAAAAATTCAAAAGGGGAATAAGAGCTGTACGTCAATATTGAGCTAGTTCAGTAGCTGCAATCATTTCGTGGTATGAGATAAGATTCAATTTTTTCGCTTTACATTCTAGCCGTTCATTCTCCAATTTATTTATCCTCGGAAAGTCAAAGTGGACAACAATAATACCCCACATCCATATGGGAAAAATAAGTAGCAAAAATTGGACGGAAATTAAAAAAAAAAAAAAAAAACAAAGTTCAAGAGGATGGGTCTCACTTTGTGGGATTCAAAAAAAGCAACAGACAAAATAACCAGCAAATAAAAACAAGGGAATAAGATAGAGACATCATGAGGGCAGATCTAAAATGGTGTAATACAAGACAAAACGAGCTTGAAAAGTAGAGAACTTTTATCAGATCCATGCCCAAATGTTCCAAGTCAGCAAAAACAAGCAAAAGAGACAAAAACACAAAAACAGCCCTACACACCTGTTCTGCGGTAGACGTAGATGACTGCAGCAGCCCGTTCCTCTCTTCCAAGCTTTTCTTCAATAGGCAAATCTCTTCCTCCATGCTCTTGGCTTTCGTTTCATCTACCTGTCATTCTCAACACCAATTAGCACAAATATTCTTTATAAGCCTACATGAGAATAAACATTTTTAAAAAAAGGGAAATAATCATTTTCCTCTGAACAATCATTTTCTAAAAAATGATTAAACATATTTTTACTTTACATTAAAATGATTATTTTTAAGAAAATACTTTTTCTTTCAATTCAAACTCAAATAGCAAAAATGTCAAAATGGTTTTATTAAATGGTTATTATATGGTCAACTGAGTCAACCATCATATAGAAGGAGTGATACAATCTCATCAAACCAAGAACAGGGCATAGATGCATACCTGTCTGGTTAGGGTTTCTCGGGCAACAGATTTTTCTTGCGAAGCCAGCCGACTACGAACATCTTTGAGCTCGGCCGCCAGAGAAACAACGTTACGCCGAAAGCTCTGCTTCTTCTCTGTGAGATCGTTCAACAAAGGATCGAATTCTCGAGCAGATGAGGTCGATCCCTTCTCCAACAACGACATCACCAAAATGGAAACAATAACCTGCAATGGAAATTTCTCGAAAATAAGGGGGAAAAAAACATATACAAGCTTAGAGCAACCAGCCTAACACGAGCCCAGCAGCTTCCACTAACATGCGCACATGGGACACTCACAAACTAATCCTGCGCACTGGGGTGCTGCAAGTTTTCTTTTTTCCCTTTGTTTTCCAAATCAAGAGATGAAGCTTCTCGTCGTGGGTGCAGTGTACCCACTCTCAGAACCGTCCCAAGCATTTATTTCAAGTTGCTTCACAAAAGAGAATTTTTCTTCATCGAACAGCAACGACTTCTTTATACAACCAAGCAAAAGCTCTCCAATTGATTTTTTTTTTTTTTAATATATAAGGCCTCACAGACAATTTTTAAAAACAAAAATCTTTTTTTTTTCTGACGTATAGTAGAGAAGCGCCAGTCAGCTTCCATTACGATTAATAGAAGACAGTGGAAGGTTTTGAAAACTGATAATAGAAAAAAATCAGGGAGAATTACAACCACACACTTTCTTCGCTTTTATTACGACTAATAAATGAACGTCCATCGGCTGTAATGCAAAGGACGGGTTTCTCGAAAATAAATCTTTTATTAATTATATTATTAAAATTAAAGATAATATTTTACACCATCAAAGTTGTACTGAAATTTCATTATTATTCTTTATTATTTAAGGTCTAACTTATTTTTAAAGGAGGGGTGAAAAAGAATAATAATGAGATTTTTTTTTATTATAATGTGCAACCATCAAAATTACTTCTATTACTTGTATGAAAATCATTATCCTAAAATTAATTGTTATATCGATTTTAATTAAAAATGGTTTTTTTCGTAAAATTGTCTTCTTTACTCCAAACAGAGAACGCCTAAACACCAATCTAACACCACCCTCTGTGCGTGTGTGCATATGTGTGTGTGAGTGAGTGAGAGAGAGAGATCTGCTTCCTTACCGAGAAAAGGAGAAGAATCGAACGGAGCCGGACAAAAATCAGGAAAATGATGAGCTCTTTTCTTCCAGAGAAGGAACTTCCGTGAAATCACGCCGGTGACCAAGGATCGTTGCAGATTTTTTCCTTGGTTATCCTTAAGTAACCCTGAAAGTAGCTTACTTTCCACTTATGTACAACCACTGCCGTAAATAAGCACCGATTGTCATTCGTATGAGCTGTCAACGGCAATCAAAAGCCCAAAACCTACTTATTCACAACCAAGCAGTAAAATATCCCTCGTTTTAAGTCCAAAATTGCATCGTTAACCTTGTACATGCCAGAGAATCTGCAACAGCTGCGACTTCACCGATGGTTCTCTTTCAGTAAAGCAGATCCACCGAAAGAAGGCCGAAAATGAGAAAATCACTTGAGTTAAGCGGTTTTCAGCTTGTCTGTTCGACGGATTTTCAAGTCCTTTTCAACTAATCATGGTATAAGCCTTTAACAGTCTAAATCCATCACGCTCAACTGCTCAAGAAGCCGATTTTCCATCTCGTTTCCTCAATTAGTTCCGTTTCTCTGGTATTTTCCTAGCGATCGAAGAAATGAGGCGGAATCTCTACTCATTTCCATGGAAAGCGCCGTTTCGATCGCGTCCGGAAGACCTGAGCTGCGGAAAAGGGAGATCCAAACTTTGAATCTTATCTTCAAAGTAAGAATCAAGGAGGAAGTGTTACGGAAGCTAGGGTTTATGGCGTTTCGGAGTCTCGCGTGCAGAAGCCTTCTGCCTCAGAAGCGGACAAGCGTTTTTGCGTTACAGAGACGTGTTACTGTGGAAGAGATGGTGAGCTGGAGATGCGAAGATCAGCTTCGGGTCTGAGACTATATATCTTTGATGCGGTTCGGATTACTCCGAACCTCAGGCTCGTAAATAGCCACCCTTTCGTTTTGACTCGAGCGCGGCAAATCCAAATTTCGATTTAAACCATGCCAACCGTACACGTGGCCCAGAGATCTTCTGTAGCATGTGTCACACCGTTTCAGTACTTTATGAAGCTGAATGCACTTATACGACGAAAATAAAACAGTTAAAAGACTTAAACTTAATATCGATCACACTATAAATGAATGATACTTTTTATTTTAAAAGAAAGCTTTGTTGAATAAACTTTTCATTTAAATTTTGGATGAAATTACGATTTTTTCTTTATATTTTTAGATAATAATTTTTTTACACTGTTCAAATGGCATTCAAAATACATAAGTCAGACTTTTAGGGTAGGGTACATTAGTATATGGGGGCTCGAACATGCAACTTTCGCTTCCTAAGATCAGAGGCAATCAGTTAAGCTACATCCATGTTGATCAATTATTAAACTTATCTAATATTTTATATAAAATTTTATCTAATATATGTGAATATGCAAGATTTTATTTTATTATCTGAATTTAAGATGGCTAAATAAAATTATTTCTAAGAATATTAACTAATTAAAAAAATTAAAAAAAATCATTTTGTGCTTTAAGTTCTTTTTATAAATTTTAATGATCTATATTTCAAAATATTTTTTGAAAAAAAAAAAAGTCCACTTCAATTATGGATCTACATATCTTCTTTGTCTCTAATAACAGGTGGAGAGTTTGCTACACAATATGCAAAGCAGTTCATAAAAAATGTATGGCATCACTCATATACACCTGACTTCTTTTCCTATACACACTTGATTCTGGATTTTCATAGTAAATTACTATTATACCTCTACGTTTTAAATTTACACTTCGACATTCATTCAAATGAGTAAAAATGCAGAGCTATAATGATAGAGACAAAAAAGTCGGATGTCTATAAGTACTGTCAAATGTATATCATTATTTTCTTCTTACTATTGTTTATACTTTATAGTGATCTTTGTGAGCCGTTTCAAAAGTCTTACTTTTTATATTCGTAACAATTTTTCACTTATTTTAGAGTCTATCATTCTTAGAGTCTCAAACTTTTAAAATAGTTAAAAAAAAAAAAAAATTAAACCCAACAAACATCAAAATAAATAATTGTAAAAAATCTTTCATATTAATTTTCAATTTTAAATTTATGTATTAAATCAATTATGTTCTCTATTAAATTTATTTTAAGAGTCTCTATAACCTAACTTTAGTGTACCTTACGGATAATAGACTCATCTATGAGGATTTTACACTCGATATCATGTGATTTTCAATATATAAATTTAAAAAAAAAAATATATATATATATATATATATATTTTAAGAGCGTGTAACATGCCCATAATGATTTTTGTGAGTAGCAAAATGCGTGTAGCATTTGCATGAATCTCTGATGCCCAACATGTGAAAAGGGATTTATTTGTTGCTGCCACTCAAAGACTCAAACGACCCCACTCCTAATAAAGAAAATATATTCTAGATTAATATTTATGGAACCATTTGCATCTCAGTTTGGGTTCACACTGTTTAAATTCAAACTGCAGTTCGTTGAAGATCTTATAGCATAAATTTATATTTAATGGTAGTCATCGGATGCCTTTATTGGGTACAAGTTATAAACTCACGGCAGAGATAAGATTTTATAACATTGAGTGAATATGTAGAATTTAAAAATAAAGATTCATCAATTATTATTCTTAGATTTATTTTTTAAATAATTCTGGTGATCTCATTGAGTGGTCAGGACATTATACATTTGTAATTGATGTGAACCACTTATTTTAATATTTCACTTATTCAATGGACAGGACCATTCAATTGAACTGGCTGTTAAGAAACAAGAATGCTAAGCCTGAGATAGAACAAGCTTATGAGATGGATTAATAAGTGGACTTTCTATATACAATAATCAATTTAGACAATCCACCTCACTGTAGTACTATTTTAACCCAAAATAATAAATTCTAATTTATAAAATGTCATGGCCAAACTAGAAATGCTTCGATGAGATTTAGTATTAAAATTGCATTGTGTTGATTATCGGTTTTATACTTGTATTGGTTGGTACAGTTAATCTACCCTTCCAATTCATACCGACTTGATACTGTAACAACTGAATTTATATACGACCGCTACACGATACAATTCAACACTGATAATTCTGAAGGGTGAGAAGAACAAGATGGGCATTAATGAGTGATTTAGAAATTTATGGTGATAAGTAAATTTCAGTATTTAAAGGAAGGGGAAATTTTAGATTAAAAATCGGTTCAGACTAGAATTTATTTCAAAATATTCTTTTTAATGCAAAGAAAATCATTTTTATAAGATAATGGCATAATGCAAAGAAATTCTGATACTGTAAGATTTTGCATGATCTTGAAACACTCTGATTTTGGATATTTTTCTACATGTCAACCTTTTACAAAGTCAAAAGTTTGGAATGATATTTTGGATTTTTATTTTATTCCATTTTTAAAACATCAAGGTCCTACATTTCTTCAAGGGGTATGTTTTTTCCACATGATTTTCCTAAGAAAACTAGAAAAGGTAGGAAAATCGTGTTTTCCTCCGAAACAATGGGTTCTTAGGCTTGAACCCGACCTAATCCAACTAATAAAATTCTTAATTTAGTTTTTTACTTGTTAATTTTAGCTTGAGTACCGGCTTAATTTAATTCATAGTCTATTATCTCACTTTTCTATAGCTGAATGGCCCCGTATGAAAGAAAGTTACATTATTTCTTATTTTCTATTAAATAACTTTTTCCACTCGATTTTTATAGAAATTCGGATTGGATCCCGTTAAGTTGAATAAATACCATATGGACTAGGACCTAAACTCGGGTCGGGCCCAATGAATCCAACCCATATAAAAAATTATTGAATCCGACCCGACCAACCCGAGTTACTCAACCCGACCGACCTAAATTTCTGACCTGACTCAACCCAAGTGTTGTTTTATAACTTGGTGCACTCGGGTCAGATTGGGTCGGGTCGGATTACTTTTAAATTTCTCAACCCGACCCAACTTGAATTTCATACGGGTTTATTTTTTTCCCCTAACCAGACTCGAGATATACAAAAACATAACCCAAACCCATTGATTTCTTGAATCGAGTCATGCTGGGCTGGTTAAAACCCAACTCAAATTTCATCCCTGATATAGACTGAGTTGGATCTAGTCAATTTAATAATTAAAAAATCTAGTTGAGTTGAATCAGGTAAAACAAAAAAACTTTTATTACTTACAGTCAACTTGATCCGAACTAAAATCCAATGAACCAGTCACCTCCATGTTGGGCCATACTTTTTTAAGTGCTTATCAAGATCCACTTAAATTAGTTTTATGATAAAATATAATGATATGACTCAACCTAATTCAAAATAAATCTGAGTTTGTTTGGGTAGAGATCTGGGACCCAAACCTGACCCCATATGAATAAAAAATTAACATTTACCTAATTTTTACGAAATTGTCTTTTCAAAAAATTTAGAACATTTGACAGATGGATGTGAGATGTGACTCATGTTGTTTGGATAATTGCCAACCATGCCAGTGCACTCACGACAAGTCAAGTGCAAATCATGGTTTGTTAGTGTTTAGTCAAATTAATCCAATTAGATATGATAAAAGATATATTATTTAATTTAAAGGCAAAAATCCAAAATTGGAAAAATTATGATTAAGGTCACTAATTTAAAATGCTGGATCGGAGGTAGTTTTAGCATTAATCGTGTGAAGAGGTCGATGCACTTACCTCTAAATTATATTATTTTGTTTATATATTTGAGTTTGAATATCGGCATATATATTTGCTGATATTCCGATGTCTCGGCCGCATCATATCGGCGGATATCACAATATCGGCCAATATCTCAGTGGTTTTTGTTAAAAAAAAAAATTAGGAAAGAGAATTTTATTGGCCAATATTTCGGCCAATAACGAAATTCAATTATAATTTTTTTTAAGTAAGAATTAAGATAAAAATCAAATTACTTGTTATATAAATAAAATTGTAGAAAGATATAATTTTAAAAAGAAATTTAATATTTCTTAATTTCCAGGGTTTTAAAATCTCTGCATTTCGAAACCTTAGTATCAATTAATTTTATGCTCTTTGGCCCATCATTAAATTAATTTTACAAATTCTTGCACAGATTTTATATTTTTAGATGCTAACATAGAAATTTAAATCAAATCCTTCAACTTGCCAAATTAATTCATAATTTTTCTTTTTTAATAATTTTACACAAGTTTCTTCTATTCTTAAATAATAATTATGATAAGATTTGACCCATTCATACAAACTTACCAATTTCAATCTTAAATTTTATTTTCCTTCTTTTAAATTTTTTATACAAAATTCTCTCTCTCTTTTTTAATACTATTACGATGAGGACATATCAATTATTTCAAATCTCACATTTCTTATCACAGGTAATAATACTTTAAGAGAAAACTTTTATGGTCGAAATTATTATTTTTTTTTTTTGTCTATCAACTATATTGATTGTTATTACTCATTAAGACTTATTCAACATTTAAAAATATTAGTAGATATTTGATACTTAGATACATACAAAGAAAGAAGGTTTGGTACATGTTAGGCTCAAAAACCTAAGATGCTGCCACAGCACACGTGAGAGGGTTGGTATCACTTTTAATTAAAAAATAAGAATAAGTAGATTATTACAGTGGCTATCAAATTATCAATATGCGCTATATCTTAATATTTAATTTTTAGGCCAGTAATCCTTCCATAAGGTAATTAGATATGGTTCCACTGTATTGCTGATTTACTTTTCACAAGTGATCTGCTAAATGAATCGGACTTAGACTTCTTTTTTTTTATATAGAACAGTAAATCGGCTCACTCATGAGCATTAAATCGACTTACTTACTAAATCACTGGCAAAAGGTAAAATTGACAATATACTAAAATCTTTATCTAGTTACAGAAAACTCTAATGGGAGGATTGCTACCCAATTTTTAAATATAAATGATTCATTGAATAAATTAATTTATTCATTAGAATTGATACAATTGGTGAAAATACATCAAATAGTTATAGAAAACAATTAAAAGGAGAGCAATTTAAATTTATTACAAAGTAAGTCACACATAAAACTCTACCCTTTTGTAATGTGAAAAATTCCTCAACACTTGTTAGTTTGGACCATTAACCAAAATTTTAAACTCCAACAATGTTCTAATGTTCGCTTATTTGATGCAACTGACGATAGAGAGCTTTAAGACCTTATCTTTGATTATTAAGACCGGACCATGTTAAAGTAAAAATAAGAAATATATATTAATATAATTTATAATGGATTTATTAGACAAACTCATAACGCAAAGCATTTGAAATTAAAAAATAAAATTTAAAAATGATTATTAGACATTCAATCTAAAAACACATTTAACTTAATAACGATTCACCTTCATTTTTTATAAATCTAAATTTAATAACTAAAATAACTCTTAACCTGAATTCTAATTTTCTTAGGTTTATATTTTAAATTTAATAAGATGGAGTTCAGTTACCTTAAATATTATATCAGTAGTATAAATTATAATATTTTGAGCATCTCCTATTTGGACTTTGACTATGGTATTATTAAAATAGAGGGAGGAATCTTTGAATTCCCATGTGAATAAGATTTGAAATTCAAATTCGTTTTCGGAGCATTTTCTCTTTTGTCTATTGTTTTTTTTTTTTTAAATAATGTCAACTTCTTTTTAAGCAATTAAATAATTAATATATTTTATTATAATTTGTTGTTAAATAACTGGAGTGCATGATGGACTTGCATGATAGTTTAAGTTTGAAAAAAAAATCAGTTTACTCGGTCCGAATTAACTCAATAAGATTTTATATTTTAATTTTTTAAATCTATTAAAACTCAACTGAGTTGAGTAATTCAATAAGTTCTATTTCAAAGGTTGATGTAGAGCCACGAGCATGAGAAATAAGTTATTTCAAATAACTATAAATTTGACTCCACTGGATCCGAGTCGACCCTATACAACCATTTGACATGAGGCACATGCACGAATGCCGGATAGAGTCTGATCCTGAGTCAGGACAAGAGGTCGGTCGAGTGGTCGACACCTGAAAACGAGAGAGGGAGAGAGAGACAAAACGGCAAATTATTTATATTATAATTTTATGGAAAGGAAAGTAGCGAAAATGTTGCTTCTCTTCACACAGAACCCAATCCACTCGTAGGCTAGTAGGCTACTACTTTCCTCGCCTCCTTCTTAACAATGCTACATTAACAGAATTAGAAATTACTTTATCGAAGAAATAGTGAAATTCTTTTCTACTCAGTATATTAATTAGCTGCTAGACTATGTCACATTAAAGAATTAATTTTATAATATCTAAAAATTAAAACTTAGGAAAATACATTTTTATCACTTATGATGCAGGATCGATGCTATCAATCCAATAAAAATAGGAGACCCTTAGTCTTCACAGAGATTGCGGGAGAGAAGAAAGGTACGCAGTAAGGGTGAAACTTGGGTCGGGATTTGATCCGATTCAAAAAATTATGCGGGTCAAATAATGCGTATTAGGTCAGATTGAGAAGACAAAAATCCATATAGAATTTGGATCGGATCGGGTTAAAGAATTTTCAAGTTAGCCTAGTCAACTTGACTAAAATTAGGCTAAAAAGTGTTTAAAATGAAGGTTGGGTTAGAATTCGAGTTGAGTCGAGTCAGGTTGAAAATATTGGGTCAATAGCTCGAGTCGGATCAGATTCTATAAAT
Source organism: Chimonanthus praecox (assembly GCA_022113865.1). NCBI lineage: Eukaryota > Viridiplantae > Streptophyta > Magnoliopsida > Laurales > Calycanthaceae > Chimonanthus > Chimonanthus praecox. The sequence goes on along the minus strand of CM039089.1, from coordinate 6,361,333 downwards.
GGCTTTGGTCGAATTGGATTTTAAGAAACTCAATCCAACTTGACATGATTTTAACCCTAATCTGTAGCTATGAAAAGAGGAGAAGAAAAAGAAGAAGAGATAAAAATAAATTCTATATTTGAGGAAGAGATAAAAATAAGTTCTATATTTTCATTCATGGATCCATCGTGAGTTGTGTTCCCCACATTACATCCTCCTTTATATAGATATAGAAACTTTAAAAAAAAAAAAGCTAACAATACTAGAAAACTACTTAGAAAAGGAAATCCAGTGAATTTAGGAAACTAACTAAAACAATTAAAGAAATTTAAAATTTTAAACAACTTGCAAAAAAATAAATAATAATTATTATCGAAGTGGGGTCCATGGATGAAGATGAGTGTCCTACATCAACTTAGATTTAAATCTCTCAAATTTAACAGTAAAATATATAATAATTTTAATATATTTAGATTGAATAGTTAATAATTATTTATTATTTCAATTTAAAACATAAATTGCTGTATAATTACTTTTAATATGGTGAGAGTTGACATCTCATTACATACAAGATGTCAAAAATCTAACTTTTATTTAAATTTCCTAGCATTTCATGTCCCTCTGGCTTTCATGTATACGAGACAAATAGTATATGTTACAAATATCAGTAAATTTTCAATAAATTTACGTTAAAAATATGATAAATAAAATATCACAATAATATTTTGATAAATTTTGATATTATTAATATTTAAAATTAATTTATTTTTATTGTTTTAAATATAATATTTTTCATAAGATTTTCCTATTAATATCCTCATAAAAACTTAAAGATTTAAAAATATCTCAATATTACTAATCACCATTAATACATGATGAACAGTATTTGTGATATTAGAGACGACGATATAAACTCTAGCAAAAAGTCAAAACCACATCATTTTATATGAAGCAACACAAAGGGACACGACCCGTTTTATATACGAGGGGACGACAATTTTATTCGAATTCCGAGGACACGATGCGTTGATAAGGCCATGATTGGCGTGGAAGGAATCTCTGCATACTCAAAGAACTGAGCCACGCCTCTTGCGCTTAATTTCAATATTTTTTTTAATAGTTTAATTACAATTATAATGTTTATTTATTTTCTTAATTGAATAAACGGGAAGTCCATATGAATTATTATTATTATTTAATTTAGATCAAATATTTATGTTTAATACAATATTTTTGTCAAATTATCATATAAATAATTACTTTATTTAATTTTATATGATTTTCAAGTCTTACTATAGTTTAAAATATTATAAAATAAGTTAAGTTACAAAAATCTTGTAACTCAAATCTCCATCTTTCAATTTGCATATGAATTCTTTCTCAATAAACAAGATTAATGAATTTACTTATATAATATGTGACGTGCTGGTTGCAAGTTTAGATCTAAAATTAATTGAAAAAATAAGATAATAATTTTTAATATAATATACTATAAAATCATCATTAAAGTATTTGTCAAATGCTAATCAAAATGGTATTTCCACGTTCGGGCCCAAATATAGATTCACGTGAAATATGCAGTACATTTGGATTATATGATTATTTTTGAGGAATTTTCTATGTAGAGGATTTTAAATTCAAATATCATTTATAAAGAGAAGAAACTGAATAAAAATAAATAAATAAATAAATAAATATATATAAGCCATGATAAATAATGAAGTTGATTTTAAAATTTATATTGGGATCAAATGAAAAAGTAAAAGGTCAATGGCTGATCCTGGATAAATGATGATAGCGACGTTTAAGTGAACCCTCATTTTATTGCTAATTTTATGGTCTTAAAATAAAATATAAGCTTATTAAATGACGAGGGAGATTTTTAGATATTTTATACATTTCTTTTCTTCAAATCCTATTAAATAATAAATAAATAAATAAATAATAAGGAAAAAGCCGACCAAAGACCTACACGATCCTTCCTTGCCTCCCAATTTATTCACTCCTTTCTGTGCCATTTTATGCATAAGCAACTCAAAACATGGAAATAATTCAACAGGGAAGTTAGTTTAATAATAATACTTACTTTATTATTGATTTTATTAAATAATTAGAGATAAACAAGCTCATGTTCACTCACGCACAAATAAATATATATTTACATATATTATTCATTAATTTCTTGACACATACAATAAACTAATAGAGTTATAATAGTTTAATTTGAGTGTAGTTGTTATACTTAGCACATCATCGATCCTATGGATTTATATATTGAGATGAGATAGTTTGAATTGACATAAATAAAAATAAAGTAAGAATAAGACCCATGTGACCCTGGACTAGAGCTCTTTTTATAAGTAAATTAAATGCACCCCGTCCACCTGCACCTAGCCCAGCCAAGTTTTGTGCATTGATATCAGTCCTCATTGTATATGCCACCATCACTCATCAATTCAATTCTCAGTCTATGGACGTTGGTGTAGTTCGCGTCTTATTTTGAAAAATGAGACATGATAGATTTAAATTTTCATGAACTAATCTCGTATACCTTTAAAATAAAGTAAATAGGTGGGGCATCTTATAATATTGAAGAAGGAAAATATTAGAATATAAAGATCATAACCACTATTTAACACTTAAAAATTTAAAAATGTCCCCATCAACGTCACCAATTATTATTGATATTCCTACAATCTTGTGAGTCTCACAGATCTGTACACTTCTATAATGCTCAACATCTGCAGGTCAACGACAAGCACCTTTTAAATAGGACAGAGATCTTGTCAGAGGTATTTTGTACAACTCAATACGAATTTTACTTTATTGTCCATTTTATCTTTCGAATTGGCTCACCGAGCCCTTTGGTGTAAGTGATTCGAAGGTTTTCGCGAGCCGATTTGAAGGGTAAAATGGACAATATAGTAAAACCTGTGTTGAGTTACACAAAATACCGGTAGGAGGATCGCTGTATAAAATTATGAAATAGACCATTAAAAGTCTTTAAAACTAACATCCATTTTTTATGACATTAAAATTGATGATATATACATCCTCCGTCCCAAAATACTTGTCTCATTTCAAAAAAATTTATTTTTTAAAGATTATTTTATAAAATATTATTTTTCAGATATTGATATTTTATTATTTAAATAAGTAAAAGTTTATAAAAGACTGTTGTCTTCTTGTCATATTAGAATGCACTTTGAAACTGAAATAAATGAATCAAATGAGTAATTTGGGACAATTCCAAAATGCTTATAGAACAAGTATTTTGGGACGGAGAGAATATATTTTTCTAAATATAAAAACTTAGTTTCATTTAAATTTTTAGATACTCTGGAGTAGAGGACTGAAATTAAAAGTATTTAAAGGGCACGTTTATTGTATTCTTGAAGTTTAGTTTGACTCCAACAAATATAGGGTAGGGATACCCATCTAATTAAAAAAAATCTATTTTATTTTTATTATGAAAAATTTGAATGAAAGCATATGTTTAGAAAATTCAATACAGTTGTCGTTGCTCTTTACCTAATTTAAATAGTGTTTGATTGATTTATAAATTTTGAGCATTTTCAAAAATTTCTTAAATCAAAGCATTTCCCTTTCATGCTTAGATGCTCTGTAAAAATAATTGAGATTTTTTTTTAAAAACAAGATGTTCAAGTCTCTCATCTATATTTGAACAGAGATATTTTAACTATATTAGTCTTTGAGGCATGTGCAAACTTCCTAATTCCACACATATCGGATAAGCAACTACGTGGAGTGGTCCAGAAAGGTGTTGAACGTGAATCGAACGCAAGACTTTATTTCATTAGGAAAACTTCTTAATTGTCAGACCAACTCCTGCTCTAGCTCTATAAAAATAATTGAGATTTGGACCCCCGCTGGATGGTAAATTGGTGGCTATCATTCTCCTTCAATTCAAGAACAGTATTTACGGTCAGATGAATCACTACCAGGCCCAACATTCAATTTCAAAGACATTGAGCCATTGGATGAGATGTTTCGCCTGCATTGATCTGAGTTTGTAATATTGGTTGAAACTAACAAATTGGGCCTATAATGGGCCGAAAAATATTGGCTGATATTTTGATTATATGGACCCATTTTTAGGTCAATTTCTATTGTAAAAAACTTAACACTGTAATCTAAAAACATCAATTGAGATATAAAAAAAAATTGGTCAAAATTATGGATATATTTTTTCTGGACCTATTTTTGAAAACCCAATATTTCACCATAATTGTATATCACTCCTCTTTATTCAACTGGTTGCCTCCCGCCTCAGAAAGCGGGCGATTGCAGGTTCAAACCCTCATGGCTTAACTTGGTATGCCCTAGGGGTAGTGGGCTCACCCGTGGGGGTTTTATGCTGGGTATCCCGCGGTTTCTCACACGCAAATTCAAAAAAAAATCTAATAATATCACCCAAAATTTTGAATTTAAATTATATTTTGAACCCAGGCTTTAGATAATTAAGTTTATCATTTCAATTACTCTAATTAGTCCCACCTCAAAGTGTCTGAGACACTGGGCAGTGGGCATCAAAACGTTCATTAAAATACATACGGACCACTAATATGGTCCACATAAGTGGCCTAAATTAAAATGGTCGCACCAAAGGAGTAACTAGATGGTCTAATAAAATTAATATGTGCTTACTGAATGGTCTAATACTAAATCCAAATGGGTTGCTAAAACATCTACTAAACGCTCTCAGTTAAGGATTTCACTCAAATTTATATGGGCCCATCAAATTGTGCATGTTAATCCAAATAGTCTACTAAATATTTTTCACAAATCCGGATATATTCCAAAGAAAAGTTCAAAATAAAATAAAATAAACTAAAATATCCATTTTAATTCAAATAGATGCACAAAAATGTTGAAACGGACCCTCAAATTATTCTTAGTATCTTTATTTGAACAGATTACTAAATAATTCATCTAAATGGACCCAAAAAGTGGCCCACTAAAACTGAATTACTGAAACGACTTAAGCTACTGAAAACATCTCAAGTAAAGATTCTACTAAATACAAATTGACCCATCAAATCTCTACACAAATCTATTTGGGCCTCTTAAGCAATTCACAGAAATCCAAAATGAAACTAATAATTGGTCCGCCCGAATTCAAAGTGACCCACTTTATTCATTAGATGTTCCTGCTAAGCCCACAACAGACCCTTTAAATGGTCCAATCAAATTTCAATGGACTGATTTGATTACGTCTCAAATCATAATCATCATCATCATTATGGGTTTACTATATGATCAACTGGTAATTTCCCGTTTCAGGAAGTGGGAGGTGTGAGGTTCAAGCCCTCATGACCTCATCTCGTATGTTCTAAGGGCAGTGGGTTTCACCTGTGGAAATTTTACGTTGAATTTCTACAGTTTTCCATATGTAAATTCAAAAAAAAATTAGAAGAATTGCTAAATTGTTCGACCAAATCTATATACATTCACCAAATGTTTGGTTTAAATTCAAATGGATCATTAAAGCATTTATGGCCTCACTGAAAGATTTCTTCCAAGGGTAATGGCGGAAACATCTGAGTTTTTTCACAAGACAACAATATATCTTTCAGTTCTTAAATGATAACTCATGTAAAAGAGTAAAGCTAGTGAGATACTCTAATGAAAGATGCTATTAAATAGATTATGAGTACCATATACTCTAGTTCATTCCATAGGTGATTGCATGATTGTGAAGTATGTAAATTTTTACTATCAATTGGTAATTCAGAAGATATAATTTTGATTTTTCAATTTTAATGAGTATAAATTATTGATTTTTAAAAGTTTTAAATCAAAAGATTGATTAATCAATCCAAATAAATCACTACATATTCTACATAAGTTTAAAATAGATCTAACAAAGGGAAGATTTTTTTAAGGATCTTGGTGAGTCGAGTGAAGCAGTTTCGAGAAGAATTTTTTCCATATGTGTCTCTTGAGCTTCTCCTCTTGTGGATTTCAGGAATATCTCTGCAAATGACATCCTCTTTGCTTGTCCGTGAGTATTTCGAGGTTGTGTTTGTCCTTTCCCGTGTTGATGTTTTCCCTTCATTTGTATTTACATTTCTGGTGCCATTCTCTTTTTTAATCTATTAAGTATTTCAAAAAAAAAAAAAAACTCTCCATAAATCTAAGAAGAGAAACAATTGTTCAACCTAGAACAAGAGAGACATGTATATTTATTTTAGCTAGCATGAAAGGAGACTTTTTTGTGACTGAAATTTATAAGAGCGACTTTTAAAATGAACAACAAAGGTCAGGTTTCTCAAAAAAAAAAAAAAAAAAGTTTAACTTAAATATGAGATTTAATCACTGATGGTCAAGCTATTTATTTCATACATTCAGATTAAACATTTATAATTTAATTTAATAAGTTATTTCTATGAGTTGACTGAATATTTGACACAACTCGAATTTCCAATGAACACTTAACACAAATAAAGCCTAATTGAAGCCCTAGATTTTAAAACTTACTCAGTATAGCGTTGAGAGTGATGAAAGCAAGGTTTAAAACTTAGAGCAGGTTGGGCCAGATTTTACTAAACCATTAGCCCAGCCCGACCCTTTCTGAATTTACAAGCCGTGAATCATGACCCACCCTGGCCCCAGTCTGGCCCAACAACCCAACCCACCCTGACTTGACTTTACAACTTGAATTTCCAATGAGCACTTTAACATAAATAAAGCCTAATTGTTTATTGTTGAAGAGTGTTGAAACTTGAAAGTCAGGCTGGGCCAACCCGACCCCCACCCAGACTTAACAACCCAAGAATCATGACCCACCTCGCCCTAGTCCTGCCCAACAACTTAATCCAACTTGACTCTAGCCCATGAACTGCCCCACCTGCTAGGAATAAAAATAATAAGATGAAAATGAAGATTGTAAAAATTTGATAATTCATAAAGAATGCTTAAATGTAGTAGGAAAGGGGAAGCATATAAAAAATATAGAATATGAATCTTTGCATGGGCAAATCTTCAAGATATCAGTGTTAAAACAAATACAAGAATCAGAGAGATTAGATTAATAATATATTTTGCTTTTGTTATGACTGAAGTGTATATATAATAAAGTAAGACCAGAAAGGAATTTGAAAGTTGTAAGCAAACATAAGCAAACATGTGGAAAGGATAGTCTCCTTTGGGAAGAAAGCATGTAATCTCTGCTCAAGTCACATGTCATTGTAACTTTTCCACTATGACGGCCCAAGTCTTTTTCAAGGATTTGATGCAAAGCTTCATTTCAACCTGCTTTTCTTAGTTTTGATACCTTGCTTGTTATATATATATATATATATATTTTTTTTTTGAATTTACATTTAAAAAATCATAGGAAATTCATCAAAAAAATCTCCACGAGTGATACCCACTACCCTTAGGGTACACGAAGTTAGTCTTTGGAGACTCGAACTTGGCATTTATTTTAATAGAAAATTTTAAAGTAAAACAATGTAATATGTCAATGATTTCAATTATTCTAGCAGATTTATATTTAAATATCGCTTTTCCTTAATTAAAAAACCTCTTATGTACATCCAAAAGTACATACTTTTTGAATTTCTAAAGAAAGTATTTGGTTCACTCTTATCCAATAATATTTTGAAAAAGCTAAAAAATATTTAAATACTCATAGTTGAGACTTGGTAAATTCATACAAATGTTGCTCAATGTAGTTGGTAGTTGTTTCTATATATAATTCCTCCTTGTAAATACCTACACATCCAGAGTTGAGAAAAAAAAAAAAAAAAAAATATATATATATATATATATATATATAGTCATTTAGACATCCAACTTTTCTTTTAAGAGACGTCTGATTTCAAAACTTGATACAAAATTACCATTTTGCCCTTCAATTTTGTGTAGAGGAACAAATTTTTTTAATTGAGGGGCAAAATGATAATTTTCACTCAAAATTTTGATATAGAGTGTCTCATAAAAGAAAAGTCAGGTATATATATATAGTTGAGTGTTTTATTTAGAAAAATGATGTAAATGCAATTCGGTAAAATTTCATTGTTGTTTGCTCTTACTAATTTCTAATTTTGTTTTTTTTTAATTTAAATATTATAAGAAGTTAGAACTTATTTCTTTTCTCCATTTTTGACATTTTCAAAGGAGTTCAAACTGGGGATGCAAAATGGATGGGATATCTAAATTTATTAGATTTAATTTCTTTATAAGTTTAATATCTTTAATGGGTCTGTTCCTATTGTACCCACTAATTACCATGTTTGATTTTATTCTTTTTCTCGACAATTTTAGAAGTAGACTTCTTCTCTTTATAGTTGTTATGTCTCAACTTTGCATATTAGATATTTTGCACGGAATAATTTAATTAGCAGTCACTTTGATTTAGGAATCAGACGTCCAAATTCAAGTCTTATATTTATTCAGAAAGAGATGAGGGTCTTAAATTTATTCATCATTAAAAACTTTGCATACTAATTTTGTGTTTTAGCTCTTACTAACTTCTCTTAGTTCAATATAAAGTAAAAAAATAGATTAAATTTGAATTAAAAAATTCCTACCTTGAAAAGAATAATTCAAGTCTTACCGCCCATTTTCTTGACATTTCATCAAATGAATTATAATTATGGTTAGAGATGATTTTGTACTAATTAAATTTAAATTATTTAATCAGCTCAGTGAAATGCAACAATGATACGACATATTCATTTAACCTGTCCTAACAAAAGTATCGAATCGAAAAAGAATGGAAGTGTATATATTATTTACGTGTAGCTCAATAGGTTGCCTCTCGTATAAGAAAGTGAGAGATTATGAGTTCGAGCCCTCATGGCCTAACCTTAGTTGTATACTAAGGGTAGTGGGCTTATCCATGAAAGTTTTACGCCGAGTATCCCGTGATTTTCCATTTGTAAAATTAAAAAAAAAAAATTACTTAGTAAACAATTTGAAAAATCAAAATACAGATACATTATAGTAAAACCTACTATATACATAAATTAAGACAAAATAGTTACGACATAATCCATTCAAGATTTTAATCACCATATACATAATTGTAAATAAATAAATCAAGGGTTGCTTTTGAAAATTGAAACTAAAAGCCCAATGAACAATAAAGATATGTTATGGCGCAAAAGTTTCTGCAAAAGTGAAAAATTTAAACTCAAGACAAACTAATGACATTATTTAAATTGTGAATCAAATTTAAGCATTTAATTAAAAAATTATATTTAAATTAAAAAAAAATATGAACATAAGTCAACAGATATTTACAGTTGCTGGTATTAATTAAGGGTACTTTACTTGTATAAGATGATGAAACGAAAGGACGATATGTATCTACTTGAAACGATAGCACTCTCACATTATTGAAACCTATAAAATTTATATTATATATATATATATATATATATAGTGTCGGTCCTAAGATTTTTGGGCCCTAGGCAAACTCTTAAAATGTGCCTTTTATACACTCACAAAAAATAAAATTATACATTTTTTTTTTATGAAGTGTGAAACATCCAAATAAAATATTATAATCAAATTTATAACAAAATATTATTTAAAATTTTTTCTTCTCAGATTTTGAGATGCAAAATTATTATATTTAAGTTTTTTAACATATCTTTTTCAATAGATAAGATAGTTAATCCATTCAATATTTCTTATGGCAAATTTAATTTTCACTTGTTTCATACATGTTGATTTTTTATTTTTTATTGCTATTTTATTGTATTTAAAAATAGTCGTTGACATGCTAAAGTATATAATGTATTTAAAACAATTTATAAAGTAAATTTATATGAAAAAATTATCACTCAGTTATAAATTATAAAGCACAAAATAATCATTCAAATTTAAACTCATTTTCTTTCCGTTCAACCATATATATTACAGTCAATACTAAATTTCTACATTTAGGGACTTCTTTAGGTCACACGTTTATTAAAAAAATTGAAAAAATGATAAGAATGATGATTAGTTAAAATATGACTTTTATATAATTATTTTAATCTTATAATAGAGTCAATTAATTATCTCAATTCTTAAAAGAAAAATAAAACTACACGATAAATGCAAGTTGAAAAATTAAACCCAAGAAAAATTGAACACAAAACCTTCAAATTTGAAATTGAATGTACTACTATTGCACCACAAATCCATTTGGTGATAATATAAACATTAAAATAAATTTATAACATAAAAGAAGGTACATAAATTTAAAAATTGAACCCGATTTGGGGGCTTAGGCGGTGGCCTAGTTCGCCTAAGGGCATATATACATATATAGGCGAGCCATACATACACTTGAAAAAAATTTGCCTCTACACACCTGTTTTCGAATTTTTTGATGAAGTTACCATTCTAACCCTACATATGAATTCATTCGAATGACTTTTCAGTTCGTTCGAAAGTTATTTTTCATTCATTCGAACGAGTGTTCATCGTTCGAATGAACCAAACTGTGCATTCAAAAGAATGAACATATATATGTCAATCTTTCAAAAAATTCGACTCATTTATTTGAATGAACCAAACTGTTCATTCGAATAAATCAATGTTCATTTGAAAGAATGTTATATATGCCAATCCTTCACAAAATTCTACTCATTCATTTGAATGAATCAAATTATTCATTCGAATGAATGAACACTCATCCGAACGAACTGAAACTACACTGATCTATTTGTTCGAATGAGTACATTCATCCGAACGAACTGAAAATGAACTAACAGTTCGTTCGGATGAATAAAACACAGAGGGGTAGAATGATAATTTCACTTAATTTTTTAAAATCAAGTGTGTAGAGGCAGAAAAACTGAATGTCTATATATATATAATTCTTACTTCTAACCATTTGATTTGTACATTGACAGTAAGTTACACTATAATTATCTATTTTAATTATTTTTATATAAAAGTGTCAATTGACCTACTTTATTTTCAAATGCGTGTTTAGTCTTAACCACGTTACCTTAGAGTGGATTGTTCATGTCTAAGAGGTACGACACGCAATCTGAACACGTGGCATTCCTTTGAAATAGCCGCCAGCAAAGTTGTTCCTCCATAATTGCATCAAACTTATCACATCACATGCGAACACAGAACACCGAAGCGGCATCAGCGAACATCTTTTTTTTTTTTATTTATTTATTTATTTATTATTATCGTTGTTATATAATGCAATCTCGCCTTTTGCCATTCCAATCACACGGTACGGGATTCATAAAATAAAATAATGGATTTTTAGTACGATTTTTTAATATATTATTTATCAATTTGATAGTTATAAATAAGTTAAATTTTGTGTAGAGTTTCTCCTCAAAGGAATTGGGAGGACTTATGTCGATACTATTACTTGGAGTTCTCTTCAATTAAAAAAGAAAATCCCATATATCATAATAAACTTGAAAGGAATTGAGTCTGATATCTTAGTCTAATTAAGCTTTATTTAGTACTTCAGTATATTTTATTATTTCCATTTTAGGTATATGCCATTTAAAATAGAACATTTACCCATAAATGTTCATATCTTATTTAACAAAATTATAACATAATAAATATTAAAAAAACCTACTTTGGCACTCCATGACCTTTTTGGCATTTTACATATGGCAAATTGCATTTCATGATTGATAATAAAGTGACATGGAGTCTTAATTTTATAATCTCATATTTAAGATATAAGTCTCAAATAAGTATATATTTTACTAAAGAGTTAATTAATAACCTTTCCTTGGGTTCTGGCTTAGGGATGGTGTTGGGTCAGATTGGTCATGTAAGTTAAACCTATTTATTAAATGTTATAAATTCTTTTAAATGTGTAAACTCATTAAAGAAAACCATTCATGTGAAATTAGAAGGCTCTTTTCAAAAATTAAAAATAATAATGTGTAAAATATCCATGAGACAAGTATGAATGGATAAATCTTGTGACGAGACTAATAATGTAATAGAGATTTCTTGACAAATTGCAATTTTGCTTTAGTCCATTTTTAAATTTCAAATTAATAACAAAGTATTTATGCAAATTATAGAAGAATAAAATAATAGAAAGGAAAGAACTTAAAAAACAAAAATATATTAAAAAGTCTTAATTTTTTTTTTGTTAGTATTCTTTTTTAATTTGATTTATAAATCTTACGTGGAATAAACGTTACACTTCAACACTTGATTAGCTTCATTGAGGATATAATTTAAATTGAGTTTAAATTTTAAAGCCTCTATCTTAAAAAAAGAAAAGAAATACTGTACACATAACCTAACTCAACACAATATAAACATTAATTATGTATTAAATATTCTACAAGTATCCTTCTTAAATTCTATTTAATTGAAATAGGATTCAATCAAATTGCAAATTAAGTTTAAATTGTCAAGTAGATTCTTCTCTTCTATTTTTTAATATCACGACATCACAATTATTTAGAAGATAGAAAAGGCATTATTAAAAGATTATTATTTTTAAATAAAAGACCCGTACAAATCTTTATCGACTGATGTGCATTGATGTTTTGATATTAACAGATGGTCGTGGATTTCCCAATACGTGTATATTGTAAACAAATAGATCCTTTTTGAAGCCCAAATATGATATCAGATAATAGAAGATGAAGATTCTTACTGATAAAAACAAATGGCTGAGACCCTGAAATGGGGAAGAAAGGGTGGATTTGATCATCCAGTTTTAGATAAATTCTAATTTTTAAAGCGTATCGAAGTGGGCCCCAGCCCCACTCAAGAAAAGTAGCAAACCCTAGAGAATCACTGATCAAATGAAAAGAGGGCCTACATCAAGATGGGCTTACACCAATGAAAAAATGAGGAAGAAGAAATCCTATTAATTCCTCAATTTCTCACTCCACAGATTAAATTAACCACCATGTCCTGGAGTTTCGCCAAACAGGACATGCAATCTCTGTTCTTTCAGAATCGTTGAATTGCCTCTAATGTGATATCTCCTGAAAGCTTCTGATTATTTCCATGGCGGTTAAGAAGGCTGCAGAGTCATTCTCCAAGGCGTTGATTGAAGAGGTGCAGAAATGGGGAGCCATGAAACAGACGGGTGTGAGCTTGAGATACATGATGGAGTTTGGCTCCATGCCTACTGAGAAGAATCTGTTGTTGTCTGCCCAGTTCCTGCACAAAGAGCTGCCTATTCGGATTGCAAGGAGAGCCATTGAGCTGGAGAGCTTGCCCTTTGGCCTGTCTCAGAAACCTGCCGTGTTGAAGGTGCTTGATCGGTTCCATCCTGTTCTGGGTTTGATTTTGGAACTAAGTTTTTTTTTTTTTTTGGCAGTTTCTTGAAGTGGGCTTTATACTTACATGGCGTTTCGTGTTGGTTTTGTGCCTATTCTTGAATTGGATTTTGATTTTGAGCACCGTTTCTGTTGTTTACTAGTTTCTTTGGGTTGTCTTGCAGATGGGTTTTGATTTATTTTTTTCTTTTGAGCAATTTTGTGTTGTAACTTTCGGTTCTGGTTTCCCTAGCCTCTAAGTCGCTTGTTTAATTCCTTTTTTTTTTTTTTTGGGTTTCTAAAGCATTTTCTGTTGATTCTGACGGTTTAATTTCAAGAACTCTTCGTGAATGCCATTCATTTTTCTTTGCTGTAATGCTTGTGTCATACTCTGCCCGTGGCTTATTTTTGGCCTTGAATCACTTCGCACTCTCATATTATCCATATTCCAGGACTTATTTTTATTTCTGAGGGTTTTGGTTTTTGTGGCCTTGAGTGTCGATTTTGATTCTTTGAGCATTTTTTGTTAACTAGGGTGTTTTGGGTTTCTTTTTGTTTTATTTTTTAAAATAATTTGTGGTCTTTGCTAATGTTTTAGAGCTTTTGCATTTCCAATGCTGTATGTTGATTATGTACTTGTTATATTTTAGTGAATTTCATGAGAACTTAATGCATGATTGTTTTGGTTCTGGTACTTCTTTAATGGTTTTTTTAATGTTTTGGAATTTTTTTGATAACTTTTACAGGGTTTGGCTCACGTTTTCCCCCTTGCTAGTTAATTCTATATGTTGTCTTTGGACGTCTATGGAATGGTGTGGCATTTTTTGACACTAGATTAGTAGCTTATTTCGGACTCGTCTTCAAAATTCAAAATGAGTATCTGATTCTTGCATCATTTTATGTAGATGGCAAGTTTAGAACATGATTCTGCAAGTGGCTCTTGATTTTTATTGGTTTTGGTTTGGATTATGGAACTAGGTTTGATCATAGAGCATCTTTTGCATTTGTTACCCGTTTAGTTTTTATCTTGGTTCATTTAATGGGTTTATTGGTGATTCTTATGCAGTCTGACTAGTGCTTGCTCCTGGTTTGGTTTGGTTTCGGAGCACTTAGTGTTGGAATCCATGGATTTTTTGTGGTGTTGTTGAATTGTAAGTTCAGAGAGATTTCTTTGTACAAGCGTATGCTAATTTTATCTTTTCTTCCCCATCAGGTGCGAGATTGGTATCTAGATTCTTTTCGTGATCTCCGATCATTTCCTGAAATTAAGGACTCAAATGATGAATTGACATTCACTCAGATGATTAAGATGATCAAAGTAAGACATAATAATGTGGTACCTGCAATGGCTTTGGGTGTTCAGCAGCTGAAGAAAGACTTGAATCCGAAGGTCGTGCCCCGAGATCTGGAGGAGATCCATCAGTTTCTTGATCGATTTTATATGTCAAGGATTGGGATTCGCATGCTTATAGGTTACTTTTCTCATTGTCTCACTCTTCCTAATGATCTCTTGGATTAATGTTATCATATTAGTTTCAATAAATCTTGATTTTAACTTGCTTTCTTCTTTTTAAAGGTCTGAGCATGTGTTATGTAACTCTTGACAGTGAGGTTAGGTCAGTGATCTTACTGAATGAACCTTTTTTGTGTTCCTTTGTTGAAATCCAGGGCAGCATGTGGCTTTGCATGACCCTGATCCGCAACCTAGCCAAGTGGGTCAAATACACTGTAAAATGTCTCCCATGAGAGTTGCAGAAATTGCCAGTGAAGATGCCCGTGCTATTTGTATGCGGGAATATGGAAGTGCCCCTGATGTTAACATATATGGAGATCCCAATTTCACCTTTCCGTAAGTTTTTTGTCAGCTAGGGTTTTGGTATATGTCGAATGCATTGCTGCATTTGAAATTGTAGAATATGGAGCGATTTTCAACTAACATAGATTAATATATTGCTAACTCTTTGTTTGTTACCCATATTTCCCTTCTACTTCTTTTTCTATCCATTCTATTCTATCCATATAATGTACTGAGGGTTGACTGCCTTCTTTCCTTTTGTGGAGAGGGAAAATTTCTGACCATACCATTTCCTTGTCTGGATTGTCTGTTCTCGTGAACAATGATGCATAATAGTTCTACCTTCCACCTATGATGTAGCTTTCTCTAGGAATAATTTGATCATGAATTTAATTTTTTGAAACATAAACAAAGAATGCAACATAACATGACTGTGCACTTTTATTTTCATTAACTAGGAATCATGCATTAATCTCTAAAGATGTTTTCATGTTCAAGATGTTTCCCCAAATCCCATTAGGGATCTGTCCTGACTAATATGATTACTTTCCCATCCATCTCCTCCCCCCCAACCTCCTCCCAATTTAATATGTATATTCACTTGTCTTGCTTTTTACCTACAGTTATGTCCCTTCACACTTGCATCTTATGGTATTTGAGTTAGTTAAGAACTCATTGCGTGCGGTTCAAGAGCGGTACATGTATTCAGATAAAGTTGCACCACCTATTAGAATCATAGTTGCTGATGGAATCGAGGATGTTACGATAAAGGTGTGAATATATCAACTTTTATTCCCCAATCATTTTGACACTTTTTCTTTTGAAATGGTAATTATTGTTACTTTTGATTCCAGCCTCTTCAATCTTACTTAAATGCATCAGCATGCACTGCATCTCTTTTGTCTTTTTTATACCAGAGCACTTAGTAGTTTTGGAAACATAAAAATGCCTTAAATGGGTAGGCTAAACCCAATTAAGAAGATGAAAATTAAGTGCAAGTGTTCTATCCTTTAAGATGAAAACTTACCTTTGTCCATCTAATGATTTCCTGCTGTGATTAGCCCCAGAAATTTGCCTTTTGATGGGCCAGATCTAATCCTCAATGGGATAGGTCAAATTCCCCGCAAGCATGAATTTTCTTGGTAGTTTAGATTACGTAGATATTTCTGGAAACTCGGTGAAACAGCGTGGAGCCGTTTCCATGCAGCAACATGTGGTACGATGGTGGACCACTGCTTATTGTACAATTTGTGGATTATCTATGGAAACAGCTTGATCACCTGTGTTAAGTCAATGCAATCTAAGGCAATTACTGTGAGATATTAACTTGATAGCCACAATTATTCCCTTAGATCAGTTGCTGATAGATTTGGTGAGGGTAATCGTTGCTATATTGGCTACTTCACAGCTATCCTTATCTGATCATGTGTTTCTACACAGGATGGCTAAAAGAAATTTCAGTGTATGCGTGGTCGAATTTCTACTCAATAATTCTCACACCACCATTGCTCAACTTGGTTTGGAATTCAGATCTGGACAAGGCATCCCAAGAAAAGTGATGGAGGACGCACTAGCAGGCAGCATGGCATTTTGGACTGCCCCACTACTAAATAGAAGATTCATGAATTAGTATATGACCAAAAATCAGCTTCATCAATATTTGTAGCCATCCAATTGGTGGCTATGATTGTGAATCACTGATTTTTTTTGATGTTTATGAATAAAAAATTATCACAATTAATTTTGTGTCTCAAAATATTTGTTCGGCTGATTTTTGCCACATCAGACATCAAAGCTTAATGTTGGAGGGGACATGGACCCCACCATAACTTCATATAACTACAAATGCATGCCATAATAACTGGTAAGCCATGTGAGTTCATGCTTGCTAGGATGACTGGTTGCTAGACTTCAGGAAACCAAAATACCACAGAAAGGTTTTTGCCGTGTGATGTTCTCTTTTCTAACATGACTCTTTAGGAGCGCGCGTGCTTAATTGACAAATGTTGTAGAATTGGTTTTTCAACATCTTAAATGGCTCAGCCGATCAACTTCATTTGATTAACATTCATCTTTCTAGCTACAGTACATCTGTACTAGTATTATGTCACCACATTGCCATTTTTGAGAGAGAGTTACATTTTACTTTGTTTTGTAGGAGAGAACATGCATCTGCTCAATTGACATGTTTTTGAAATTCTTTTTTCAACTTCTTAAACAGCTCAGCCATTTTTTTTTTTTGAAAGGTTAAAACAGCTCAGCCATTGCCATTGAGCTTCAGTTGATTACACTTTCAACTTTACAGCTATCTTGATGTAATTTTAGGAGTGTTTTTTTGTGTTTCCATCCTTTTGGGTTGCTTGCAGCTTGTGCTTGCCCCTTTGCTTTCTTTTCTTGATTAATGAAGTTACTTTTCAAAAATAAAATACTAGTACTATAGCTGTAATTTAACCGTGCCTATTGTCACAGTACTATAGTACTGTGTTTTGTTGCAAACTTTGTTCTCTATAATTCGAGTTTATTATTTAATTGTTACCCTGATTTATTAATTATTATAGTATCATCTGCAAACAATATACACCACGGCATCTCATCTTGGATTTTAGCTTTTACATTCCAATGGTACAAGTACTAGGACATGTAATATTAAAATGATATATTAATATTGTTACCTACAGCCAATACACATTTGTGACATTTCTGTTTGGTTTTCATAGATGTCACAATAACATCTTTTGTGGGAACTTATCAACTTAATATACAATAACCTTCCATTACACATGGCAGTCTTGATTTGGACAAGGACCACATGCTTAGTAACTGCCATGGTTGTTGCTCGGTTCCATGATTACACTAATCAGACAACTTTTTCACTTCAACAGGTAACCAGTGGATGGCTTATAGATTGAAATGCCAACTTGAAAACATAAGTGCTCAAAAGAATAATGGTTTAGAATATTTGTCTTGTGAACATAAGGCTTGAACTTAAGTTCTCAAAATAAAAAAAGGGCGTGAGGTTGTATATGTCATATTCTAGTTGACTTTCAAACAAGAAGGAGATGTTACCATTCAAAAAAGTGAAAAGAAAGTATAGGCTGTTTTACCATTTTCATTTATTTCTGTCCATTCTATTTTTTCACTGAGCTTGCTCTAAAAAAGTAAAAAGAACAAAAATCATGCTATATTTGTTTACACATTTTCACATATATTATACCAAAATCAATCTATGGAGCTTTGTCAATAAATGCCAACTTATGGATGATTGTTTTTGCCCATAAAGAGAAATTTATGTAATGCCATATGTGTATTTGCTCTACTTATTTTCTGTCAACATATCCTCATTGTATAGTTTAAAAACTCAGAAAAAACATGGTTGGCTCACCTGAGTTGACTCAATTGGATGTCGAATCAAGTGATTATTGAGTTGTACTGATTACTGAGTTTTCTGAGTTAAGCTGAACTAGTTATTCAGCTTTATTTGGATTATGACTCGATGCGAGGTTCAAGTTTTTAAGCCTTGATTTATGCAACATTATATCACATGGATCTTTAGCTTTCAGAATCTAGAATTAGGCACATGTTGCTTTAACTTGCTGAAATAGCTCAAATTACTTATTAAGGAGAAAACAAGCAAAATGGGAGGAACCTCTGAACATCCAAATGATTGTTCATCATCATCATCATCATCCAAATGATTGTTAATATCCTTATTTTCAGTATTTGTTAGCACAAAAGAAACTGACAGATTATTTTCATCTCAGTATGTTATACTGCATACTATTCCCGGATTATCTCCTATGACCATTTTATGTTTTGTTACCTTTATTCTTATCATTTGTGTAATCTCTTCATACTGCAGATATCAGATGAAGGGGGTGGTATACCTAGAAGTGGACTTCCCAAGATATTTACCTATCTTTACAGTACTGCAAAAAATCCACTTGACGAGCACACAAACATTGAAGGTCCAACTGATGGAGTCACAATGGCTGGTTATGGATATGGTCTTCCAATAAGCCGCCTCTATGCTCGATACTTTGGTGGTGATTTGCAAATGATCTCCATGGAAGGATATGGTGAGTGTTGATCTCTTTTCTCCCCTTTGTATGCTGAGTTCTGTTTTCAACTCCCTGATTTCTTTCTCATTGATAGAGCTAAGAAATAGTGGACAATTAACAGTACTTTTATACCCATGATAAAATATGTGCATCTATATGAGAGCCGGTTCACACAAGCCCAAATATTGCTACTTTCAAATTTGTGCTTTATCCAATTTATTCATCAGGGGCTGTCCTATGTTCCTGACCCAATGACTAGTCCCATTCACTCATGAGGTGGGCCACAAATTTATATTTAATAAATGAACAAGTGAAAAACTTGTCAACAGTTCAGTCACTGTACATATACAGCCCATCTGATGAATGAATGCCTGATTTCAGGGCCAGGTTATCTGTGTGGTGTGATCCACATGTTGCATGGCTTAGGTATTTGTGGCCGGCAAGTGTTGATCCAACACTTGCTCCAACCAACCTCTTTACTGTCTTTAGGATATTTCTTCTTTGTTACTTTGGAAATTATTTGATGTATAAAACCATGTTAAAGGAAGAACAAATTTTATGGGTAACGATTTCATCAGAACCCGACCTTTACTCATGTCATGCATGATGCATCCACAAGTCTCTCTGTATTTCTGCACAGTGTTCACCTGTCCATAAAAGGTGAGAGCCCGTTTATTGTTTTATTTTCTGACCTTTGTCTGTCTTTAACTTTCCTCATGCGTGAGCATGCTGAATTACATCCATGTTACAACAATAGTGACATTTAAACCAGCAAACGAGACACTAGTCTAGTTTCCTTCGAACTTGTTTTCTTCTTTTCTTATGTTCCTTTTCCTGATTTTGCATTCATTTCATGTTTCTGTAAAAATAATAAATAATTTCAAATTGCAAAAATAAACCATATTTATGTATTTGATTCTCACTTAATTTCTAGTATTCCTTCTCCATCTGGGCAACTATGTAAGACCCATATTTTTATTTATGTGGCAAATGAGTGAAACATATTTGCTGCCATTCTAATACTGAATTGCAATGATGTCATGCAGGAACTGATGCATATCTTCATTTGTCTCGGTTGGCAGATTCACAGGAGCCCCTGCCATGATTTGTGGCACATGTTGTTCATTCCTCAAAGCTCAAGTGCTTTCTTGTATTGATCATATGCAAGCTGATCTTGTCATTTGATACATAAGCATTTATGAATGGAAATAATTGTTGGTTTCTCTTTCATAGGCAACCAAGCATCCATTTTCTTCTGCAAATTTACTAGCTCATTTGGGCAACTGTGAAATGGACATTAATGCTTTTCATCCAATACTGGACACTCCCAACTGTGAAATCAACCATCATTTAGCATGTACAGTTCTAAATATGCCCTGATTAATGATCTCCCTACATACTACTGCATTTTGAAAATCCGTGTGTTAGATCTAGGGGCCCTACTTATGATGACCTCTCACAAACTGTGGTCTGCCCGATAATAGTGAATTCTTGTTTTTGTGGCAAACTGACGGAATCACAGGATGAGCTTTCTGGAGATCTAAAAAAGATCGCTTTGATTGAATTATTAAGCTATATTTTTTCAGAGCCTCAAAGCTTGGATCATCTTACATATTTTAAATCCAACTTAGAGAGGATTGGGATGGGTGATTGTAATGGGGTCATTAGGTAGAGATTTGATTCGTGGGATAGATGGGTTCAGATGAAAGCTCCATTGGAAAAGGTCTGCAATAAATTACCTAATGAAATTACTGATTTCAAGAAATCATTTATTTATACTGGTGAAACAAAATAAAAAGAGAAATAAATTAGAATGCCCTCTGGTTGGTTGACGAAAGCTGCCCCCACGATCTAAGTACCACCCACCCTAATCTCACAACCTAAAGATACAAGTTTCCGTAGCTCTCCTTTGCCTCCTTACTACCCAACAGTTACCACTTGATTGGATTCTACGCTTGCAGCAGAGCTGCCCCGGAAAGACCGCCTACTCTATTTGGTCCAGGCTAAGGTAGTGCATTAGAAAGTGTAATCAGAGAGAAAACTTGGCTGTAAGTTTTAGAACAATATTCATTTTTCCCATTCTTTTCATAATATTCCTTGATTTCCAGCCACGACCAATTTATAATATAGCGCAATTAGTGCACTAAACTTGTCTTTTACTGCAATAATCATTTTATGGAATACTAGTGAGCTTTATGGTAAATTCTGCATATTTTAACAATTAACAAGTGGCATCCCACAGCTTATGTCATTTGCATATTCTTCTTCCACAACCAAACAATAGTGTGTTCTCTTCCACCATCATAGAGTTTACACATGGAGGTCCACAAAAAGGCCTGGACTGAATTCTGGGGGATACGGATTGCTGGCAAATCAAATGCAACAGACAGCAAACAATAATAAATGCTCATCGTGTGGATTCCTCAATTGACACCTATAAAAACACAATAGAGAACAATGTACAGTAACAATAGGCAAATCGGAGGCATTAACCAAGCCAGTAATTTATAACTGATCACTTTTGAATAAATAAATTATGAAACATACATCATGCTTTTACAATAACTTCATGACAACTTTTTTTTACTAATGAAATGTTATCATTGAAGTATTTTTAAATTGACGAATTCGTTCTAAGTACAAAATGAGCCTCAACTAATCACTTAAATTATCATCAAGAAAATTGAGATCGTCATCATCATCATCATCATCATCATCAGTGGCAACATCCATGGGAGGGTGAACTCCTAATGGTTCAACCATTTTGACCAATGCTGTTGTCACAACAGGCTCCTTTGCAGCTGCATCTAACTCCTCATTTCCATTCAACTCATGTTCATCTTCTTCCGCAAGTTCCATCTCATTATAAAAAATCTCCTACATATAAAAATAGAAATGTTTTAATCAAGCTCGCCATGACAGAAAAACAAAAAATAACAAATGCAATATTAGAAAGTGATTTCATAGCAAGAACCTCATCTTCTTGGAAGGGCGGTTGCTCCGTCTCAACAATCCAGTCATCCAACAGGCGTTCCAGTAAGATGCTATCAAGAGAAATGTAGTCGTCAAAGTTTCGTCTTAGTTGCCGTTCTCTAAGACGCAGGTTGTAATGAACATAGATGAGATCATTCAATCTCTTTTGAGCTAAATGATTTTTTCTCCTACTATGGATTTGGTCAAATGAGCTCCAATTGTGTTCACAACCGAAAGATGAACATGGCTGGCTTAATATGCGTATGGCAATACGTTGCAACTCTAGGCAGTTAATCCCATGTTGTTGCCACCATGCGGCTGCAAAAAAGGAAGTCAAATATGCCATTAGTTACAACTGACATAGTGTAATGGTGTTTAAAATACACATCCACATTATCTTCAATGACTGGGTTTTCTACACATGGCAAGAATGTAAGAGAGGCTGATCAGTCATCAGGCCCCATCATAAATGGGCCAACACCAAAATATCAGCATGGAGAATCCTACAATTCTTTTGGAGGACTTTCAACAAAAGTAAATGAAAGAAAATGGCAAAAGTCGGTCAAAGTTCCACTAGAAGTCTATTTCCCACTTTCTAAACAATCATCCATATTAGGATTGTCACATTAATGTGCCTATAGGCTATGAACCATCCAGAGTACACAGTACAAAAGGTTCGGATTCTCATGCCATGTGTGCTAAAATAGAATTTTGAAAAGAAGTGAAGACACTAGGTTCTCTTTACAGAAAATGAATGGAACTCTTACAGTATGGCAAACTGCAGCATGTTTAAAAACAATTTATGGCCAATTTTCTAAGTACTCTAGTATCATCACCTGGGTCAAGCTCTGTTCTTGTACTCACAGCCAACTCCATACCAAAATCAGCTTTTGCAGATACAAATTCGGAAATCTGAAGAAAGGTATGGCAACAAAAAACATAATTTTCAAATTTGTAAGTTGTTGCAGTTATGATTTTATAATAAACAAATACATTAGTTAAAAATAATTACCTGCATGGATGCAGAAATTCTCCGTCCATTATCTGGTTCTAATCGAACAATACATTCATTTAGACCACGGATAACCTCGGGATGCTGCATATTATTTTAAGAAAGACATAAAGAAGTCAATGTATGAAAGCTAAACGTCAACTCAAACAAGAATTCAATATTTTCATACCGCCACAAAATCAGAACGGTAACGGTAAGATGGATTAAGGAAATATGCTGCCACATAGAGAGGATGGTGGAACAATGAATTCCAATGGTTGTCAACAACATTCCAGAATGGTCCATATTTCCGTTCGTCATCACCATGAATGGCTTTAATAGCAAGCTTTGCTCTATACATATCATGATAAATGGATGGCATTGACAGGCCTTCGACACTATCAACCTTGTGCATCACTTGCATAATTGGGTCCACAGACTTCCTCACGAATTGCATCTTCTTCCAAAAATTAGGATTTAGGACAATTTTCTCAACTTCATTACCACCATCCATTTTGGAAGAACGAGATGACATCCATGTGTTTGACTGGAACAATTTCTTGAGACTGGACTTATGGTCCAACAAGCTTTGTAAAGTGGCAAAACTAGTGGCAGACCTAGTAACAGCTGCCCTAACAAGCTCCTTCCCTTCTGTAAAATCTCTTCTCATAAGATTTAACAACCAAGCACGGTTGTAAATGAACTTTGTAATTCTTCTGCTTTTCTCCATGCACTCTTTTACCCATTTTATCTTCATGAAATCTTCTAGCATTCTATCAATGCAATAAGCAGCACAAGGTGTCCAGAATAAACTTCTCCTCTTTTCCTCTAGCATCTTTCCAGCGGCCTTATAACTTGCAGTATTTTCAGTGACCACCTAAAATTAAAGACAATAGAAAAAAAAAAATTAAGAATGCTAGAGAATCAAACAACAGTGAATGATCCAAACTAAAATGAAAGATGAAGGTCAATACCTGCACTACATTTTCTTCACCCACTTCTTCCACCACTTTGTCCAACAACTTAAAAAGATTTTTAGCATCTTCTATAATATCAGAGGCATCAGTAGAAGAAACAAAGTAAACTCCGCGTGGACAAGACACTAAAAAATTGATAAGTGTTCTGCCCTGCACATCTTTCCAACTGTCTGCGACTATAGTACAACCGGTGATTGCCCAAGAAGCCTTAACTTCCATTTGATAGTCTTTAATAGTTGCAATTTCTTCCTGGAGAAATCGACCAGAAACCATTCTACTGGAAGGACCTTTCAACCCTGGGCCATATTGTCCAACCAATTCCAGCATCTTATGAAAGTATGGAGAGTTAGCTGCTGTAAACGGTACTGCAGCATGATAGAAAAACTTACTGATTGCAGAGATAACTTCCTTACGAATTTTCTTGTCACCAGTTTCCTTTACTTTTACTTGCCTATAGGATGATGAAATTGGACTTTTTGGCATAACTGCAAAAGCAGAATCTTGCTTCATTTTTTTCAATCGAGGTTCTGTAACATTATTACCATTCTTAGGAGGCCTTCCCCTAGGTCTCTTTCTAATGACGTCACCAGCACTGGTAATCAAGTTTTTATCATCAGTCACCTGCTTTTCCTTACTTCTTCCATTTACAAGTTCTTCTTCCTCATGCTGGTAATCATTTTCAGGTGGTATGTAGAAAGCTGCCATTTCTTTGCCTTCTGGTCTCCGATTTCTTCTGCCAGTACGGTGCCATTTCATGTTTTCTTTTATTTTAAGGTAGACTTCCTCGGGAGCATTTTTACAATATGCAACTTCCCCAGGAATCCTAGCTAGATGTTGTTTAAACCGGTTTATACCACCGCTGACGATTTTTTCACAATAATTGCACTTAACCTTTTTCTTTCGTTCATCTTGGGGCACACCATGTTCCCACCCAGGGTCAGTATATCCTAATGACCGAAGAGGTTTCAAACTTATAACCAAATTTTTATCACCAATCACCTGCTCCTCCATGTGTTTATCCCCTGGGGTTTCTTCATCCTCATAATAATCATCATTAGGGTGCAAATCAAGAGACGCATGCTCTCCATCTTCAGATTGTTGTTTCTTGCTAGTCCGGCATCCATCCAAATTTTCTTTCATTTTCAGAGACACTTCCTCAGGACAGTTATTACAATACGTAACTTCACCCAAAACTATACCCAAATGCTGCTTCAAACTGTATATGCCCAGCTAACTATTTGCCCACAATAATTACGTTTAACCTTCTTCTTTCTCTCATCCTGGGCACTGCCTTGTGGCCATCCAGGATCAATGAATCCTGCATACCAAACTGGGGTCATTTTTCAATCGTTCACCAAGTTGTGCAAGGGAAAAAAAATCCTTTTTGGACATGCCTGCTGCATGGGGAAAAAGGATAATGAAACAGAAGAGAACTATGGCTCCCATAATTTCTTGATTGTGTCTAAGTAAAAATTTATTGACAAAAAAATCTCTAGACACATTGTATGTGCAACTTAATTCTTTAAATGACTTATCAAGGACAAAAGCATGGGCGGGCTAACAATAACATGCAGCATGAGATGTTTCAGCTCACATGCTTTCCTTCGTATTCAGTAATGGTTCAAAATATCATCTTTCTTTCTTTCTTTCTTCTTCTTTTTCTTTTGAAAAGGTGTTCGAAATATCATTTCAGATGTCACATATTGGTTAATAGACAGGAAGTGGTAATTCATGGGATTAGATCAATGGACTTTTTACCTCAGATTGAGGTCAAATTTTTGGAAGGGGGGGGGGGTGGAGTTGTGTTAGGTAAGTGTGAGGGGAGAAGGGATGTGATTAGAGCCATGGCTGGACCCATTTGGTTAGTGCCTTCAAATTACAGTTTGAGGATGTGTCCTAGGTGATTGCGTTCATGCATGCGTGTGTCTATTTAGATAGCTTGATAACATTGAATGCGGCCTTAATCTGTACTCACCGATAAATTGTGATTGCACATACATACATGCTTGAGATAGCTAGGCACAAAAAGGTCACTCACAAGCAGAAAAGTTGAAAGCCACCAAAACCTCTGTTAAAAGAAAATGCCAAAACAAGGCAACTGTTAGCTACAAAGTTTCATTCTCAAAATTGAGAATAGAAACCATAGTTTGTACCCTATTTATTGGTAACTAGAAATTAAAATACATATATTTATAATTTTATCCAAACAATCATAAGCTTTGGAAATAACCATGGTTTGTCTGCAGTTGAGATCTCAGAACCTTTAACATAAACATTTACTTGGAACATATGCATAAAAACACGTGTTCTAACACACAGTCATAAAGGAGCAATAATCTGACATACAAGAAATAAAAGAAATCTTTCTTAGAAAATGTTCATCTCAAAACTCAGTTTTGTTACTGACTTGACTAGATGTACTACTTAATAATGACTTGGTCAGAAAAGTCCTAAATTTATTAGTGGGTTAGAGTGGAGAGGATAAATTGGTAAAAAATGATAATGAATTTTTTAAAGAATGAAAATTGATAGACTTAGAACAACAGTATGACAATTTTATACACTTGGGTGCAGCCATGGAATCAACTAGATGATATGATTTGGATTTTTGATGTAGCAAGTAGGATTAGGTGAGATAGGGTTTTTTTTCTTTTGTGTGTGTATGTGAGAGAGAGAAGATAAGATAAATGTATGCAAGCAAGTGGAGTTTGTGTTATAGGAGAATGTTGTATCGATTAAACATGCGAATTTATAAGACAAGTAGACTCAAAATGTGCTGCCAATTGAACAGCCAGGATCATCTAATCAGTGTGTTATTCAAAATATTTTTTACTCCCCTTGATTTGGAAAATCAAGATGTGTATGATGCAACTGAGACTGTTTGGATGCATGGAAAAAATAAATTACCTCGAGATTAACTATTTTTTTAATCAAAATAGGTGAACTCATTTCTACTTTTAGTTAAGAATTGGTATTTTTCTAGAAGGAACTCTTTGAGACACTGAAATGGACCCAAAGGATTTGTTTGGATGCTTGGGAGAGAAAATACTTTCTTGAAAAATAATCATTTTAACTGAAAACATAAATGATTTAAATGTTAAACCATTTTTGGTTTAAAGTGGTAATCAGTTCCAATTGAAAGTTCTTAATTCATCAGTCATTATAGATGGCACTAACAAAGATATAGTAAGGTAAGGGGCTAGAAAAAGATGGATTCATCATGTGTCACATTTACGAATCTTGTGATTCCAAATCAACAGATTCTATGAGCAACTAGTGAGTAAAGTAATAATAATAAGAATGTTGTCCTGTAACATCATTCAAAAATGCCATTTTCTTTGAGTAATTATGGAATACTTTCATTTCCCTGCATCAAAAGGTGCGTTTTGATGCTCATACTCATAGCATAATCATGCTGCACCCATGTTGGTTATATGCATTTGTGTTGACTTTGACACTTATTACTCATTTGTCTTTTTTATTGACTTGCATAATCCATATAGTCATCGCTATCATCATCTATTTTCTCATCTACCTAGGGGTCAACCTTTTGAGTTCTACACTTCAATCTTACTCTATGCAAATTCTTATTCTGTATGTCCATGACATCTACGCCAATCCAAGTCTTAAAGGCCTTCCCTTACCTTCCACTTGTAACATTTACAATCCAAGTCTAAAGGCCTTCCCCTACCTTCCACTTGTAACCTTTACTTCCTCATACTGAGGATTGTTTCTAGTTGTCCAAATGCACTCCAAAGCCATCTTAAATGGCATTAACCACATCTTCTCATTTGCTAGAGCTAGCTCTAAAGTTCCTTTAATGCAAACATCTCTTTTAATATTATGCCACTTGTCCATCTTATCATGGCATATGTTACTCCTAATTGTCTTTTTCGAGAGAGAAGATAAGATAAATGTATGCAAGATGGACAAGTGGCATAATATTAAAAGAGATGTTTGCATTAGAGGAACTTTAGAGCTAGCTCTATCAAATGAGAAGATGTGGTTAATGCCATTTAAGATGGCTTTGGAGTGCATTTGGACAACCAGAAACAATCCTCAGTATGAGGAAGTAAAGGTTACAAGTGGAAGGTAGGGGAAGGCCTTTAAGACTTGGATTGGCGAAGATGTCAAGGACATATAGGCTGCGTTTGGATGGGGGTAACGGGTAACCCCCATTACCCTTGTTTGATAATGGAAGGGTGAGTGTAAAAATTCAAATTTTTACCCCTCCCCACTTTTTGAAAACCCTTTGGAGCATGGGAGTTTTCAGGAAATCCTTGTCCCTCTTTACCCCTCTTTACACCTATAGAGCAAAAATATTTTTAAATATTTTTTAATTGATTAATATTATTTAATAATTATGTATCATAATTTTTTATTTTTATTTTATATATTATATAGATTTAATAAAAAATATTAATTTTTATAAAATTATAAATATATCAGGTTACCCCTGCGTACCGTTATCAAACAAGACTTTTTTTAGTTTTAACTTTACCCCTATAATTACAAAACAAGATAAGGGTAACCCTTGTTCAAGGATATCCCCTTCTCAATTTATCCCTCATCCAAACGAGGCCATAGAATAAGAATTTTCATAGAGTAAGATTGAAGTGTAGAACTCAAAAGGTTGACCCGTAGGTAGATGAGAAAATAGATGATGATGGCGATAACTATATGGATTATGCAAGTCAATAAAAAATATAAATGAGTAGTAACTATCAAGGTCAACACTAGTGCATATAACCGACATGGGTGTAGCATGATTATGCCATGAATGTGATGATCAAAACTCTATCTCCACCCATCTTTTCCTTCACTTTCATTTGAGTAATCAAAATTCTTTAGGCATCATTTGAGGCAGGGAAATGAAAGTAGATTCTTGTGAAAAACCACTTTAAACAAAAAATGGTTAAACATTTAAATCATTTATATTTTCAGTTAAAATTATTATTTCTCATGAAAGCATTTTTTTTCCCAAGCATCCAAACAAATCATTTGGTTCCACTCCAGTGTCTGAAATAGTTCCTTCTGGAAAAATACAAATACAGTAGAAATGAGTTCACCTATTTTGATTAAAAAAAATAGTTAATCTCGAGCTAATTTATTTTTTCCATGCATCCAAACCGTCTCAGTTGCATTCTTGATTGTCCAAATCAAGGGGAGTAAAAAATATTCTGAATAACACACTAATTAGATGATCCTGGCTGTTCAATTGGCAGACTTCAACTGCACAGTTAGAAAGAGAGCTCCCACCTTTCTCATTGAGAAAGGGGGAAAAACAGATAGAAACATAATCCAATCGATATTCTCTTAATCTACGATCCACATACAGAGGGGCCACCATATATGACAGTCAAACTTAATGAATATGTAGCCCGCCAAATGACAATCTCAAACCTCATCCCCAAATGCCAATCTAAACCTAAATTCCGAAACACTAAATCAACTAGAAAACCGAATTAAAATGAATGACTTCTACATCGCAAAATTAAAAAAAAAAAAAAAAAGCACCTTAAAAAAACTGAAAAGGAGATCATCCAAAGAAGCATCGTTCTGAGAATCCACTCCTGAAACGAATCAAAAATAAAAATGCAAAATTTGAACTGGAAAAAAGCAAATCTGAAGAAAAATATAAGGTCTTTGGAAGGGGAAGAGGGAGGAGAAATCGAATTTCCGGCCGTTCTACGAAAATTCGAGTCGAATCGAAGAGAATTGCAAAGATATTTCTACTAACCTGCTAGAATTGGAACAGAGAAAGGGGAAAAAAGAACCCTAGTAGCGGGTTTCCGTCGCGTCATGGCTCTGCATTTCCGCTACAAATATTTTTAATTTCTTCGGGTCTTCCTTTGCCTCCTGCGTTTCGAGCTTCCGTCTTATAATATGATCATTAAAAATAATAATAAATGTGTTTGGGGGGTTTATGTTTCTGTGCGCCGGGGTGCGTACTATGCGCACCGGTTGGGTCACCCTCAACGCCGCTGGTTGGACCGGAAAATGACTCACCTCGCATCTTTTGTGGGGCCCACGTAACAATTTTTTTTATTTTTTTTTTAAACCTCATATCATTACTTATTTAGGTCACTCATGGCAAGTTTTTACCTAACTCGCCTCCCACCTAAATTAGATTTTAAAAGATTGGCATGACTGAGTTGAGATGGGTGAGTCAACACGGGTAGTTAAAAGATTTAACTAAAGTTGGAGTATTAAAATATTTACATTAATTAACTTAATCGGTTAATGATAATTTTTCAATAATCTAAAATACAAGAAAATCATATCCTATAATGAACTGAGATATTGCAAAGATTAAATTCTTCCAAAAACTTTTAATTATCTATTATTAAATAATTAGTTAATTTTTATCTAGTGTGATGGGTCTGTTACAGATATCTGTTACAGATATCTTCAATTGAATAAGTGATTAAACAAAATCACCTCAATTAATTTATAGAAACTATACTTTTAAGCATTTCAAATTTTAATGACTTTAATTTTTTATATCTCGTGTGGAACTCAACTTTATCACTTGGGAATTATTCAATTATGAACATGATATCCAAAAATTATATTGATTTAATAGTAGAAACTATGTTTTTTATATTCTTTAAATATTAATCGTATTAAATTGCTCTTAAATCTTAACATTTGCAACATACATGAGGTCCTCATTCATTCTATTTGATAATATAGTAAAAAATGTTTTCATTAGTATGAAACGACATAAGAATTAAACGATTTAGTTAGCTGTTATCGTTTTGATGATTTAAAATTGTAAAGAAGATTGTTGAGTTTTTAAGATTTTTTTAAAACTTATATTTTTTGAAAATATTAAAATACCGACTTTTCATGAGAATCTGAAAGGCTCTGGTTGACTGTTAGTGAGCTTGTTCGTGGGCCAAGCTAGAGCTAGCTATCTTTTATATTAGCTCGGCTTGTTTGGATGTCCTTCTTGGGCACAATTTGTAAGGTCATTTGAGAAGGTATAAAGCCTAAGCACTCGATAATTGAGTGAATCAAATTTCAACTCAAACTTTAATTTTTTGTCACTTAATTTAATAGTTTAAATCATTAAATATCTTTATAAATCAATAAGATAGTGACACATGATGATTTCAAGCAGAGATGCGTGTCTTGTGTTGGATTAGTGGTTTAACCATAAAAATAGAGTTAGAAATGAATTCACTAGAAATAGTTTAAATATAATTTCGATAGATAACAAATTAAGAGAAGTCTATTTGAGATGGTTTAGTATGTTACCAGTAGAACAAGCACAATCCTAGTGCGCAAAGTAGAGGTTATGTATAAGCGCTAAGAAGAGATAATGACATTAAAAAATATAGAGAGAATAGATTAAAATGAACACGTTAGACTCTATAGTATAAGATGATATGATTTATGATAAAGTTAATTTAAGAAGAAGAACTCATAGAACCACCTCAGATATATGAGATCATTGATAACCGATATCGAGTGATTAGAAATTGAGTTTGAATAAAAATTAGATCTATTTGTAGTTCATCAAATATAGTTTTAGGAAGGATTATTTTTTAAAATTATTTTAATTAAAAAGTAGACCAAGATATAACTAAATGGGCTGAAAAATTGATGAGATTCACGGGCTTATTCAATTAAGTCAAGCTCATATGTTTAGCTAAATAGGTTAATAAAATAAGCCCAAGCTAACCCATTAGCCAATTAGATATGATCAAGTCTATTCTTTTGTAGCATCTTCGACTTGTGTTTGGACACATAAATAGGCCTGACTAGTAGTTACTGTATTTTCATTATATAAAATAACAAAAGTAACTTTCTCATTAAAAGATAAAAAAAGTAAAATCATAGTAAATCACTTCTCAAAATAAAAGTAAAAATGATCCTACGAAAACTAATAAAATAAAAAATGACGGATAAACCTAAGATAAAAAAAAGATGAGAGATCACCTAATATTAATTTTATTTATCAAGATATTAAACCAAATGAGAGGTTTCTAAAGTCTCTATAAATTAATCATGTAAGAAATTACATGATTAATTGTCATGTGATAATGAATATAATTTTAATACATAGAGTTAAAATATAAAATTTAAAAGATTACCTGCAAATAAATGAGAAGTAAATTTTGATTAGAGTTGCAACTGAGGCAGAGCTAGACTAATTAATATGTTCAACTGCAGTTTGTATTTTGACTTTATTCATGAACACAAGTATATTTAAAATTCAAGTTTTACATTCAATTTTATTTAGATATAAACTTTTTTTAAAAGTACAAGTTAATGTCATTTAATTATATTATCAATTTATAAAATCAAAATATTTTAATAAATATACTATGTCAAATTGTCAATATTTGACTTAAAGTACAATAATATTTTAATGTCAAACTTTTAACATTTTTTGAACTAATGTTCAATTTTTAGATTTTAGATGAGATATGCTTTTATTGCATTACCCCAAATTCTTTTAAATATTAAATTTTTAATATTTTTATATGAATTCAAACCATACCTAACTATGATGAGACAATATATCATATAACATGGTAAATGACTAACTCTCTTGATTTAAAAAAATACCCTTCTTTAAAATAAAGATCTAATATAGCCTTAAAAAAATAAGAAGTATTTAATTTAAAATATATGAATATAAATGCAAAATATTTATCCACATGGATATAGCTCAGCTGGTTATCTCCCGCCTTAAGAAGTGGAAGGTCACGGGTTCGAGCCTCCCGTGGCCTAACCTTCGTGTGCCTTAGAGGTACGAGTTCACCCGTGGAAGTTTTACAGTGAGTATCCCAGTTTCCTGCACGTAAATTCAAAAAAAAAAATACAAAATATTTAGAATTATTAATTTGTGATAATTTAAGTATCTTTTATTTTAATAAAATAAGATACAATTTTTACTATTTATTATTAAATAATTACAGATATTAAAAAATATATAAAATGTCCCGTAGTATAAAACTAAATATCTGAATTACAAATCAATTCTAATTTAATTTGGATCTTCCATCCAATAAAACTTAGACTACTGAGTCAAAAGGGGTGAGATTCAAACCTTACCTATTTTACACCATCCTCCGAAGTCAAAGTCGCTGGTTAGCTCCAAGTCTCCAACTAGCAGCTAGACTGCGCTAGGGGTGTGCATGTCCCCATGCGGCGTATTTTAGAGATGTTGAACGTCAACAGGAATAAGCTTCAGGTTTTTCACCATTTTGACCTCGCCCTGAACTTGGAAAAAGAAACCCCGACGAGAAAATGATGTAACCATTTTTCGTCGTCTCGACGACTCTTCTTGTTAGAAGTCGAAAATGCCATGGCCTCCAACTCCGAGGTGTTATCCCAATTAATTTGGAAAAGATTTCTAAAGAGAGGTCTTGGGTTCAAAGCATGAGATTCTCAATGTAGACCATAAAAAAACAAAAAAAAAAATTGCCACAGGCCCCCACCACTATCAAAGAAAAATTAGAGGCTTTTTTTAATCTTTGTATACATCAATCTAAGACTATCAGATAAATATTAAATAAGAATTTGCGGTTATCAATTTTATAATTTAGAGAGTTTCAATTTTTTTTTTTTACTAATTTACATATTTTATAAACCTTATTTACTGTTGAAATATTTGTCACGCCCCGACCTGACGGGTGGGCCCGGAACGCGACTGATTTTCTTTTTTGAAGATAAACTGAACCACAAGCATTTTTACTGGGCCGGATCAACAGTTAGGCCCAGCGGTTACTCATTAGCCCGTTAAGTGAACTCAAACATGTACCATATGCCTCCCAAAAACTAAAACATAATAGCAACATAACATAACATGCTCAAATCAAATCCAACATTGATTAATACAAAGCATAAGAAATTTAATCATTGATTCATCATTTCAAACATTGTCTCAAAAGGCAACATGGCCTAATACATCATTTACAAAATCACATCAGGGTAGCTACAGAAACGCAGCAGTCCTAGTTCAGCACATGGACGCACGCCAAGTACCACACTCGGTACTTTACAAAGGAAAATGGTTCCGAGAACCAGAAAGCATAAACACAAGGGTATTCCCTTCAGTGGGAATCCCAAAGCAACGCCGCCGCTTAACCACTCTAAGCTTCAAACGGATGATTCTCCTCCCCGGGTTCATCTCCTGAAAGGTGAGTGGGGTGAGCTAACTAGCCCAGTGAAAGAAATATAACAATGCACATTAAGTAAATAATAAAACAGGTTAGTCACAGTTCAGTATCATATGCTTGATAACAAATCTCAAATAATACGTTAACATCATCAATCACTGCCATTATCCACCGTAACCTCTAGGCACCACCTTAACATCAATCGTATTAAGTCCCGACACGGTCAAAATACATCCTTGCAAGTACATCTCCGGCTCTTAAACTTAGCCGATACCGACACCCTCAGTAACTGTCACCACCCATGATCAGTAGACGTAAACCATCTCTCATATGGCCGATATTGATTCAATAGTCTAGGTACGTGGAAGCAGTCTTACAAACTCGTATGATCAACATCATATCATTCTCAATCATCATTAGCACTCTTACCACAGTGCAACAAGTCTAAGCCAACATCATAAGCACTCTTGCTATAGTGCATCAAGTCTAGGCACATGAGTAGGTTCATCAAAACCGAAACCACTCACTGCTCGATATAACACCTGTTTACAAAATCTGCAGAGTTAAGTTCCCTCACCGTGATTTGTGTGGTTGCGCGGTCTCTGTTCAAACAACAGACAAGGTCACAATCAATATACACAGCATTCATACATAGTATGTACAAGCAGTATTTTCGAAATCATACTGGTTTTCCCAAAACATTTCAAGGTACATGGAATTGAGTCTCCTACTCGGTTTCTATCATTTTTAAATCATCCACAAGATAATAATATAATAAAAGGGGGCTCAGTCCAAACTCATATTGTCTTCTGGGCATTGACCAGATTGACTTATTGAGTGAGGTCTAAATCCTCGGGTCACTTCTCGGTTGTCTTCTGGATAGGACCAGAGCTGACATTTTGAGTAGGCCTCGAGGTCACTCAGTACCCGACTATAGTGTCGTCCTGAAAGTGAATCACTCAGTTCCCGACTAGTGTTGGACTGAAAGCGGATACAATAGTATTTACACTATAAATAATAATAAGAGAAAATGAGTTAGTACACTTTTAATTAACAAGGGGGGTATAAATCATCATTATCACTAATCACATCGAATATTACTCAAGTTTAGACAAAACAATCGTCAAATAATATTTTATCATCTACAAACTGTGTTCCTCGGAACATCACTTCGAAACAAGGGTACAGTGGCTTCGGATTGTCCGAACCACTCTAAACTGAGTTACTGGCCTCGGAACTTGAGGCTTGACTTCGGATCGTCCGAAGACTGGGTCTCGGATCTTCCGAAGTCCATCCGAAACGAAACAGTCAGAAAACAACGAGTCTCGGTGGGTCTGCAGATCTCGGAACGTCCGAAAACTGAGTTCGGACCTTCCGAAGATGTTTGGACCTTCCGGACTGGCTCGGTCCTTCCGAAAGGGGGTCTAGCTCGCCTCGGGCGGTCTGGGCTTCGGGTTGAAGCTCGGAACGTCCGAAGGCTGACGGTCCTTCCGAACTGGGCTCGGTCCTTCGATGGGTAAGGTTTGCCTCGGGCGTGCTGGGCTTCGGGGTGAAGCTCGGAACGTCCGAGGGTCAGACCGTCCGAAGGTTCGGACCTTCCGAAGATTGGCTCTCGGACCTTCCGAGAGTCGTCTTCTCCACTGTCTGCAACTGCAGACAGTGACGGCGGAAATACACTGAAATACGATTCCGAAAAGGGAGGGCTTCCCGGATTCGGTTTTCACATCCGTCTGGTCTGATGGACTCCCAGGGAGTCCTCTTTCCACAGGGATTGGTTCGGAGCTCAGAATCTCAAAGGGCCATCCGATTTTAAGGGTAGATCCTCACGGGTATATAAAACCCATGGTTTTCCTTAAAACTTAAAACTGGTTTTTCTCACTCCACACTAATCCAAAATCGGTTTTGTTTGATTCAAAACTGGTTAGAATTTCAAAAGGGATGCAATGGATACATTGGTTTCGATTTTTGGTCTGTAAATCGGGTTTTTGAAAAATCTTCCACTTAAGCAACAGTAACTGAAAAACAGAGAAGGGAGGGGCTCGACTTGAAATGAGATTACAGAGAGCAGAGAAGAGAAGAATTGCTGGGAGTTGTAACCGACGGAAAAAGGCTGAATTTATAGGTTTTCCAGCCGGAAAATCAGCTGAATCCGATGGGACGGGACGACTGGAGGTGATCATCACTGCCGGAAAACGGGCCGAGTGGCCAGTGCATGCGCTGCATGCGGCTGATGCTGCTACAGTGCCGGACTCGGGTTTGCAAATCAGTCCTCTGAAATTTTAAAAATTGCAGAAAGGTCCTGGTTTGATAAAAATTTGATTTTTAAACTAAAGGTGATAATTTCAGACCTCAAAAATAGGATCTAACCTTACAGATGGGTTAGGTTTTGAAAACCTTGGTCACCATAAAATTTTCAGATTTTATTTCTTATTAAAAACCCTTGATTTAAACAATAATCATATTTTACTCATAATTACTTAATTAATCAAATTTAAAAATAACTAATTTGTAGATCTCATTTTCAAGTGAAATGAAATATCTAGATTATTCTTAAAATGGTCTATCATCTCATACCATTTTCAAAATTTATCTCTTTCCCGAAATTATTTAAAATAATTAAAACTCTCTTTCGGGGTTCCGACGGGTGATATTTAAATATCATTTCTGAAAATAATTTTATTTTAAAGTCAGAAATGCAAATCCTTCAATAAGGAGGATATTATTCATCAATGATAATCACCAAATCACACAATTTATGAAAATTTACACAACAAACGGTAAAATTACCAAAATACCCCTCCAGCTGAACGGGCTGGATCTCTGAGCTTACGAGCTCGGATTGGGCCTCGCTTGGGCTTTCCTCAAAGCCTTAACCGAAAACTTCGAGATCAACAGGTTAAACACGATTAACGAGGTAAAACACACCTAATCTGGGGTAGGGTATTACAATATTAATAAAATATTTTAAAATATCTATTTAAGTGATTTTTATTATGGAACTTAATACATCTATTGTTACCATTTTTACTAATAATATATTTTAAAATATCCATTTAAGTGATTTTTATCATTGAATTTAATTCATCTATTATTAGTTGGTTGAAATTTTGGATCTTAAAGTCAATATTTAAGATGATGAAATAGGTATTAAATTTTACAAGTAGAATATCTATGTGATTTAACATACAAGTCTCCTAATGAAATCTCTCAATGGTGGTTTTTACTACTTCACATGGCTTGCTAGAGAAAATAGAATCATGTTCGTAAAAGTATTAACAAGAAGTTCTAAGACAAGATGTTGAAAATAAATTAATTTCTTTGTACATTTAAGTCAAATATTGATGGTCCACATGATAAGTAGCCAAAGATTAGGACACGAAGAAAAGGGGCACAATAGGCAAACACAATCAGGATAATAGGTCGAGAGGTGGATATGCAGACAAGAATAGTAGGCGGGTGTAGCAAAGCTAATGGCCCAAAAACCATCATTAGTTTCTTGAATTAATTTGTGGAACTTTTGCGTTTTTACACCACTTGTTCTCACGTGCATGTGGGCTCTGCGGCTGCAAATGGATACTTTAGACCCTCCCTCACATGCAATGGACATGCAGAACTTATTCTGATATCATGTTAGAAAATCATGATATAATAATATTTTTAAGATAAATTCAGTCTAACAGACCGTTAAAAGAAGAGTATCTCAAGAATTTAGATGACGATTATTGTTGAATGTACATACTATGGTAAATTATGTCCTTGATATATCTTAAAGGGCTATTTCGCGATTGCCAAATGAGCAAACGTACCTTTGTATGCATAAACGGATACACTTGATTAACGGAGCATGCAATATTAGGGCATATATTCACTCATATTGTTCAATGGATCATCATCATGTTTGGAAAGACTTGGCCATTAGCTACAAGAATATCGTATGGCTTAACACTAGTCACATTGGTATGTGTGAGCAGATCAAATTAAGTAGGGATAAAACTCAGGTCGGGTCGAATTGAGAAGACAAAAATCCATATGGAATTCAGGTCGGGTCAGGTTGAGAAATTTACAAGTTAACCCAACCCGATCTAATCTGACCCAACTTGGATAAAATTAGAATGTGTTTAGAATACGGGTTGAGTTGGGTTAGAATTTGGATCGAGTCGGGTCGAGAATTTTGGACAATAACTCGGGTCGGATTTTATAAATATTAACTCGGGTCAAATTGGATTTGAAGAAACCCGATCCAACCTGACTCGATTATAGCCCTAAAATTAAGGTACCAGAAGTCCATATAAGAGAAAAAAAATGCCTTAATGCCAAGGAAATAATAAAGCGAACTGAAATACTTTCTAGCAAATATTGAGTTAAGAGATCTAATACCCATGTGAGCTTATGGTTGCTTGTGACTTTAATGTCGTCAATATAAATTAGCGAGATAAGAATAGATCCATTGTGTTGATGGATGTAGAAAGATGTATTAGATTTGGGGATTTTGTTTATGACCATAATATGCTTTATATAGCTTTACACACATAAGAGAGTAAATGCAAATTTATGAAAATTGATGGTTGTCTGATGTAGACTTTCTTATTGTGAAAATTTATTAAAAAATGTATTTTTAATATCAAGTTGATCCATTGTGTTGATGGATGAAGAAAGATGTATTGGATGTTTTTAAAAATTGTTTGCTATTAAGTTGTAATTATATTTGCTTCACTTTCTCATTCTTTTATTTTATTTTTGTATTTTGTTACTATTTTTGTACCTTGTATTTTTGCACTATAAATATAATTCAACGGGTATCTCTCTTCAATTGAGGAAGACACAACAAATCCCGTATCTATTTTTACAGTAGACGCATGTTCACTAAGAGAGATTCTTTCAATCTATCAAAGCTTCGGATTTTCAGATACCATTTTTGGCCCATGCAGTCATAGGGCGAGAGTCTACAAAAATCTTTATTTGCAACGGTAGAAGTATTAAAAGCATTGTTTCATTGTGAAATGACAAGAGAGTTTCACATCGTTTAATTTAAGAAAACAATGACTTTATAGTCTATCTAATACTTGAGGCACTATTCTCTCTATAGTTAGTTTTTGA
The DNA here is from genome assembly GCA_022113865.1 of Chimonanthus praecox. NCBI lineage: Eukaryota > Viridiplantae > Streptophyta > Magnoliopsida > Laurales > Calycanthaceae > Chimonanthus > Chimonanthus praecox. The sequence goes on along the minus strand of CM039089.1, from coordinate 6,322,089 downwards.
GAGCGAGTTTTAATTCAAAAATGTTATCAAGTCATGATTTTCTAATATGATATTAGAGTAAGTTCCGCGTACAACTGCTACACACAAGGGAGGATGAGCAGTTGCATATAAAGGAGAGTATGAAGAGGCAACAGAGTCTTACATCATTTAATTTGAGAAATCAATGACTTTATAAAACACTTGAGGCACCATTCTCTCAATGACTAACTTTTGAAAGTGAGTTATAATTTAAGAATGTTATCAAGTAATTGTTTTCTAACATATACTCGTTACTTGTTACTTATCCATGTGAATGCTCTTGCTCAATTACTTTAGAACTCACTATTTGTTGTTCTGCTTATTTACTTATTTTTAAGTAATGTTATAGGAATTTACTTAGATGAGAAAATTCCATAATAAAAAAAGTGCAATCATGCTCACATTTTAAGTTTTTAACATATCAAAATTTAGTATTTAAGGATGTTGATTATGGATAATCTTATGATAATATATGTGATACCCACCTCTTTCCCCAAACCAATGTGGGAAAGTGTCCTACATCGGTTTGGGAGAAGAAAAGAGAAGGGGATATAAGTGGTGTACCCCCCGTTGATTCAAGTGTGAGGCCTTTTGGGCCGGGCCACGTGGACCCGGGACCAAAAATAAAACTGTGCCGGTTTGAGCTGTGTGCGAGGCTCAAAGCGGATAATATCACACTGAGTCAAGTCCTAAGCCCTGTGTGTTCGGGTCGAGTCGTTACAATATACCATTTACTCTGAGGCCCTGAAACATTTAATCATTGAATTTAGATATGCAACTCATATGAAATAGCCTAAGAAGCTCGAACTAATCTAACTTTGGATTGTGCCTATTTTTAAATGCAAAGTAGTAGATTTGGTCTAGCTTAAAAATTCACTTTTGTTTTATATGTTTTCCCAAATATTATGAATATATTATATATAATTGACATTATATAAAGTATTTTTTATGAGATCTGTTATTTTAATCCTATTTTAAGTTTAACTTTGACTCAAAAGCCTCATCTAAATAAAGTCCAAATATGAAACTTGAATTAAAACTTCAAATAAATAAGAAAATAATTTTTGATGAGTACAATAATGATAATGATAGAATCTGATTAAAATTAAATTGAGCTAATTTAGCCCTAGCTTGACAAAATTGAGCCTAACTTGGAACCTTGCTGAGTCTTGAGCCTTATAAGCACAAGTTAGGATCAAGCCTTAAATGATTCGCCTAAATTATAACTTTATCAAAATCTGAAGTGACAAAGAGTCTTATATCGATAATTTGTGAAACTAATGACTCTATATAACACTTGAAGTACCTTCTCTCAATGGTTACCTTTAGAGAGTGAGTTCTAACTTAAGAATGTTATCATTTCATGGTTTTCTAACATGGTATCAGAGCAGGTTTTGCATGCAGTCGTAAGGTGCAACTGTACGTGTGTAAAGTTTTCACGTGCACCGCAAGGCGTAGTTGCACGTGAGGGCGGGTGTGAAGTGACAAAAAGTTCTACATCGGTTAATTTGTGATACCAATGACTCTATATAATACTTGAAGCACCATTATCTCAATGATTAGCTTTTTAGAATAAGTTCTACTTAAGAGTGTTATCAAATCATTATTTTCTAACATGATATTAGAATGACTAGCTTTTTACAATAAGTTCTACTTAAGAGTGTTATCAAATCATTATTTTCTAATATGATATTAGAGCAAGTTCCGCATGCAATCGAAGGGTGCGGCTGCGCGTGTGTGAAGTTTACACGTGTAACCCTAGGGCACATCTACATGTTTGTGAAATTTCCATTGTAACAGCAGGGCGTATCTACATGTAAAGGCGAGTGTGAAGTGACAAAAAGTATCACACCAGTTAATTAGTGAAACCAGTGACTCTATGTAATATTTGAAACACCCTTCTCTTAATGGCTAACTTTTGAAAATAAGTTTTACCTCAAAAATATTATCATCTCATGATTTTCTAATAAAAAACTAAGAACCTAATCCTACATCAACACAACATAAAATAATATACATATTGTGGAGAGTATGATTTTCCTTTTCTATAATTTATACACCTATGGAAAATAAAGGGCTCATTTTAATAAAACTTTTTGTGCGTTTTATCATCTTAAAATGCTGATGCAAGGCCACCATGGATGAATAGGTTGGTAAGTAATAGTTTTCACAAAGCTAACATTGTATTGAATTGGTTTAAATTAAGGTATAAAAGGCCAAAGGCTTAAACTAGATTTGAATGTAATTGAATTGAGTACAAGTACCTAAAGAAACTCACTCCTAAAGATAGAAAGGAGATGTAATGGACAGACCAAAACTAGTGACCATTAGGAATTCCTCCAGACTTGAGTTTCCTGCTGTTGCTAAACGTATGGAGGATTTCAGTTGCAAGAATTTAGGACATGAAGGACCAAGCAAAATCATTCGTTGCATGGCCAAACAAGGCAAAGAGTTGCATGGAGGAGTCCTATATAAATCCACACAAACCATCATCTTTCCTCATCACCATCCCTTTCCCTCTCCTCCAGACAAAAAAGGAAATCAATCTTGGTCATTCTTGCAAGGGAGAGGAGGAAGGGCAATAAAAAATAAATAAAAAATGAGTAAGGCGGGCATCGTCGGCGGTGTATCCGTCCTTCTCATTGTCGGTGTGGTTGTCGCCATCGTCGCAAGCGTCTCTCAAACTGCACATGATGATAAGAAAACACCATCCACATCCCTCAAGGCTGTCTCTAATATCTGTGCCCCAACTGACTACAAGGATCTCTGTATTCAAACCCTTTCCTCAGGGAATGTAAGCACCGACCCGAAAGAGCTCATCAAGGCTGCATTCCAGGCAACACTAGACCACATAAAAAATGCAAGCCGGTTGCCGGATGAGTTTGCGAAAAGAACCAGTGATCCGATGCAACAAGGAGCCCTCTCTGATTGTAAGGAGTTGTTCGATTATGCCCAAGATGAGCTCCAGGCCGCAATCTCAGAGGTTGGAGACAAGGAGCTACATACAGTTGGGGATAGAGTTCATGAGCTCAAGAATTGGTTGAGTGCAGTGATGTCATACCAGGAGACTTGCAAGGATGGGATCACTCAGCCCGACTTGAATTCGGCCATGCAAGATGGACTGCTCAATGCTACCCAACTTACAATCAATGCTCTTGCTATCGTATCCGAGATCTCTACCGTTCTCTCCACCTTCAATATTCCTATCAACCTCACCTCCTTCGCTTCTCGCCGCCTTCTTGAAGACTCTGATGACGTGCACCAATTAGACAAGGAAGGTTTGCCGGCTTGGTTCTCCGCCAGTGATCGAAGATTGTTGGCTGCCCAATTTACCAACAATGTTAAGCCTAATGTGGTAGTGGCACAAGACGGCAGCGGAAACTACAAGACCATCTCTGCTGCTCTCAATGCCATGCCCAAGAAGCACCCTGGGAGATATGTGATCTATGTCAAAGCAGGCATCTACAAGGAGCAAGTCATGGTCACCAAGGATATGGTCAATGTTTTCATGTATGGTGATGGGCCCAGGAAGACGATCGTCACCGGAAGCAAAAACAACGTCGACGGAACTCAGACATTCCAAACAGCCACCTTTGGTAAGCTCAAAATCTCACAATTGTCCTGTAACAGAGGCGGCAAACAGGGGTGTGAATGTGTGATGAGCCTAGATTAGCCCAGGCCCAATCACACCATGATGTCCTTCTCACTACATGGATGGTCTCTCTTGATTACAGGCTTGTCTTGGGCTAGACCTCCATTAATACAAACATTCTTCAATCAATGGGGCCTTTCATTTGAAAGGTCCAAAACAATTCTTAAAAGCCCACTGCAATGGTCCACCTGGCCCATCAACACCACCTTAAGCTGCAAGAGCTTATACTCTGTTTTCTCTGTTCTTTTGCACGAGTCTGCAATATCTAACACTTTATCATATCACAATTTCCTGCAGCCGCGATTGGGGAGGGATTCATCGGAAAATCTATGGGATTCCAGAACACCGCCGGCGCCATCAAGCACCAGGCCGTGGCTCTCCGTGTCCAGTCCGACATGGCGGCTTTCTTCAATTGCCGGATGGATGGATACCAAGATACCCTCTACGTACAAACCCATCGCCAGTTCTATAGAAACTGTGTCGTCTCTGGGACCATTGATTTTATCTTTGGTGATTCGGCTACCGTCATTCAGAACTGCTTGATCATTGTAAGGAAGCCCATGGACAATCAGTTCAACACCGTGACAGCACATGGAAGGACGACCAAGTACGAGAGCACCGGAATTGTGATCCAAAACTGCCGCATCGTCCCCGAACAGAAGCTCTATCCCTTGAGGTTCAAGCTACCTACCTACTTGGGCAGGCCATGGAAGATATACGCAAGGACTGTTGTGATGGAAAGCATTCTTGGTGACTTCATCCAACCAGAGGGATGGAAGGAGTGGCAAGGGGACCTTGGACTCAAAACCTTGTACTATGCTGAGTATGGGAACAGCGGACCAGGAGCCAGGACTGCCGGAAGAGTGAAATGGCCAGGATTCAAGGTCATTACCAACAGGAATGAGGCTCTTCAGTTCACTACTGGACAATTCATCCAAGGTGGTTCTTGGTTGAAAAACACTGGAGCACCCTTCTTACTAGGTTTCAAGAATTAGAATGAAGAAATACTTGTTTATCAGAGAGAGAGAGAGAGAGAGAGAGAGAGAGAGAGAGAGAGAGAGAGAGAGAGAGAGAGAGAGAGAGAGAGAGAGAGAGAGAGAGAGACATGACTAATTTTAATTACATTAAATGAAAACAATAACATTTCTCCTCATTGAGAGACTTGAACTTCTTTTAAGTACGAAAGCAACCATCTTTATGTAACTAGAGTTCCTCTATTAACATTCTTTAATTCTTATGATTCGTTGTTTGATGTTTGAATACAAATTTTCAATTGAGATTTTGAAAGCCCTTGTCTCTCATTACTCTCTTCCTATCAATATGAGTATTTGGGATAAATATCTCAATTTATTATTAATAATATATGACTAAATCAATCTATCCACTGATATTTGAACCTCTGTTTATAATTTGAATTTTTAGAGTAAAATTAAAATTTCTCTTATTAATAAATAATGGGTTTCAAGTTCACAACTTTTTTAAATTGCGCATTTGAAATAAAAATACCTATTTGAGATTTAATTTTGTTGATTGATTACCTTTAATGGGTTAGGATGGAGGCAAAATGCTAAGTGATTTAGGAAACACAAATATAAAGATTTAGGTTTTGGATCCTAAGGTCATAGATCTAGTTTGTAAATGGGCTAATTCAATTAAACAATCCATGCCCAATCATCCCATTATTTTTAAATAATAATATATAATTTTAGATCCAAATAATATTTAAATTCTAATATTAGTAGTAATATAAATATGTAAAAGATCTAATCAAGTGCAATGTCTTTCTAGTCTCCTTTTATATTTTGAATATAAATTTTCACTTGCATGACAAGCTAACTTCTGATGCCATGCCACGTGGCTGATTGTGGGGCCCACCTAAGTGAGCCCCATGACAAAGAGAGATTCATTTGAAAAAGTCTGATCATGGATATGGGACTAATAATTATACAGGGATGATTCATAGGGTTTTACAAAAACAAAACTTCATCAATTTTCTCTCTCTATGGTTTTTAAAGAATACTAGCCGTAGGAGTTTTAGTAAGATTGTATCTGAGTTTTTCACACGTAAATCAAAAAAAAAAAGAATATAAACATTACATGTAAAATTATGACCCATTGACTTATGCTTAGTTTGTGATTTTTTTTAAATCAAAATTGAATCATTGGATCAATATTTTGATTTATCATGTTTAATTTAGTAATGAGAATCCATCAAAAAAAAAGTATAGAAAAGTTGGATCTAAGTTTGAAAAAAATTAAAATAATTTTAATGAAAGAGATTCAATATTAACTGAGTCCCACATGAATCCTTATGATTAGCCGTAAAAAACACCCGGGCATTTTCTAGATTCATCCATCTTTAATTTCTTAAATCACAATCATCATCATAGGTTGTGCCTTTAATTTCTTAAATATAAATAATAATAATAAAAGGTAAAACCAACAAACATAAGAAAAATAAAAATTTACAAACATTTAATGTAACAGTAAGTAAAAGAAATTATGAATAGTGGCCTTTAGATTAAACCATTGAAATAAATAAAGGAAAATAGGATCATAGAAATATATCAAATGAACATTAATCTAAGTTGAATCTAAATCCACAATTTTAATAGTTAAGTCTATATTTAATGAATCCCACGTGAGACGTAAGCATACAATAACAGCCAGGCTTATTAGACTCAGACCCCTTTGTACAGGGATAGCCATAACTTCATAGAGAACCTGAAAACCAGGGGTGAAAAAACGGTTCTCCGCCGATAATTTTTTTCTCTTTTTTTTTTTTTTTAACGAAAATCATCGATATCGGCTGATATCGATGCGATTATAATTAAAAGCTGTATCATATCGACCAACATGATTCGTATCGACTGATATTTGAATATTCGGATCCCTGCTGAAAACCATTTCCTAGACCTTCTAAAATTAAAAACAGGAGCACTCATCTTCAAAATCTGATTACCTGAGAAATGCCTTTCTCATTCTGATGATTAATGATCATTTATGTTAAAACAGTTGTAGTACTTCAGAAAGTTCGTAGTGTTAGATTTAAGCTTCCGTGGCCTTACCTGGTATGTCCTAAGGACAGTAGGTATCATTGTAAAGCTTTAACGCTGGATTTCCCACGATTTTTCATACGTAAAGTTTTTCTTTGAATATACATTATTATAGCCTCATGAAATTATGTGTAAGACAGGAGTTGTTTTCATTTTTTTTTTTTTCTTACCATTTTTTTTTTGAAATTTTGAGATGATGAGATGATGCTGTATCATTACTTTTTCACTTGAACTCATCACTTCGTTTTATTTGTCAAAATAAGAAAATGTCACTTTTTATAGATATGAAATGATTTTTCCCCTCTCTGCCAATTTGTCCATGTTTTGTGAACTGCTTTGCAAAATTACCTCTGCGTTTGGATGGGGAGTAACCGGGGTAATGGGTCTTCTTTAGTGGTGGGGTAATGATAAAAATTCAACTCTTTTACTCTTTCGTCATCATTTTTAAAACCCTTCGAAGAATGGGAGTTTTCAGAAAATCCTTCAGCAAAAGTATTTTAAAATATAATTTTAATATCTAATGACCTAAATGATATATAATTTATTTTTTTGCATAGTCTATGTTAATTGAATTGATAAAGTCATATTTTTAAGTTCTTTAAAAATTAATAACTTTAAATGATTTTTTATTTAAAAAAATCATTTTATATTTTATAATAGAATTAAATTGAGAAATATATTTTGAAAAGTAATTATAAAGAAATAAAATTTTAGCACACCATGAAAATAATTATTAGACTCTATACCGAACCGAAACTGAGTTATTTACATATCACAATAATTGAATGACAAAATCTCTCTTGAAATTTTCCATCCAAATTTTCTATTTAACTAAAGTTTTGATGATGATGACGACGGCAACAACAAAGATAGTGATGATAATAAATTGATATGTAAAATCTTTCAATGAAGGTTGTCCAATCAACATGGTGTAGTTATTGCATCCACAATGACTACCATAAACCTTTTTTTTTTATTTAATGGTCTTAGCCTCTTAGAGCACCCGACTATTATGTTATCTATTTTACTTCGGACAAATTATGACTTTTTATGAAAGATGTATTTACATTATTTATTTATTTATTTATTATAATTTAAAAAAAATATAAAAATATTTTTAAAAATTGTAATATTAACTGAAGACAGCCAGCAACCACTCCTGAAGAATATTTAAGTTATCATAGTAAGTCGTTACACTTGTCATCAAAAAAGTTGTTACACTTGCTCTGCTGTAAGTTGCATGGATATGGATCTAAGAAGGGAGCAGTTGTTACACTTGCTCTGCTCTAAGTTGCATGGATATGGATCTAAGAAGGGATCTGAATATCAGTCGATACGAATCGTATCTCGTATCGGCCGATATGGTACGGTTTTAAAACCTTATCATATCGGCTGATATCTCGGTGGTTTTGTTAAAAAAAAATTAGGAGAGAGAATTTTATCGACCGAGATATCGGCCGATAATGTTTTTTGGACCCCTGGGTCTAAGTGTTGGAGTCTTGACATTGGTGCGAGGTGTCGGACTCAACAATCTAGAAAAAATAAGACATGGGACACGACACCATATTCAAATAGATCTCAATCTAAATTTATTTTAAATGAAAATAAAGTGTGAAAATAACAATAATAGAAAAAAAATGTACTAGTTTTACCCCAAGAATTTAGGTGACTTTAATTAAATTTTAAGAGAGGAATCTGGTGTAATATCTTAGTTATGTTGGAAAACAATATTAAAAAGTATGTGAGTTTGGGCAACATATATGTTGCAACAAGAAGTACCCAAATCAGATATAAAGTGAAGTATAGACTATAGAGTGCTTTGATGGCTTGTATTTCTAAGTATTTGGTGAATGGGCTGCGAGAATCAATGATGGGCATGTAACGATCTAACTCGAACTCAATTCAGCACAATATTATCTATTTTGGGTCCACACACGTCTGCACGACTTTGCATTGGATCCATACTCAACTCCTGATCTAAAAAACGTTATGCTAAGTTCGAGGTGAGCTCTCTTTATAAACCCCCATCAAAACTAGCTCCTGGGTGACGTGAGACTTTTTTCTACACCCACACGCCCGATCGGCTGTATCCCGTTAGTTGATCCGATGGTGCCCTGTGGGTCTGACCGACATGGGCCTATATTTTCCAGTTTTGAGGCCCACTGGGCTTGGCGATCTGGGCTATCTGGGCCGGGGCATCACAGGCATTATAAAACCCACTCATTTTGGAGGTGAGAGCAGGTATCTTTATGTCTGTTGATTTCAAAATGAGGCAAGGGCTGCTCTATAAATTTGTTACTGTCAGTTTGATAATTGGACTTAAAAAATCTTTTTTGTCCAATTAATGATAGGTACGAGAAATACTCACAGAAGAAGGGATGGAAGTTTGAGTCTCTTTCTGTTGGTAAACGTATGGAGGATTTCAGTTGGCATGAATTTAGGATATGAAGGACCAAGCAAAATCATTCATTGCATGGCCAAATAAGGCAAAGAGCTGCATGGAGGAGTCCTATATAGATCCACCCAAACCATCATCTTTCTTCATCACCATCCCTTTCCCTCTCCTCCAGGGAAATCAATCTTGGTCATTCTTGCAAGGGAGAGGAGAAAGGGCAATAACAAATAAAAATGAATAAAGCGGCCATCGTCGGCGGTGTATCTGTCCTTCTTATTGTCGGCGTGGTTGTCGCTATCGTTGCAAGCTTCTCTCAAACTGCAAATGGTGATAAGAAAACACCATCCACATCCCTCAAGGCTGTCTCTACTATCTGTGCCCCAACTGACTACAAGGATCTCTGTATTCAAACCCTTTCCTCAGGGAATGTAAGCACCGATCCAAAAGATCTCATCAAGGTCGCATTCCAGGCAACACTAGACCACATAAAAAATGCAAGCAGGTTGCCGGATGAGTTTGCGAAAAGAACCAGTGATCCGATGCAACAAGGAGCCCTCTCTGATTGTAAGGAGTTATTCGATTACGCCCAAGATGAGCTCCAGGCCGCAATCTCAGAGGTTGGAGACAAGGAGCTACATACAATTGGGGATAGAGTTCATGAGCTCAAGAATTGGTTGAGTGCAGTGATGTCATACCAAGAGACTTGCAAGGATGGGATCACTCAGCCCGACTTGAATTCGGCCATGCAAGATGGACTGCTCAATGCTACCCAACTTACAATCAATGCTCTTGCTATCGTATCCGAGATCTCTACCATTCTCTCCAGCTTCAATATTCCCATCAACCTCACCTCCTTCACTTCTCGCCGCCTTCTTGAAGACTCTGCTGACATTCTCCAATTAGACGAGGAAGGTTTGCCGGCTTGGTTCTCCGCCAGCGATCGAAGATTGTTGGCTGCCCAATTTACCAACAATGTTAAGCCTAATGTGGTAGTGGCACAAGACGGCAGTGGAACCTACAAGACCATCTCTGCTGCTCTCAATGCCATGCCCAAGAAGCACCCTGGGAGACATGTGATCTATGTCAAAGCAGGAATCTACAAGGAGCAAGTCATGGTCACCAAGGATATGGTCAATGTTTTCATGTATGGTGATGGGCCCAGGAAGACGATCGTCACCGGAAGCAAAAACAACGTCGACGGAACTCAGACATTCCAAACAGCCACCTTTGGTAAGCTCAAAATCTCACAATTGTCCTGTAACAGAGGCGGCAAACAGGGGTGTGAATGTGTGATGAGCCTAGATTAGCCCAGGCCCAATCACACCATGATGTCCTTCTCACTACATGGATGGTCTCTCTTGATTACAGGCTTCGTCTTGGGCTAGACCTCCATTAATACAAACATTCTTCAATCAATGGGGCCTTTAATTTGAAAGGTCCAAAACAATTCTTAAAAGCCCACTGCAATGGTCCACCTGGCCCATCAACACCACCTTAAGCTACAAGAGCTTATACTCTGTTTTCTCTGTTCTTTTGCACGAGTCTGCAATATCTAACACTTTATCATATCACAATTTGCTGCAGCCGCGATTGGGGAGGGATTCATCGGAAAATCTATGGGATTCCAGAACACCGCCGGCGCCATCAAGCACCAGGCCGTGGCTCTCCGTGTCCAGTCTGACATGGCGGCTTTCTTCAATTGCCGGATGGATGGATACCAAGATACCCTCTACGTACAAACCCATCGCCAGTTCTATAGAAACTGTGTCATCTCTGGGACCATTGATTTTATCTTTGGTGATTCGGCTACCGTCATTCAGAACTGCTTGATCATTGTAAGGAAGCCCATGGACAATCAGTTCAACACCGTGACAGCCCATGGAAGGACGACCAAGTACGAGAGCACCGGCATTGTGATCCAAAACTGCCGCATCGTCCCCGAACAGAAGCTCTACCCCTTGAGGTTCAAGCTACCTACCTACTTGGGCAGGCCATGGAAGGTATATGCAAGGACTGTTGTGATGGAAAGCATTCTTGGTGACTTTATCCAACCAGAGGGATGGAAGGAGTGGCAAGGCGACCTTGGACTCAAAACCTTGTACTACGCTGAGTATGGGAACAGTGGACCAGGAGCCAGGACTGCCGGAAGAGTGAAATGGCCAGGATTCAAGGTCATTACCAACAGGAATGAGGCTCTTCAGTTCACTGCTGGACGATTCATCCAAGGTGGTTCTTGGTTGAAAAACACTGGAGCACCCTTCTTACTGGGTTTCAAGAATTAGAGATTGAACAAATACTTGTGTACCTAGAGTTCCTCTGTCAAACATTCTTTAATTCTTATGATTCGTTGGATGATGTTTGAATACAAATTTTCAATTCAGATTTTTGAAACCGTTGTCTCTCATTACTTTCTCTTCCTATCAATGTGGGTCTTTATAAAAAATATCTCCATTTATTATTAATAAATATATGACTAAATCAATCATACACAATAGGTACAGGTTGATATTTGATCCTCTATTTATAATTCGATGATCATACTAAAGCGATTAAAATGTTTATGTCATAATTTTAACACGTGGCATGTAATTAAGTATTAAAGACATTCATTAGAGGACACTCTGTATAAAAGCTAAATAAAATAAGATTCTATTAATTTTTGGAGTAAAATTAAATTTACTCTCTCTTAATAAATAATGTATCCCAAGTTCACAACTTTTTTTTAATTGTGCATCTGAAATAAAAAATACCTATTTGAAATTTAATTCTGTTGATTGGTTGGGATGGAGGCTAGTTTATTATATATGGACCCAAAATGCTAAGTGATTTAGGAAACACAAATATAACTTAATAGTTATTGGACTTAGGTTTGGATCCAAGGTCATAGATCCAGTTTGGAAAAGGGCCAAATTTGAATTAAACAATCCATGCCCAATCATCCCATTATTTTTAAATAATAATATATAATTTTAGATCAAACAATATTTAAATTATAATAGTAATAGTAATATAAATATGTAAAATATCTAATCAAGTGCAATCTCTTTCTAGTCTCCTTTTATTTTTTAAATATAAATTTTTACTTGCATGACAAGCTAACTTGTGATGCCATGCGTGGCTGACTTTGGGATCCCATTTGAATGGGGGTAACAAGGGGTAATGGGGATTAACTCGTTAGCCCTATTTGATAAAAGCCCCGTCCCCTCAACTTTTGAAAATCCTTTTCAAGAAAAAGGTTTTTATATTATTTGAGACAACCCTTCTAAAATTTACCTCTCATCCAAACGCAATAGATTTATTTGAAGAAGTGTGATTATGGATATGGGTCTAATTTGATTATTTATATTGGGATGATTCGTTTAAAAGCTCTACTCAAATATAAGGGCTTTACAGAAAAATAACTTCATCAATTTTCTCTATGTATGGCTTTTAAAGGGTTTAAACATTATATGTCAAAAATAGGACCCACTTGCTCTTCATCATTTTAATATTAAAACTGAACCATTAGATCAGTATTTTGATTTATCATGTTTATCTAACAATGAGAATACATCAAGTAAAAATTATAGAATGATTGGTTCTAAATTTAGAAAAAAATTAAAATAATTTTAATGAAAGAGATTCAATATTAAACGAGTCACACATGAATCCTTATGTTTAATCATAAAAAACACCCAACCAGGTATTTTCTAGATTCACGCATCTTTAATTTTTTAAATCATAATCATCATCATAGGTTATGTGTTTTTAATTTCTTAAATATAAATAATGATAAACAGGTAAAACCAAGAACATAAAAAAAAAATACATACATTTAATGTATGCAGTAAGTAAAAGAGATTATGAATAGTGGCCTTTAGGTTAAAAAATTGAAATAAATAAAAGAAAATGGGACCATAGAAATGTATCAAATGAAAACATTAATCTAAGTGGGATTAAATCTATAATTTTAATAGTTTAAGTCCATATTTAAATATATTGGGTTCGGATCCATGACTGGGTAATCGGATCTGGATCCTGATCCACCCATTACCCGACCGAAGCCAACCCGATGGCTGAAACTACAATCGAGTACTCTCCAAGGCTTGGAAGCAGAAGAGCAACGACGGCAAAAAATAAAAGTAGATATGAGATTTGCAAGACTTACATCGGCTCTTCTTCTCCGGCGTTGCAATCGTCTCCAATCTTCTTCTCCAACGCCAATCCAATCTCTTCTTCGCCTCTTCTCTTCTTCTTCTTCAGGTGCTCTTTATTTTTGTTATTTTTATTTTTATTTTCTCTATTTCTTCTTTTGTCCATACTGTCAATTGGTTTTCCAGAAATTCTCCAATCAACTGCTAGTATTGTCTGATTAAGTGATTTTTCATACATCTGACATAGCTTGTTCCTTCAAATGAGCGGTCCGGTTCTTGTCCTGGGAAATAACAATTATTACCAAACAAACTATATTTTTCTGTAATAAGTATTTCGCTTTCTGTGATTCATATGGAAAGAGAAGTGCTTTGTTGGAAAATAACCAGTCTTAAGTAAAAACAGAAATGTGTCTAATAAATTTTTGGTTAAAACTCAGAAAGAGCTTTACTTTCCTTGTATCGAAACAAATCATTAGTTTTTGTTGACTATTTCTTCCTTTTTTTTGGGAAATTAGCAGAAGCTTGTCCTCAACTGTCGAGCGGACTAATCAAGATCATGGAAAATCGACTCTCAGAAATTGAACACAGGAGCACTCATCTTCAAAATCTGATTAATCAGGTAATTAGCATATCTATGTTTACTTTCTTTTATTCACTTTGGGATGATTTCCATTAACAAATGCCTTTCTCATTCTCATGATTAATGATCACTTATGTTAAACAGTTGCAGTAATTGGACCGAGTGGCTGTTTCACTTTTTGTAGAGGAATAAAATACTGGCTTTTTGTCTATTTCAATCAATTTTATTAACCAGTTTTTGTGAAGAAAAAGAAAGAGATTTTAGTTCACACCAACTGGTAGTTGTATTTCATTTGATTTTTAATTTTAGGATTTAATAGTTATATTTCTATCTACTCTTTCTTGCTTGTCATTTTCTATCATTAGTTCATTACTTCTTGCTGTAGTTGGTTCGCAGCAAGTAAGCAAACTTTAGGGCCCCATGACATATGTGTGTGGGCAAGCGCATTTGTGACACTTTATGTACACATTGTTTTTCTTTGGGTATACATTGTTATAGCCTCATGAAATTATGTGTAGGAAAGAGGGGTTGTTTTCATTTTTTTTTTTTTTTGTTTTCTTACCATTTTTTTTTTAATTTTGAGATGATGACGTGATGCTTTATCATTACTTTGTTCACTTGAAATGATCACTTCGTTTTATTTGTCAAAATAAGAAAATGTCACTTTTTATGGACATGAAATGACTTGTCCCCTCTCTGCCAATTTGTCCATGTGTTGTGAACTGCTTTGCACAATTACCTAATTGTGTTCCATGATTTTTAAAATTGTGATATTAACTGAAGACAGCCAGCAGCCACTCCTGAAGAATATTCAAGGGCTAATAAAGAGCTTCGGAAACTTGGGAGTTCAATGGACCTTATAACGGATTTGCGATCCAAACAAAAGGTACTTATTGAACATTGTTCCTATAGTCATCCTCTGGTTTTAAGTTATCATAGTAAGTTGGTACACTTGCTCTGCTCTAAGTTGCATGGATATGGGCACATGTGTTGGAGTCTGACATTGGTGTGAGGTGTCGGACTCAATAATCTAGAAAAAATAAGACATGGGGACACGGCACTATATTTAAATAGATTGAAATCTAAATTTATTTTAAATGAAAATAAAGTGTGAAATTAACAATAATAGAAAACAAATGTACTAGTTTTACCCCAAGAATTTAGGTGACTAATAGATTGACATTTTAATTAGATTTTAAGAGAGGAATCTGGTGTAATATCTTAGTTATGTTGGAAAATAATATTAAAAAGCACTATCTTTCAAAAAAAAATATATATATATATATATTAAAAAGCACTAAAAGAGTCCCTGAAGAATGGGTGCGAGTGTCTACAAATGTTTAGTAGTGTCCGGGTGCATCAAATATCCTGAAGTGTCCATGCAACATAGGCTCTACTGGTTCACCCTCAAGTTGTACTTGGCATTGGGACTACAAATAGAGTTCAATATCGCAAGTTCCACTGCTCCAATTTTGCTAATTTTGGATTACTGTCTGAGAAGCCTGCCGGTTCAACTTATATATGAAGAAGTGTACAACTATATATGGACAATGTCTGCATGAAAATGTGATGAAAAGTTAACCTCAATCTTCTATAAAAACAGTGATAATTAGGAACCGTGAACTTGTTTGATGATGGATTGCTTACATAAGTTTATGAAGGATAAGGAAGACAGAATTGTTGTGTACCATCTGTAATTAATTTGCAGCTAATGAAAAAGCAGAGATGTAAAAGAATTGACATACTGGTGAATTTGTTCAAGAGAGATTTGGAATTACAACAGTCCAACCTTATGATTGAATTTAGCTCCATTACAAAGTAATTAGGAAGAATTCGGGTTTTGTTGCTGTATTGATAGCTTTAGCATGTGACCGTTGAAAACAAGGCTGTCACATGTCAATCACACCATTTCACATTCCATATAACTGTGCTAATTTCAAATGTTTCGTATGTGTGTTTGGGCAACATATATGTTGCAACAAGAAGTACCCGAATCAAATATAAAGTGAAGTATAGAGTGCTTTGATGGCTTGTATTTCTAGCATTTGGTGAATGGGCTGTGAGAATAATGGTGGGCATTATAAAACCCACCCATTTGGCACTGTTTCATCAAGTGAGTTTAGATCTAAAGCAAATGAAACATCTCTTTCGTTTGCTAGGAGATTGATGCTTTGAGGTCTCTGCTGAGTGAATGCACGGAGGATAAAGACATGCATGACATGGCATCTGAGGAATTAGTAGAAGCTGTAGAGGAGGAGAAAAGACTCCAGCATCTCTTGCTCAAAATGCTCCTTCCAAAGGATGATGCTGATGACAGGGACTGCATTTTGGAGGTGAGAGCAGGTAAGAGTTATTTGGAGAAATGGCATCTTAAATACAAGTTGCATTGTATTTCCTTTTAGTCACTATATTCTGTCTGTTGATTTCAAAATGAGGCAGGGACTGGAGGTGAGGAGGCATCTCTGTTTGCAATGGATATCTTCAAAATGTATGTCATTTTTCTTTTTCACTAGTGCTACTATATACATTTGTTACTATCAGTTACGTAATTGGTCTTAATCTTTTTGTCTTAATAATGATAGGTACGAGAAATACTCACAGAAGAAGGGATGGAAGTTTGACGTCATAGACATAATGGAGTCTGATCTTAAGGGATACAAGGTTTGGTTCTTATCTGCGTCAAACATTTCTCAATAGTTTCTTTTTTTGGTACCCAGACTTGCATTTTTGTGATTCTTGACAAATTGCATTCTTGTGGTTTCTTCATTTTAGTAGAGAAGAGATAAATGACATTGTAAAAAGTAGCGGTAAAGGGTAGGGAAGGATCACTACCACATGGTTGTTGGTTCAAGTCAAGCAGTCAGCTTTGCTTTCAACAAAATAGAAGCTTGCCACATTTCAACTTCTCATATGTGCTTTTATATAACAGGAAGCTAGTGGAGCAATTTCTGGCTGTGGGGTGTATGGGAAGCTCAAATATGAAAGTGGCATTCACAGAGTGCAGGTGCTTAAGACAATACTGCCTTATCTTTCCCTTGTGGGTAGAATTTTCTGAAGAAGTCAATGGCTGTCACATATAAGTTATGTCTAAGCATTCTCTATTGGCAGAGAGTTCCTGTGACAGAGAAGTCTGGACGTGTGCATACCAGTGCTGTGTCTGTTGCCATACTCCCTCAGGCTGATCAGGTGCTTATCTATTGCTAGAAATCCTTTGATGATATGAAGATGAGATTTTTCCGTATCCTTCTGCACCATCACCACCATAATGATCATCATCAAAGTTATTTATCCCATTCATAGTTGGATTTCATGCATCTACTTCACTCAACTCCATATTCCTTTTTCGCATGCAGTTTAATAATCACCCATCTAAAAAGACATTGTGTGGACTTCCAGAAGTTGGGATGGATTAATAACAACTCTGTACTTGAAGATATCAACATCAGTTTCTGTAACATGTACTCTATCTTGGTGTTAAAACTGAGCAAGAAATCCCCAAAAGGAACAGAAGAAATGGTGTTTGTTAAACCTCACGTGGGTTTTCATCACCTCAACTTCAGTACTTGATGGAGAAATTCACAATAAATTTATACAAATCATTAATTTTTGAAAAGCATATTTTCTAGTAGATCATGCCACCTTTGAGTGTATGGCTGCTTATTTTAGATGGTGCATTCATCTCATATATGAGAGTCACTCTGGGAACCTGCTCTAACATGAAGTTGGTATAATTGAAGCCAGTTATAGTCATCCTCATGGTGCAGCCTATGATGCCCCAACACTTCAAATTAGGCAATCTTTTCCAAATCACAATGTGTCAGACACTTCATTTTTGCATGTGAAGTATGTATCCTTGTTGCATCCATGCCATGTTTCAGCATCATGGATTGAAGCTTTATCCCATCTTTATTGCATAGGTACCTGGTTGAAGACTTGAAGTTAGTGTTAATAGAAGTTAAGAAAAAGAAGATTAAAAAGAAGAGATTGTATGATTCCCTTTGGTGTCCTTGTGCAACCAATGCAATGGCTTGGTGAAGTGAACTTTGACTGTCAGATCTTACATAAGAACTTGGACAATTGTATTAGATGTAGGGAGGGGAAGGGGAAGGTAAAAAGAAGTGAAAGAAACCACCAAATGGGTTTTTGTAATATAGACGGAGTGGCAGGAGAAAAACTGGGTCTGGCAGGGACAGGTTGGGTCTATTTGATGATTGTGGTGCGGGTGGAGGGGAAGAATCCAATGGAGTGTAGCTGAGAGCAATAAGCAATGCTTTGAATATTTTCGAGAACACTATCAAGGGAAGCTTATAGTTGAAGGAGATTCAACCAATGCAATAGATTGGCTGGTGGGGGGAAGACGTTTGTAGATTTTGTGGGCTCTATCAAGAGAACTGAAGAGGTTAAAGGCATCCATGGAAGTTTAACTCTCTTTTTTTTTTTCCTTCTCATGTGAGGAAATCAGCAAGTTCTGCAGTGAGTTTTATTTTGCAAAGCACAGAAGAGACAGACATGATATGTTTATCAGAATACAAATTCAGTAGATGCATGATGGTGATCAATTTATGTAACTAACAGTATAAGTCTCATGTACTATATAATGGTACTCTTGTAGTCCTTTATCATTGAAAGCTTTCATCATCATTTAAAAAAGGGGAAAAAAAGGAATGCAAGTATACAACAATATGCATAATATAATAATCCCAGATGTGGTGTACCCAAACTTGTTATGGTCTACAACGCATTATGCATATCCTTGAAAAAACCCACATTATGCATTTGCCAATGTAATGGCAAAGAGAAAGTGTTACAGACTAAGATAGGAGTTCCACTTTAAGATTCAGACCTACTGCTGGGGTGTTCCCTTGAAGTGATGTGCTTTGACATAGCCTGGTGGTATTGAGAAATGAACAAAGATTTAGTGATGATTGCAGTAAGATGTTAGAAGCGAGAAAAGTATGTTTTTGAAAAGGTCAAGTCGAGAAGTGGTGTGGGCTAGTGATGCAACCCTAGATCCAGGCCCAACACAGTTGGCCCAGATGCTTCAATAATGCTACAGTATTTTGGGGTTGATTTAATTATTTGAATTGCCTTTTTTGGTCATATTAGATGAATTGCTTATTAAGCGTAGTGGTTATATGTTATTATCTTAGGTAAAAGGCTGGGGTTATTTCAAGGGTTTGTTTTGGCTTGATAACATTATATTTTGCATGCAATGCTTCACACAGGATAGCTTTGGCATTTTGATTAGTCAATCAAGGTTTAGAGTGTCTTTTAGAACTTCTCTGTTCTTGTGGTGTGAAACTCTAATATAGCCTGTAGGCATGAAACCTTCCTTTAGTCATTGGTGTGGAGCCATCTGATCAAAGTCAAGCAATCTTTCCTTCAACTCGTGCATTTGGATGTTAGATCCTGAGTTCAACATTTAAAGTGGGGAGAACCCAAAAGTCTGCAACTTCAACAACTCTTTTGGATGCCTTGGATTTCGTCCCTTGATTGATTCTTAGAAAGCACATGGTTGGATACTTAATTTGTGTGTTACACACACAAAACCAGTCCCATTTGGTTTCTTTGCCGGGCAAGTGAATAATCAATTGATCATCTTTTGTTACTTTGCCCTTTTTCAGCAATGTGGTCCTTTTTCATGTTACATGGTTCTCTATTCAAGATTCTATTAAATGTTGTGTCTAAGGAATTTTGTTGTTATCACTTTTTAGAAGCGGGCACAGGATGGTCCCATATGCATAAAGTGTCTTTGGCCCTGCATGCATGACAAGAAGCAACTTTGTTTGATATTTATTTGTGTCTTATGCAGGTAGATGTCCAGTTGCGTAATGAGGATCTGAGAATAGATACTTACAGATCTGGTGGATCAGGAGGCCAGCATGCAAACACCACAAACAGTGCTGTTAGGATAACTCACATTCCAACTGGTATGACAGTGTCAATACAAGATGAACGATCACAACACATGGTATGTCATGTTTGACTCAATGCAATCATATTTTAAGCTTAAGAACAGGAAGAAAAGCCTCTTCTGAGAATCAAGTTGGTTTAGGATTGTTTTACTTTATATGTGCCATTCAATGCCTGACTGGTTTTCAAAATGATAATCATAATTTTATTGAATCCTGTCCTGGGCAACCTTTGTAAGTCACTTCCAGTTAAACCCTATTAAATAATTGCTCCAAACCACATAATTTCTTTTAACTGTTACGATGTCATGTATTGGATACATCTAAGTTACTATAATGTGGATTATGTTTAATGGCACCTGCTCCAGTGGTCTGGAGTAACTTGCATATTGTGGGCAGAGATGGATGGGATCACGACATAGCTACCAAGAAACTTGTGGACAATTTGGAGATGAAAGAAATAAATTATAATAAATATTATTGATTATTAGGATTTTAACTAACTTAACAATGTTAAATTATATATGGGTTGTCTGAGCCATGAATCATATTTGACCCAAAATCAGGTTGACTCAGTCTGGTTCGGGTTGAACCTGCCCCATGTAATGGCTAAAGTTGAGATCAAGTACATATATTAATAGAACATTGACATGTGCAACATTTGGCATCTGTCATTTGTGGGAGTAATTCAAACTTTTCTTTTGTTTCTTTCTTCCACTTTGATGTCCCGGCTTCTTCAATAGAACAAGGCCAAAGCGCTGAAAGTGCTGTGCGCGAGGTTATACGAAATTGAAAGGTCTAGAATTCAGACAAGCAGGTCAAAACTCCGATCAGAGCAGGTAAAGTCAGCAGCTCCTTAATCGGTTCTTTCAGTTACTGTTTTCTTTACATAAACTGAATCTCTGTCATTTGAATGAGTAGATTGGAAGCGGTGATAGGTCTGGACGCATTCGCACATACAATTTTCCACAGGGACGTGTGACCGATCATCGGATTGGAATCACACATCATTCTTTAGATGATGTCTTGCAGGGAGAAAGTTTAGATATCTTCATTGGTGCTCTTCTTTTACAGCAGGAGATGGATGCAGTTGCATCATTTGGCTCCTCCTTATGAGTATTCTCTTGTTTACCTGTCATCTACTTCAGAAAAGAGTGATTATAGCAAAATTTCATTCCCTTTGGATTTATTGTCATTTTGAATACATTTAATTTCAAAATTGTGTCCTTCAAAAGTGTAAATTCAATCTTTCAACTTCCATTAAGAAGGGAAACATCATACTTCAAAAGGAAAGAAAAATACAACAATTCCTTATGCATCTGTACCTGCAGGTGGCTCAAGTCAGAGGGCACAAATGAGGTCAACCTTGATGAAGGACCACTCTGTGAAAATAGTCGATAGGACTACTATTTACTTTTTATGAATCTGAACATCTCTAGAGCATGGAGGCTGCATTTAGGAAGAACACCGACTCTCCCGACAAAGATGATCAATTTCTTGGTACAGTTATCTTCATTCGAATGAAGGTACCGAACAGCTTCAGCAAATATGTTGGTAGTTGGAAGTGTGGGATGTTTGGCTCCATTTAATTTAAAAGCCAAAATTGGACGAGAATTTACTTTTCATTCCTTATATTTTGTATCAGATTAAGGTGGTTTAGTGGTAGTCTCATTATATAATCAAGTTTTGTTTACTTACTATTGACCATTTAAATAGAGAGGGGTTAAAAAAGGGGCAAATGATACTTATCCATCGATACATTGTTGGTATTCTTTCTCTTATTTTTTGATTTTTTTTGAAAAAAACTATAGAAAATAGTGAAAAAAGAAAAATCTAGTGTGAATGTATTTTTATTAAAAAATGATTATTTTTATGAAGAATTAGACTATTGAAAGTTGAAATTTCGACACGTATAAAATGTTTTAAAATTTTGAAAAATATTTAAATTTTTTAGAAAATAAGACTAATATAAAGAAACGCCTATATAAAATAAATAATATATAATATCTCATAGTGACATGTATTTTTTTATCATAATTCATAAGTTTTTTTTTACAAAAAATTGAATTTCATAAAAATGTTGAAATATTAAAAAAATCACACAAATATTTTAAAAATTGTATCAATCATATTAAGGACTCTTTATTTAATCTCAAAAATATTTGTATATTATTTTATTAAATTTTTCCTCAAACTCCAAAATGAAAATTATTTTAAAAATCTAACTTTCATTAATTTTTCGAAGAGATATCTTATAAACTATGTCAATCACATTAAGGCATCTCATATAATTTCATATGCACTTAATGTTATTTCATTAAATTATTTAAAAAAACTTAAAAATTGAGATTAGATTAAAAATTCAAAAAATAATTGATAAAAATAACTGAAAATTACCAAATTTTTTTTAAAAAAAGGTTGCACAAATGCTTTTCACACTTGAATAATTTGCTTTTAAACCCTCTTTAAATCATTACTCTGTAAGATTTAACTAAAAAAAAAAAATCAAAATGATTTTTTAATTAAATAAAATTGTATAACGACTAATACTATTCAGTATCGAATGTTATGGTATTACATGGACGACATGCCATGTATATATTATAACCCCTGCCTTCAACAAACCTTAGTCCAGTTTTCCTTTTGGGCCTGAACAAAGATTTGTGGCTTTGTGCTGGTTTTATACGCATGTGTTAAGCCTGGCAGGTCTTAAGCTTTACTGCTTTCCTTTAAATGTGGACTCTTGTTTATGGCTATTGATCTAGACACCAGAAGTTTTTCAGATATAACCCTTTTAGAGGTCTCTAGTTCAGCCTGGTTTTATGCATTGAAAATCCATGGAAGATGAGAAATCAACACATCATGCTTAGAAGAACACAATAATTGGATTAAGACTATGGCTGTCATCATCTCCGAAGCTACTTATTCCATCAATTTGAGATTGTTATTGATAATTGGATTTTCAGATTGCTTTCCATGTGAGTGACTGGCCAACACACGTTACTCAAACATGCAACCTTACCGTTGCAGCAATGAGCACCCACTGTTTATGCCATGAGCTCTTTTCAATTGTGATATATCCCATATTTTATGCAACAAAGGTGTACGAGACAACAACCAATTTCCTATTATTCTCATAGTTCTCTTATGTGGTGAATTCATTCATGCATTGGGAAAAAAAAAGAAACATCACATTTTCATTTTACAATTGTGTTGTGCATTTGTTGATTCTTAATCACCAAGAAGGCATACTCTCAGCATATGATGAGAGAGAACGGTCAGGTTAATTTCATAACAAGATAGAACATAAATTGAATTCAACATGAAATATAACAACAATGTCATTCTCCTCCTAGAGCCAATTTACCTGTTAATCAATCACCTGGACTGAGAAATTTATTTTACATGCATAAATGGTCCATTGCATAGGTTCCACCACCACTCATCTTCAAGTTCATCAGATGGCACCATGGGTCTCGGCTTGCATTCTTCAGGATTTGTTCATATGTGTGCTTTAAAGATTCGCAATGAGAGAGAGAGAGAGAGAGAGAGAGAGAATCCCAAAGAACGCAAGCCAAAACCCATGGTGCCATACAGACTTCTATGAGAGAGAGAGAGAGAGAGAGATGAGATGAGTTTTATTCAAATGAGGCAACACACTGCAGCTATGATGAAGACATGCTGTCCATGTAATATAATACTAATACAAACAGTTCCCCTGAAAAAGTCTGAAAAAAGTTATTATCTAATAGAACACCACAGCTTCCCAATTTCAATAAAAGCAGCCACCATCACATTACAATACTCAAATCCATCACAAGTACACTCTAGATAGCATATGCATGCCACAAGTATTTCATTTGACATTATGCAACAAACTTTCATGTTATAATATCTGTAACAATGATCAGATTTGCTTAAATCCCTGAAAGAGGTATTTCTAAGAAAAGCCCTAAATAAAGGTAGCACAAGCAAACAAAGTAAATATTAAACAGAATAGTTGCCAAGCCTTCCAAAAATAGTCAGTTTATATCTATTGCATGTATTTGCTGCTACTGATACATGAAAAATGAATATATAATCCCAGTAAACCTGTGTTGATATATGGAGTTGAATGTTGAGGAATACAAAGATGCTAAGTACATGTGGCAGAGAAGGATGCATGGAGCAAGAAGAGAAGATAGAACTCTCTGTCTCGCTAGTAGCAGCAGCAGCAGCAATCTTAGTCCAATGTCTCAAAATACACAATGGTGCTATTTTTTTAGCATTTAATTAATCCATCAGATCATGGTCAATGGTTACCCATTGTGTCTTCAGGCAGCAAAAGACGTCAGTCACCTCTTGTTGCACTATCCTTATTCGATGAGTCTGAAGCTCTCTTCTTGATCTCTTTGAGGTCCAGCAGGTCATGCCACCCTATATTGTGCAATTATCTTATGCCTAGATGTTCTTCAGAGGATTCTCTGGGTTCTCCATCCTTTGGAGCTTGGCTCTCTTTGCCACCTTATGGAGTCTTTGGTGCCAATAGAACAACTGGGTGTTAAAAAACAAATTGGAACCCTTTTCATTTGGGCTCCACCCTTGAAATAGTTCCAAAATATCTCCTCTAACCTATTACAAACCTGGAAGAGGTTTATGCATGTTAATAGAATCTGCATTGTATGATTGTCCTATGTTGGTGGCCTTTGGGATGGTTCTCATTTTTGTATCCTTTCTAATGGGTGTTTTGGAGTCGCTTTGGGGACCTTCCCTTTTTTATATCCTGTTTAGGTTGGTGCACTTCTTGGGTCCTTCTTCATCCAACAAAGTTAACACTTCAAAAGAAGGAAAAAGAAATCCACAAGCTTTGTTTGGGTTTAGGCTCGGCATCCCACACTTATTTCACCTTGCAATTTTATTGAATAAAGCCCCCACCCATACAGACACCAAAAAAATAAATAAATAAATAATGCTTAGTTCTTATAGGACAAGAAAAGTCTCTAGCTTTGGTTGTGTTTGGAGAAAAATTGACAAATGTGGTTTGGGGTTTGGGGGGGAGAGATTTACTTGGATTCAAAACCTACCCATCAATGTCAACTAGGCCCTACATGGAAAGGATGTGTAGGGTACTAATGGATATTTACCCCCAGTGTGTCATCTTAGCCATGACGTTTTGATCCTTGAATTATATTAGGATTGTGTGGTTTTAACCCTAGTAGATGGCAATGAAACTTCCCACTCTCGATCCATGTGGTCTTCTACACACCCTTCCACCCACTTGGCCCTAGCCCAAACACTTATTATATTGTCCCTCCAAGCTGCTTGGTAGCCTCCTAGCACAACTCTTTAGGCATCCATCTCAGTAACTTCTATTGGTTATATATACATATCACTATGATTCGATTCCAAGACTTGTCCTTGATGAACTAAAGCCTTTCCTAACTCATATACATCAAATATATTGAAGTGCAGATATCTCTAAGGGCGCACCAAAGGATATTATATCCAAAGATGTATGACAAATGTAAATTCACAAATACACGGATTTTTGCTGCACCAAACGAGGTAAAACTAAGTCATTGTAAGATATGGAAATTTTTTTCTACAAAATTTTGTCTTGCACGGCCAAAAGGTTCTCCAACAAAAGATGACACCAGCAAACGCTGTTTAAAATGGTGCATTTACGCAAAAGATCGAAAACGAACCTAACACAAAGAACTAAATATTTACAAGCGCCAAGAAACATGAGAAGGGGAGACCAGCAAAAACTTGAAATAAAGTGGTACATAATGTATTGTGGAATGATGAACATCACTTCCAAAGAGGTTGAAATTTAAAGTTGTGAAATTTATTTAATCCTGACAGGCCATATGTTACAAATGAAAATTGTGGTTTTCTATGTTAAGTTGCAAATTCTTTTTTTGAAAATTTATTCCTTTTCATGTTGTTGAAAGAAAAGCTTTCTTCCTTCACAAGTGTAAACCTCTAATAACATCTAAAGGCAGGGACAAAAAAGTTTTTTTCAACTTTTACTTGCTATTTCTCTAAAGGTATGAAACCTAATTTCCTACTATGGCACGAAATTGAGTTGGAAAGCTTTGAGCCAATGAATCACATTCATCACCACGCCTTCTCAAAGGTGGCTAAGCATTTTTGTTTTTTTTTTTTTCACATGAATATATTATATTATATTATATTATATTCTATATATTCAATATCGCCCTCCCTCCTTTGCTTTTCCCATTTCTTTCAGGTCTTGCCACTGATTCCCCTGATTAAATTGTTGGGAATGAACTAGAAACAATAGAATGCAACTTATCAGATGCTTCAAATTGCAACGTTACAGTCTCCAGTCTTACACCTGAACATATATAAGATTGTTACACCGGTGAACAGATGCAGGAGGTGAAGCACTTAAAGAGGCAGTCTGTCCATGGAGGCTAATAGGTGTATCACCTCCGAACTTTGGAAACTTTTTTAACAGTGCTTTTGACATTTCATTGCATTGAACATCTTTCATATTTAACAAAAGCCACAACATTGAAAGGAAGATTGTAACACTGGTGAACAAATGCAGGAGGCGAAGCACTTTTTAAAGCACTTAAAGAGGCAGTCTGTCCATGGAGGCCAATAGGTATATCATCTGTGAGCTTTGAAAACTTTTTTTACAGTGCTTTTGATATTTCATTGGACCAAAGATCATTCATATTTAACAAAAGCAACAACATTGAAAGGAAAATGAATAGCTATAAGGAATGTTGAGATTGCCTTAATGCATTAAGGACAGAGTCCTTACTATGATCCCTCTTCAACTGAAGAGTCAAATTCCCCAAAAAAGGAAAAGTCAAGGAAAAAGAATATGAAACAGAAGGCCACTACGAACCATAACAGAACTTCTCCTGTTAAAGATACAAACAGCCCCAAGAATATCACATTTAGCTCCACCAGAAATGGTAGAAGTACATACAGCATGCAATCAAGAATGTTCACAAGATTCAGTGATCAATCAGGGCAGATTATGAGACTTACCAAGAAAGAACAGAGTAACTCATGAAATCAAACTCATTGCATTTGACGAGCCTGTGAATACAGGTCCTGGATTTGCCTTGGATACCAATGCATCTGCAGAACTCACATAAGCAAATCACAAAATGAATCAAAATAACATTAAACCAACGTATTGCCCTATGAGTAACAAAATCAATATCAAACCCCAAGGATAAGATCCAATTAAACCTCTAAAAGCTTAAGAATCCATAGGACAAAACCCAAAAATAAGTGAAAAAACTCAGTTTATGAAAGATACCATCTATGTCATTCACCTTGCTTCGACCGGGGTGTCTTGGTAAGACCCATATCCGAATTTGACGATCCTTTCATTTCTCCTTTCTCCTCTTCCAGCACACGGCTATTTTGAGTCTGTAGATTCCTAGCAATAGATGGCCCTGAAAACACCTGCATTTTCTTCTTCACATCCACATCATTGCTCTGAAGGTTCTGGCGCCCCAACACAGACGAGGGAGATCCCGTCAACAAATCACTTTCCTCAACAATATCCCTATTTTCTGTCATTCTCCTATCCAAAACCCCAGCTGGCGTTGGAAAGCCAACCGATTTCTCCCTCCCCTTCAAACCAGCATTACTCAAAGAATCCAACTTTCTGCTTTGAATCCGATTTTGCACTGTCACTGCAGTAGTCATACCGTTCCCCTTTGGTTTCTTATTCTGCTCTGCAGCCACTGAAACTGAATTCTGTGAAAACCCCTTCCTTTCCTTCGCTGCAACTGAATTCTGTGAAAACCCCTTCCTTTCCTTCGCTGCAACTGAATTCTGTGAAAATCCCTTCCTTTCCTTCGCTGCAACTGAAGTAACAATTTCCAGCGCCTCTCGTGCTCTCTTCCTTGCAATTGCCGCTTCCCTGACTTTTCTCTCTGCATCCAGCCTTGCAGAAGCTGCTGCCTTATTCATTGACGCCGCAGCAATCCGGGCGGCACAAAGAAGTGCCTTTGCTTCCTTCAGGTCAATTACCCGCTGTGGTAGCTGATCATCAGGGAATCTGCTTCTCTTTCCGGCGTAGCTCAAATTGAAGAAGGAGAAACTAGGGCTAGAGCAGCTGGGGCAGGTGTAGGAGGAAGAAGCCGCTGCTGTTTCTGGAAAGACACAAGAGGAGTGAGCGAGGGAGGTGCATTTGGAGCACTTGATGTAATCAGACGGCGGAGATGGGTCGAAAAGGTCGAGGCAGGTAGGGCAGAACGAACCGGGATGGAATTTGAGGACACAGGGAGTGCAGAGATGATGGAAGGTCGACCGGTGGCGGACGTTGTGGAGAAATTGGTAGCGCCGGTCGCCGGATACGGCGGCAGCGCATCCAGTGCATCCGACGGTGAGATCGCGTTTCATCGCCGAGACCGCATGGATAGACGGTCGAGGTTGGTCAATGCGAGATGCAAAAACCCTAGAGCAAGAAGAAGAAGGCTAGGGTTTTTGGAGTACGAACGAGCAGCTTTTCACGAAAGTGGCAAGGATGAGCGTGAAATTTTTATGATTTCTGTAGGACATTTTGGGGATTATCAATACATATTGAAGAATGAGAAAGAAGCCTGGAAAAAAAAAAGACGGAAGCTTGGTGTATATGCTCTGCGAAAGTCGGCGAGAATGGAGGATAAACCACGGCACACAATATTGAGTTACGAGAGTCATTGAGTTTTAAATAGATGATATTTGATAATTGGATAAAATTACTAATTTTATAAAATTAAAGAAATTATTAATAAATGTAAGAATTTATAAAAACTTAATTTATCAATTAAATAAACTCATTAGATTTAAATAAAATAAAATAAT